>CM077507.1:6590430-7176236 GCA_039654745.1 Houttuynia cordata | reverse complement strand
GTAGAACTTCAGATATTTTAATTTGTGTCATTCGCTATTGTTGCATAAAAATTTGTTCGTTAATAAGATGTTCCATAATTTTGAATTTAACATTAATATTTGATTTTTCTTTTCTTATGTGGTTTTTTATATTCTTATGAAACTTTTAATATGGACTTTCTAGTTCTTCCTTCTAGAATTTAGCATGATGAACATATTGTACCCCCCATAGTTCCCTCCTAAAGACCCTTTCTTTGTACGATTGTATTGATGTTATTTTTTTATTTTAACATCTTAACACAGATGGCATCTCCAAAATATACTGAAAAGGAGAAAGAATATTTGGAATTTGCCATGAAGGATCCTCGACACAAGAAATTGATTTTTGGTAGGATGCTTGAGGAAGAAAACTGCAGTAAGAGTAAGCAGGGTGACTCGAAAGGTCATGCAACGATAGAGGAAGATTCATGCTTAAGGAAGAAAACTGCAGCAAGAGTAAGAAGCATCTCCAAATCATATTGCATCTTCACATTAGAAAGTAATTGTTAATTTGATGTTATGATTGTTAATATTTATGGGGTCAATTATTTGATTAACATTGGTACAAAGTTCTTTCATTGATATTTTTCTTCCCATATATAAATGGATATGCACAATCTGAATGCATACAAATTACATTATAAAGAGAGTTTAACAAACACAAAATTTACATCAAGATATAGAGCTTAGATATTTTAATTTATGTCATTTGCTTTTGTCGCATAAAAATTAGTTCATTAATAAGATGCTCCATAATTTTGAATTTAACTTTAATATTTGAATTTTCTTTTCTGATGTAGTCTTTTATATTCTTATGAAACTTTTAATTTGGACTTTCTAGTTTTTCATTCTAAGATTTAGCGCGATGAGCATATTGTGCCCCCTCATAGTTCTCTCATAAAAACCCTTTCTTTGTACAATTGTATTGATGTTATTTTCTTATTGTAACATCTTAAATACACAGATGACATCTCCAAAATATACTGAAAAGGGCAAAGAATATTTGGAATTTTCCATGAAGGATAATCACGAGAAAGTAATTTTTGGTGGGATGCTTAAGGAAGAAAACTGCAGCAAGAGTAAGAAGGGTCACTCGAAAGGCCATGCAACGATAGAGGAGGATTCAAATGGGATGCTCTATGTTAAATTTCCTACCAGCTCAAATTCAAAGAATTAAACTATCCAGGTTTTAAAATTAACAAGGAGGATTGAAATGGGATGCCCTTCAGTGGAAATAAAATCCCTCACGACTAAACCCCCCTAGCATCAATTGTGTGGTTCGTATGAATAGAAACCAGGTTCTTGAACCCTAAAATCGCCCACCTTGGCTCTAGTTCTTATTCAATTGAAGCAATTGTGGTTTGTTTTAGTCTTTCTGCTTATGCAGCTTCCATTCTCGATTTCAACTGCCACATTATAACTTTTAAATTTACCAAATGTTGTTCACAACTTCAAAAAGCTTATATGGAAGTATGATTTATTTTGTAAGCAACAATCTATTTTACGTGACGTGTTGATCTTATGTTCACCATCCCACATGGTACAGCCAACTCACCCCCCGTAGTATGCCAACCGTGGTTGGCCACCATCTGAAAATACAAGGATGTTGAGCATTCCTTGACCGTGTAAAGGTGGACTAACTAAAATGAGGGGTGGTGAACTGCTCATCCCATTAGGAATTGCAAGCAAGTATGACAAATCATGAGATTGAGTTTATACCATAGTTATCATGGGCCAGTGGGCTGGAGGAACTTGGAAGGTTAGTGACCATGGAATTCCATATCGGCGATATATCGCCGATATATCGATATCGGGCCCCACCCGATAAAACGAGATGAACAAATATCGATTTTTTGTTTTTTTTCAAATATCACCGATATATATCGGTTTCGGACTGATATATTTTTACCACCGATATTTTTTTACAAATATCTCCGATATATCTCTGATATTTTGTCTCTTAGGCCGACCGATACGATACCGATATCCGATACGGAATTCCATGTTAGTGACTGCTTGGAAGTTCTACTTATTAGTAGGTGGATGCTGACGAGTTGCACCATTGTATGGAGAGTCCTTAGGGCCATTGGGAGAGACGGCTTGGTAAGGAGTAAGGAGGTTTTTAGTTACTCCCACACTTCCTAAATGAGGAGAGTTCTTCCCTGAACGAGAAATCATTCTACCAGGTGGCCAACAATAAAATGACAAATGCTCAGATCATTCCACTTAGCAGTCCTTCAAATGTGTGAAACGTCCAATGGGCCTATCTACCAGTTGTCCCATGGAACGGTTCTACTGGATAATATCTCCTTCCGAACATGTCAAAAGACCAAATTTGTGCAAGTCTATCAGCGTGCAAGTCTTAGGGAGAACAGCTTTCAGATAAATGTTCTATTAGTTCAGGACGGAGGAACCAAATGTTCGATTAATTCCAGACGGAGGGAGTGTTATCTCCCCCTTGAAACATTCTCTCAATAGTGAGCCAGATTCAATTAGGTGGAAGCACTCTTCTACAGGCATCTAAAGTTCTCCGTCAAGGGGGTCTCGTGCTTCGATTAGTCTTCTATTGTTTGGTGGAAGCATCATGTTCCTCACCACTCTCTTATTTGTTTAATGATGTGCTATGATTGGTTCCATACTACAAGTTGGAAAAGGGTGTCTTGTGTAATGAGGCAATTGAAGCTAGTCACCACCTCTTCTTTGAGTGCTATGATTCTAGGTTGATCATGGATGATTTCCATAAGCTTCTCAGAGTGGATTTGGTTCTTGACAGGCCTTATTCTCATATATCTGATTTCATCGTAATAGCCCAGAGATATTCTAGCATTGCTAGTGTTGTCAAAATTTGTGTCAACGCAGCTGTTTACTCTCATTCGAGGGAGCTTAATCGGAGGCTTTTTAATGCTAATTCTACCCCTGAAGATCAGCTTTCTAGCAGATTGAATATGGAGTGCACATTTAAATTTGGAATTCCCCAGCTCTCGTGAAGTTGATTATGGAGTTTGATTCTTTTCCAATCTTTTATTTCTCTCTTGTGATTCTCAGTTAGTGTCTTATGAAAGGGGGCAGACCCAAATTAAAACCGATCCCAAAAAAAAAATTCTCCAGTTTATTTTCATGTGCATTTTTTTTCAGTTCTAGTATTACGGATTCTATTTTTAGCCTAATCACTTTACAACTTGGCTTGCTTTGAATTTGATTTAAAACTAATAATGTCCATAATAAATTCATCCATAACATGAATGCCCTGAGATTGTCGTCTAATGTGTGATTGCAGAAGCTGGAGCTGGTGAATGGTGTGCTGTTCACTGGTGGATGGGCTAAAAGTGGTTTATATTACAATGTTGTGAGGGAAATTGTTATGGTATTTAAAAGGGACATGATTGCGACATTCATTTTTTTGTTCTGTCGTCGTTCTTAATGCTCCCTTTGTCCTATATTAATTATCTGGTGTGGACATCAGAAATAAACTAATTTTAGTTTGTTATGGATTTCCGATCCAGGCAATTAACATGGAATGGAAGTAGTATACGACTTTTACCTTGGGTGGACTGTGAATTGCTGGTAAAATGGATAGATTTTAAAGATAGCTAAACAGTGCGTTATTTTATCTCAACTTCGATCTCTATAGTTACTCATCACACTACAAAAGAGAAGATTTTAAAGAATTGAGGAAGAAATACGTCAGGTGGTTGTTACAGGTCCATTCTGTACAAAACTATGCTAATGACCTAACTTAATTGTTTAATTTGATACATCAAGGAGATGGTTAAGCTTTATGTTGAAAATTGTGTGGCTTGCAAGGACGAAATTGAGACATTTTATGGATTTAGTTGAACTTTTCTGCAAAAGTCAAATTGGTTGCCTGCTTTCTCTCTGCATAGAACTTTGGCCAAAAATGATGCAGGAGACCATTTTCCTTTAGTCGCCATCAGTTTAGGGTTTGAGCGTCTTAACATAATCATCAGTGAGGTATTAGCTTTCATTCGGACAACTCCCTCTGTCCAATGAAGCCTGCCTGCATTTGAAAAAACATGGTCCATCATTATATGGCTGACTTTGCTCCCTCACGACCAAAAACACGGAAGTGGGGAGAAACTCTGTATTTTTATACGGGCCTTAGAGTGCAATAAATTTAATTAATTTTCAAATGCAGACTGGCTTCATTGGACATGGTATTTAATTCATTTTTCTATCAATGCAAGTGGCTTTCTTTCTTTCTACATGGATCAGTCAGTATGAGGATAATCTAACCTAAGAATGACTCAGTTTAAATGACTCTTGGATCCTCTTTTTGCCTGGATAGGACATGAACGTTCTTGAAAGATTTAGTGCAACTGATCAGGCATCAACGCTTCAATTTACTAGAAACGTAAATTTGGAAGGGACTGTGTTTCAAAGGTATATACTATTGTAGATTGAAACAAGAACTGGGGAGTAATACTTCAACTCTCTTCAATGCTTCAAGGATGATCAGAAATATATGAGAATCAAATGTCAAAACCTAGTTAAAACAGTGTTAATTAGAAGATGAATTTGTACATGCAAGATTTGGCTTATTGTTTTCGAGTTATTTTAGAGATGCGTGGCGAATTTAACTGGATTCCTCTGTATTCTTTCGTTCTTAAAGGCCTAAAGCTGTCATTCCAACTCTTTGAGCCGATGTGTCACTTTTTTTTTTCTCTTCTGATATGATAATCCTTGCCTGCATTCACTAGTAATTGGAAAATAACTAGTAGTTTCATAGGTCTTTACTTAATTTGGCAGGTTTCCTCCAGAATTGCTTATGACACTGAGCAAGGAGTGTTTAGTCATGCAGAACCTTCAGGTAAGTTTTTGCTGTTTTTAAGTTACTACGCTTACCTCCGATGGTTTTTGAATATTTGCTTCAGTACGATATATCACCAGAACGCTTTGCAAAATATTCCACGCTCTCAAAGTTTTTCAAGATTTTGACAACTAGTAAAGATGAAAATGTTAGAAGTGGGTATACTAACCCATGTTAAAACCCACTTATATTGATGTGAATGAGTGAATTGGGTGAAGGATGAATAGTCCCACATCCACACCAAAGAGGAGTTGTGGATGGAATATAAGGTCTAAGGTTGGCCTTAGAAGTTAGGCCTAAGGGCCACCCCACTTTTGTGGGGGAGAGAGATGTTGGACCCATGCACCTAGGTGGGCTAACCCACACGCGCGCGCCGTCCGTCCGGCTGGGTCGGGTCAACAAGATAATATTATTTTGGGACAAATTCAATTAGTTTAGTTTTTTAATTTATTTTGGTTCAACCAAAATGGGTCCGGTTTATTTTCTTATGACCGTTAACGGACGGAAAGGGTTTCAACGGGAAACGGTGTGTTTTCAACGAGCTTTAACGGGATTGATCGCTGTGCTTACTGTTTGGAGTGCTCCTACAGTACGTGGTTGATCGTCCGCACATTCTGTCTTAAGGACAAAGTGCTTCGCTTGATTCGATCATAACCTTCTTATAATGGATTTATTATCATCTTTGCAAAGAGCGACCGAGGGAAGAAGACTATCTGTCACAGGAATGACACTGAAGAAAACAGTCTGGCAATTCTGCAATCTGAAGAATAACGGGCTGGGTCCGGTAACAGGCCGGGTAGAGCAAGCACTCAAACACGCCATGTGCATACTAGCACGAGTCGCCGCGCTTGCAGAAGTCTGGGCAGCCTGTGCCGGAGTAGTGGATCGCCGCAGCGAGGCAAAAACGTCGGCATACGCCAGAAATGCCGCTAACAGGCAAGAGATAACCCATTCTAGAAGCTGTAACTTCCTTATGGAGCGACCACGGCGGAGCGTGGACGTTGGGACTCGGCTGGAATGGAACCCAGTCCTGGCCACGTCTGGCCTGGACGGCTTGTCAAACCAGATGAACCCCAGCCCAACGGCCACTGATGATCCATCTCCCCGAAAATGACTCCGAGTCGAATAGCCTCTGCCGCACACCATCGACGACGAGGTGACCGGAGATACCTCCTGGCAAGCCCCGCCTCCGGCAAGACCTCCATTGCACAAGCACGGTGAAAAAAGGCAAAAGGCCAGGCCTTTGAGTCCTGGAAGAGCATCGTCCACCATCATCTTCCCCGTCTCAGCCGAAGAGGCTGCTGAGGAACCTTGCGGTGGTCGAACCAGAGCTCAGTGTATCTCTAATCGCCTCCACGAAGTGGCCGATTCGCGCCCGGAATCACCGAAATGGTCACCGCATTCTAGATCAGAGCTGGATCGGACATGCAGGCGACGGTGCCCTGCGAGCACTCGAGGGCCATGACGGCGCAAGCGCCGGCCTCCTCGGCCATGCGGGATTGCTCAGGGGTGACCACGTCCATGATGACGCCACCGCATAGCATTTGGGAGAGGCCGACCTTGACGGAGAAGGGCGATGCACACGGCGGCCATGGTTGGGCCGATTGAGGTCGGAGAGGGGGACGCACCCCTCTGTCACTGTGCGTCGTTTCAGAAATCCAGAACGAAGGGTCTGTTGGGGTGATGGGCTGGTTCAGACTATTAGTTAGTCTGGTTCGGAAAAAAAAAGAAGGGACCAGTTGGTTCATTTGAATATGGATCAACCAAATTCTGGTTTGGTAAAAGAGACCCGGTTCACTTGGGGAAGAAGACCGATCCGGTTCATTGGTTTTTAACTTCTGGTTCAGTGTATCAAACTCCAGTCCAGGTAAGTGGAACTCTACTTTCTGTTTCCCAGTTTTGGGTCATTTACTTGGTCTTTGGTCTGAGTTTATAGTATAAAAAGGCTTGATTTAATACACTTGAAGGAAAACCAGTATGTTCAATTGATTTGAGTATTTCAAATGCTCTCGTCAAATTAAGTAGGCGGGTGGCATTTGGATCAAGTGGCATGTTAAGATTGGGAACAAGTATGACATGCAATATTTAAAGTTGTTCCTTAGTATGATATTGATATGTATATGTATGCAATCTAACTTCATCAGATAGCCTTTTCATGAAATTGAAACAAATTATCATTACGTAGCAATGGTTTTGAATTGCGTGTTAATCCCACTATGGATGGTAGAAATATTATGTTCTATTCATAGATGATATGTATACTTGCTGAGAAGTAAAGATGAGGCAATACACATGTTTATACTATATAAAACAGAGGTTGACAATCAACTTAGCAAGAAAATAAAAGTTCTAAGAAGTGATAAAGGTGGGGAATATGAATCATCTTTTGGTGAATTCTGTTCACAATATGGTATTATACACCAAACCACGACACCTTATTCACCTTAGCAAAATGGAGTTGCTGAATGGAAAATAGAACTTTAAAAGAAATGATGAATGCCATGTTAATTAGTTCTGGGGTACTTCAGAACATGTGGGAAACACAAAATAAAAGTTCTCTTAAAAGAACTTTGGATGTTGCAAAAGACACTAGTGATGACCAAGAGGGAGAAGATGATGAACCTAGACGTAGTAAATGTGCTAGAACATCAAAATCCTTTGGTCCAGATTTTCTAACTTATTTATAGAAAATGAGCCTCAAAACTTTAAGGAAGCCATGTCCTCTCCTGAAACACAATATTAGAAGGAGGCTGTAAATAGTGAAATTGAATCCATTATGCAAAATCATACTTGGGAGTTGGTAGATCTACCTCCAGAGAGTAAACCTCTCGGATACAAGTGGATGTTCAAGAGGAAGATGAAGGCTGATGGATCAATTGACAAATATAAAGCAAGACTTGTTATCAAAGGATACAAGCAAAAGGAAGGTCAAGATTATTTTGATACATAGGGGCTGTTTGGGAGGCCATACAACGATCGTAGGAAAGGAAAAAATTTTCCTTTTCATTTGATGATTGAAGTATGGGTTTTAGGGATTCAAAAGGGAAAATAAATGATGGAAGGGTAAATACGGTCATTCGTCACAAGATTCCCATTTAAAAACCCATTTGACAAGTGAATGTCCTCATGAGGACATTCACACCATGAATGAAAATAACCATTATAATCATTCACCTACTAAAAGTAAATGAAAATGAAATGTGCCTCCCAAACACATTTTAATGGGAAATGGTGAGAAATGATGGGAAATGAAGTGGGAAATGACCTCCCAAACAGCCCCATATTCACCAGTCATGAGAATAACTTCCATTAGGATGTTAATTGCTATGGCTGCTTTGTATAATCTTGAAATACATCAAATAGATGTAAAAATAGCATTCTTGAATGGTGACTTGAATGAGGAAATATATATGCAACAACCTGAAGGGTTTGTTGTACCGGGTCAAGAAAACAAAGTGTGCAGACTTGTTAAATCTCTCTATGGGCTTAAACAAGCACCTAAGCAATGGCATGAAAAATTTGACAAAATGATGATGTCAAATGGATTCAAAATCAATGAATGTGACAAATGTGTTTATGTCAAAGCTAGACCTGAAGGATATGTTATTGTATGCTTATATGTGGATGATATGCTCATTATTGGTAGCAATGATAATATCATTAAAGCTACTAAGAGGATGTTAAACAAACAGTTTGACATGAAGGATATGGGTGTTGCGGATGTTATACTAGGGATGAAAATCACTAGAACATCTGATGGATATGTATTATCTCAATCTCATTACATTACAAAACTCGTAGACAAATTTAATGAGAATGATAATCATCCAGCAAGAACACCTGTAGATGTGACATTGCATTTAAGCAAAAACATGGGTGAGAGCATATCACAACTCTAATATTCTCAAATTATTGGAAGTCTCATGTACCTCATGAATTGTACGAGACCAGACATTGCATACTCAGTAAGTAAACTGAGTAGATATAATAGCAATCCAGGGGAAAACCACTGGAAGGCTCTAGTCAGGGTTCTTAGATATCTAAGATATACCTTGGACTACGGACTGCACTATACAAGGTATCCAGCAGTACTAGAGGGGTACTATGATGCAAATTGGATATCTGATACAAGAGACTCCAAATCCACAAGTGGATATGTTTTTACTATTGGAGGTGCAGCAGTGTCTTGGAAATCTTCTAAACAAACGTTCATAGCAAGATCCACAATGGAATCAGAATTCATTGCACTTGATAAAGCAGGCGAAGAGGCTGAGTGGCTTCGTCATTTTTTAGAAGATATTCCAATGTGGGGGAAACCTGTGCCACCTATATGTAACTATTGTGATAGTCAATTTTCTATAGGAAGAGCACAAAGTAACTTATATAATGGTAAGTCTCGACATATACGTCGGAGGCATAATACCATAAAATAATTGCTCTCTAGTGGAATAATTTCCATTGAGTATGTTCGATCAAAAGAAAATATTGCGGATCTGCTTACAAAGGGTTTGACCAAAGAACAAGTGAGCAATTCATCGAGGGGAATGGGCTTGAAGCCTATACATTAAGAATCACCATAATGGAAACCCAATCTAGTTGACTGGAGATCCCAAGATCTAGGTTCAAAAGGACAACCGAATTGTGGGGGATTCAAGGGGAATCACTATGGAGATAAAATCTCGTTCCCATTCCTATGATGAGATAGTGATGCCTGCTAAATGAATCAAGATAAGCTTTGCTTTTAATGGTTCTCATAGCTTGACTTAGTTCGAGTGGGGTATTGCAGGATGCTCCTAATGAGAATCACCTATATGAGTGTGAAGGGGCCACTTCTATGAGGATTTTAAGGCTAAATCTTCTAGAGCACTCATGAAAACCAGGTTTGTTCGGGGCCAAAATGAACAAAGTCATGAGAACCACAGTGTGTCCGAGAAGTGATTGTGTGACTTCTATTGTCTTGGTTTACACAAACGACTGAACAGTTCAAGACATCACGTTCACTGATTAGCCAGTAAACCCAATAGTCTTCACAAGGGAAGGTTCAAAGCCGAAAGCTACCTCTCCCCCATGCATGATCTTCTCAATATTTGCTTTTACAAATTTTTTGCATAGTTTTTGCATACTCTATCCAGACAATTCTCATTCATGTGGGGGATTGTTAGAAGTGGGTATACTAACCCATGTTAAAACCCACTTATATTGATGTGAATGAGTGAATTGGGTGAAGGATGAATAGTCCCACATCCACACCAAAGAGTTGTGGATGGAATATAAGGTCCAAGGTTGACCTTAGAAGTTAGGCCCAAGGGCCACCCCACTTTTGTGGGGGAGAGAGATGTTGGACCCATGCACCTAGGTGGGCTAACCCACACGCGCGTGCCGTCCGTTCGGCCGGGTCGGGTCGGGTCGGGTCAACAAGATAATATTATTTTGGGATAAATTCAATTAGTTTGGTTTTTTAATTTATTTTGGTTCAACCAAAATGGGTCCGGTTTATTTTCTTATGACCGTTAACGGACGGAAAAGGTTTCAACGGGAAACGGTGTGTTTTCAACGGGCTTTAACAGGATTGATCGCTGTGCTTACTGTTTGGAGTGCTCCTACAGTACTGATCTATATATGAAATATGCATTTTATTATCTCCTAAACTTATATTTATGCTAGTGTTTGATTAGAATAACTACTACTTTAATATAGTTTTTGGTTTTTGTAGGAAACAAGAGTAAGACACAGAAATGAGGTGAAAAGTAACTCGAATGGTTAAATTATCATAACTTCGTGTGCAAATGTCGGATTGGACTGATTCAAGCTTCATGTTAAAGTTCAAGAAGTCAGCTTTCCAACGCCACTGACCGCACGTAATTCGGAGTTCAGAACGAAAAGTTATGACCATTGGAAATTTATGCTGTAAAATGAATAGTAAACCGATCGATCGGACGTGTACGCGATCGATCGTATCTACTGGAATTTGCGTATTGATGCAAAGCGATCGATTGGCACAAAAGTGATAGATCACAAAGCGATCGATCGGCCATAAAAGTGATCGATCGCCGTATACACAGAATTGAAATAAGGCCTATTTTGACTTGGATTTGGAAGGGGATTTGAGGGTTTTCCTTCACCCCTATATATATGCCTTAAGGGAGAACGTATTAGGCATTAGAGAATAGAGTTTTGAGTCCCTTGGAGGCTAGAGCAAAGGAAGAAGAAGATGATGAAGATGAAGATGATGAATTCTCTTCCCATGCTTGGCTAAACTCCTATCCAAGGCGTAGATGAAGCCCAATAATCTGGTTGTGTAGTTTCTTTTCTCTCATATTATTTTTACTCTAGTTGGTGTATGAACCTTTGTTATGCAATTAAAGTTAATTCATTGAGTTTATTCTTTGTGCTTGAGAGAGACAAGAGGGATTTTATGAATTTCAATATGAAAGATTACTTGCATGTCTGAGAGGAATGTGAGTGTTCTGATTTGTCATATGTTAATAAAGTTTCATTGACTTATGCTTGAGAGAGATAGATCACAATTCCATATGCATATTGATTTATGTGTTACGTCCGAGAGGAGAGCACTATAATTTGAATTGACAGGTGTATGTCTGAGAGGAATACACCAGCCAATTGGAAATCTTTATTTAAAAGAGAGAGAGAGACGATACACTAGTTATTGTGGTGGATTCGAAGCCTTGGTTTTCTCCACATTGATTAAAACTCAACTTAGTAGTTAAAGTTCATAGCTTTATTTAGATTAAACAAAAACTGCAACTTTCTTCTCTTGAATTTGGTAAAAGATTAATCCATCCCTGAGGTTCGACAACCCTTATCAATACTCACCGTAGCACAATTGCCTTGTGCACTTGCAAGGGTTTATATTTAAACGATCAAGTACGTGGTTGATCGTCTTATCCGGTCGGCTCGGTTCGGTTCAGTTCGGTTCGCACGCGCGGCCGGCCGGGTCAGGTCGTGTCGGGTTGGGTTGGGTTGGGTCAACAAGATAATATTATTTTGGGACAAATTCAATTAGTTTGGTTTTCTAATTTATTTTGGGTCCAGTTTATTTTCTTATGACCGTTAAGAGACGGACGCGTCCGTTTAACGGGAAAGGGTTTCAACGGGCTTCAACGGAAAATGGTGTGTTTTCAACGGGCTTTAACGGGATTTCTATAAAGCTTATAAAAACGGGTTTTTCTGTATGGATTTTTCCAGTACTTCATCTTCTTCCTTCCTCCTCTCTTCAGTGAAAGCATTACACATTTGTGGTTCGCTGCGCTTACTGTTTGGAGTGCTCCTACAGTACGTGGTTGATCGTCTTATCCTGGGAGGCAGACGCCCAAGAGTCCTAAGCACCATAGGGAGGGCGCATTCTGTCTTAAGGACAAAGTGCTTCGCTTGATTCGATCAAAAATTTCTTCTAACGTTTTTTCATCTTTGCAAAGGTACACATTTCTCATCCTTGAGACAGTAGCAGTAAGTAATTTTAATAACAGAAAATTCTAAGGTATAATATACTATAAATTTTTATTGTTCGTCCATGATATTGAGAGATATGCTATATAACTTCTTTGAAATAATCTTATGGTCAACCATCACTGTATCTCAGGTTTATTTTTCTACTGTACAAGCATACAACTATTTGGTGACTGGCTTCCAATGGCACCCAGAGGCATGGAAAACTTTATGGTTGAAGTTTCCCATAAAATGTTATACTTTTTGTTATTCTTCGTACCTTTGCAAATTTTTTAGTCAAAGTTTTGATGATCGAATCAAGCAAATCACTTTGTCCTTAAGACAAAATTTGCACTCCTTAACGGTGCTTAGTACTCTTGGGCGTCTGCCTCCCAAGATAAAACGATCAACCACGTACTGTAGGAGCAACTCCAACACAGTACATGCAGCGAACCACAATATGTATGCTCTCATAGTTTTCAGTAGATGAAAATCTAGGATTTTTTATATGCATAAACCGTTTTCCATGATTTTATAGGAAATCCCGTTGAAGACACCATTTCCCGTACAAACATATGCATCCATTCGTTAATGGACACATTATTTAAAAGAAAAATAAACCGGATGAAGTTGAGTTAAAAGTAAACCAACCCAAATGAATTTGTCCCAAAAATAATTATTTTGTTGACCCAACCCAACCCAACCCGACCCGACCCGACCGGCCACGCATGCGAACCGAGTCGAGCAGACCGGCCAGATGGACGGCGCGCACACCCTTTCCCGTTTAAACGAATGCGTCTATCTGTTAACGGACCCATTCTTTAAAAGAAAAACAAACCGGATGGAGTTGAGTTCAGAGAAAACCAACCAAATGAATTTGTCCTATAAATAATTATCTTGTTGACGAACCAAACCGAATCGAGCCGTCTGGCCGGACGGACGACGCGCGCGTGTAGATTAGCTCACCTAGATGCATGGGTCCAACATGTCTCTCTCCCACAAAAGTGGGTTGGCCTAAAGGCCTAACTTGAAAGTCCAAACTTGTGCCTTATATACCAACAATATCACCTTCTTCTAGGCGGTGTGGGACTATTCACTCCTTCAATTAATTCACATGTGTGATTCTCATTCAATACAAAGTGTACTCTCTTTATATCATATGGACTTGACCCATTTAATTTAATGCCCACTTCTAATAATCCCCCACATGATTGAGAATTGGATGGATAACTATGTAAAACAATGCAGATAAATCGTGAAAGCAAACATTGAAAAGATCATGCATGGGGAAAGGTAGCTTTTGGCTTTGAACCTTCCCTTGTGAAAACTATCGGGTCTACTAGCTAATCAGTGAACGTGATGTCTTGAACTGTTCATCCGTTTGTGTAAACCAAGACAATAGAATTCACACAATCACTTCTGAGACATACTGTGGTTCTCATGACTGTATTCATTTTGGCCCTAAACAAACTTGGTTTTCATGAGTGCTCTAAAAGATTTAGCCTTAAAATTCCCATAGAAGTGGCCCCTTCACACTCATATAGGTGATTCTCATTAGGAGTATCCTGCAATACCCCACTCAAGCTATGAGAACCATTAAAAGCAAAGCTTATTTTAATTCACTATGCAGGCATCACTATCTCATTATAGGAATGGGAACGAGATTTTATCTCAATAGTGATTCCCCTTGATCCCCCATAATTGGTTGTCCCTTTAAACCTAGATCTTGGGATCTCCACTCAACTAGGTTGGGTTGCCATTATGGTGACTCTTAATTTATAGGCTTCAAGCCCATTCCCCTCTATGAACTGCTCACTTGTTCTTTGGTCAAACCCTTAGTAAGCGTATCCACAATGTTTTCTTAAGCCCATTCCTTTTATCAATGAAAATTATTCCACAAGAGAGTAATTGTTTTATGGTATTATGCCTCTGACGTATATGTCGAGACTTACCATTATACAAGTTACTTTGTGCTCCTCATATAGCAGATTGACTATCACAATAGATACATATAGGTGGCACAAGTTTCCCCCACATTGGAATATCCTCTAAAAAATGACGAAGCCACTTAGCCTCTTTGCCTGCTCTATCAAGTACAATGAATTCTGATTCCATGGTGGATCTTGCTATGCACGTTTGTTTAGAAGATTTCCAAGATGCTACCGCACCTCAAAGAGTAAAGACATTCCACTTGTGGATTTGGAGTCTTTTGTATCAGATATCCAGTTTGCATCACAGTAACCCTCTAGTACTGCTGGATACCTTGTATAGTGCCGTCCACAGTTCAAGGTATATCTTAGATATCTAAGAACCCTGACTACAGCCTTCTAGTGGTCTGCCCCTGGATTGCTATTATATCTACCCAGTTTACTTACTGAGTATGCTATGTCTAGTCTTGTACAATGCATGATGTAATTGAGACTTCCAATAATTTGGGAATTGATATGCTCTCACCTGTGTTTTTGCTTAAGTGCAATGTCGCCGGATACCCTTCCTGACCTAACCCTCTGAAGAGGAGACGATGATAAGAAGATTCAACGTCGTTATACACCTTTCTAAATATGTGGATTGGCTTCATGACATAATGGTTGCACATGAAATATTAATAGAGCCATCTTCCATCAGTGCAGAAAAATTCTTTTGAATGGGGCTTGTCAATGATACCACACAGCGAGAATGATGTTCAGGTGAGTCAAAATGTACCCAACTTTTTTCTCAGGTAATAGATTTCTTTTCAATATTCTGAATTCCATTTTTGTGCTATGTCCTTCTGAACTACCATTTGTATATTATCACTTGGTGGGGTATATGAGATTTTAATTTCTATCTTATGATATTATGATAGTATTCTAGGATAATACTTCTAGCAATTATCAGAATGATACTAATTGGCATGGTGCAGTGAGGCTCAGAAGTCTTTAAATAGGCCACTTTCTTGGAAAGTGTTAAATAATCTTATATACAATTACAGTCCCACATATTGTGGAAAAGTTGGGTAAGTCCCTTGCACATTTCAAATTCGCCGAAATACCCTTGGTCTTGATGAGCACTCATTCTTACTCCTTTAAATGCCATCAATGTGTCGTAGGAAAGGATATGAAGAAGTATACATATTTGCCTAATATCAGCCCCAGCCCAGAATATGTTGCTTACTAGTTGCTGTGTGACGGCTTACTCCTCTATATCTGAATAATCCAAGAACCTTGCAAGACCAACAACATTTCTACTGGCCTCTGGTTGGACGATGATATGATTGTACATATTTTCAATCAGAATAACTTTCGATACCAAATAATAAAGGCTGTTTTTTTTATTACATAAACTTTTTTTTTGGATAATTGAAAATTTATTAAGAAACAAAACAAAAGAGAGTACAAAGGGAGGGAGAGAACAATCAACTCCTCAACTCAAAGAGAGCAAAATGGAAGACTTCCCTAAAGAACCCCAATGTCAAGGGAGGCTCAAAAGACAAATGACAGATGACAAAAGACAAACATTTATGTACTCCAATCGATCGCTGTAGAGATGCGCTCAAGGAGTCTACTCGTCCCATAGGGTATGCAGGAAGGAACAATGTGCGAGACAAGGGTCCTTAAGGTGGAAGGCATTGAGGATCTCCTTAGCTTTATAGATGAGTTTTTAGCTCAAAACATAAGTCTCAAGCTTTATATCTTCAAATATTCGCTTGTTCCTCTCTTCCTAGATCATTGTAGCGAAACAAGTGAAACCAACTTGGACGACGTAACCATATGCTTGTTGTTTTTGATGAATTCGATCATCCAGTCGAGTTCCATGAAGTGGCTCCCAATTGTATGAAAGATGTTGAACTTTCGCAGATACATGCGCCAGATCACCTTGGCATATATACATTCAAACAGAAGGTGTTTGACTGATTCTTCACTTCGCCTGCAAAGGACACATCTGTTTGCTAAAAGTATCCCCCTTCTTTCCAAGTTGTCTAATGTGAGAAGACCATCATTTAGGGCCATCCAGGCACAAACAGAGTAACGATTCACTCGGTGCTTGAACCATATGAGATCGTGCCAAGGGACATTACCTGTTTTCACCCTGGTAGCATATGAGGCACTCCTAAAAGTAAACTTATCGAGTGAGCCATCCAAAAGAATCCTTGGATTCGGAGAGCATAGGGATGCTCTCTAGGATTTAAGCCTTTACGAGGTCTCCTTTTCTTGAGATGAGCTGCTCACTGTGGAGGTTACCTGAATTTAGATAGTCAGCAAATGATTCATTCGTCGTGCCACCTAGCTCAAGAACAGTTCTATTCCAAATTTTCAAACAAGTGCCAGTGGGCCACTCCAAGGGTCTAGCCACATCCTCATTGTGCGACCATTGCCAATGCTAAGGACACATCTCTCGTGCATAAAAGTTTGTAGTTGGATAATAGAATTCCAGGCATAAGAGCAATGTTGGGATCTAGCCATCCAGATAGAGTTGTTTCTAAGATAAACATCATGAATCCACAAGCACAATAGGGATTATTTACATGTTGCACATCTCCAGAAGAGCTTAGCAAGGTTTGCATTGCTGATGTCTTTTATGCGCCTAACCCCAAGACCCCCTTCTTTGAGGGGCCGACATAGCCTTCACCAGGATATATTGTGGAAACCATTGGAATGAGTAGTACCTTTCCATAGAAAAGTGGCCATGATGCTTTCCAACTTTCAATAGACTTTGGCGGGGAGGATGTCCAGAAGATGTTTAGGCCAACGATGACCGATTTAATTAGTTGCAATCTTCCAGGATAAGATAGGAGTGCTGCTTTCCATCCGTTGCCATAGCTGATGATCCTGTCAATAAGAGGTTTATAGGCCGAGTAAGAAATGCGCTTAGAGGAGAGAGGCATACCCAAATATTTGATGTTCGCATGAAGACCAGACATGTCAGCGAAGGCTAAGAGGATTTCATTAATGCAAACGGCCGACTGCACATCATCCTTGGAGAATAGGAGGACATCATCTGCGAAAAGCAAGTGGGAGATGGGGAGACCTCCCTCAATGTTGGGTGCCTTGAGGTTGCCGTTCATTATTGCATGATTTAACATAGCTGAGAGGCCTTCCATGCATAGTAAGAATAGGAGGGGGGATAATGGACAACCTTGTCGAAGACCACTTGCACTAGGGAAGTACCCATAGTTCGAACCATTGATCAAAATGCTAAAATTGGGGGTGCATAGGCACTGCCTAGTTCAGTGAAGCCAAGTGTCATCAAAACCAAGAGCCTTAAGAATATGGAGAATAAAGTCCCACCTCACGTTGTCAAAAGCATTCCTCAAATCCACTTTTATGCAAAACCGATTTTCCCCCCACGTCAATGCATGTTGCGAACTAGCTCGTGAGCAAGTAGAATATTTTCTCTAATTATTCTCCCCTTCATGAAGCCGACTGATTGAAGCTAATTAGAGTAGGGAGCACAAGAGTCAACCTATTTACCATGATTTTGGTGATGGTTTTGAAGATGAAATTGCAGAGGGCGATTGGCCTAAACTCTTCAAAACTCTTAGAATCTGTCTTTTTAGGGACAAGAGTTAGGAATGTGTGAATAGCCTTAAGCATGAATGCTCTCTTGAAAAAGTCTCGCACTACCAGAAGGAAAGCTAGGCCAATAATATCCTAAAAGTCAGTAAAGAATTCTTTTGTGAATCCATCTGGACCTGGGGCCTTACCATTGGGCGCCTGGAATACAGCCCCCTTGATTTCATCGTCACCCACATCACTAGACAAGAAAGTGGCTTGATCCTGAGTGAGGGTCTTGGAGAAGGGGAGAGTTACCTGGGGGGTTGAGGTGCTAGGAGTAAATAAATTCTTGTAGAATATCTCTGCATTGGCTCCAATTTCCTTGGGGGTCTCCAGGCGAGTGCTCGAATCATTAATGAGCTCATGAATAGTGTTCTGAACACAGTGGGAGGCAACTGATGCGTGGAAGAATTTGGAACACCTGTCTCCCTCTTTGAGCCACTTTACTCTTGATTTTTGACAGTAAAATCTTTCTCTTATACCATCCTCTTCATACACTTTTTCCCTTGCCAGTTTAACACGCATTCGCAGGTCGTCATTATGGGGTTAATTCTGCAGGGCAGATTGCAAAGCATGGAGGTCCAAGACAGCTGATATATATTTATCATTGACATTCCCAAAGTGGTCTTTATTCCAGGTTTTGAGTACTTGAGCGGTTGGTGATCAGTCCGAATAATGAAGTGACGACCTAAGAGGTAGGGGCGCCACTTAGTCACTGCATGGACGATAGCATGCATCTCATGCTCATAAGCAGATAGCAGTAAAGACCATCCCGACAAAGCCTTGCTGAAAAAGGCAATAGGACGCTCATCCTGCATAAGAACGGCTCCAAGACCAACATCGGATGCATCACTCTCAACAACAAAGGTCTTTACAAAATCCGGTAAGGCAAGTACAGGGGCAGAAATAAGCGCTGTTTTGAGTGCCGCAAAAGCGCGCTCAGCAGTGTCAGACGAACCAAATGCTCCCTTTTTTAACAACGCAGTCAAGGGAGCAACAATAGTGCCATAAGAGGAGATAAAACGCCGATAATAACCTGCAAGTCCCAAAAAACCATGTAATGCCCGTGGGGTAGAAGGTCGAGGCCAATCCCGAACTGCAACAATCTTGGTGAGATCCGTAGCCACACCGTCGGCAGAAATAACATGCCCCAAATACTCAATCTGACGGCAACCAAAGGAACACTTTGAGTGCTTTAAGAAAAGATTATGCTCACGAAGGAGAGAGAAGACGGACCGTAAGTGCTCCAAATGGGTATCCCACGTAGGGCTATAAATGAGAATATCATCAAAAAATACCAGCACAAAGCGCCGTAGATAAACCCTGAAGATATCATTCATCAAACATTGGAAGGTAGAAGGGGCATTATTGAGGCCGAAGGGCATGACAAGAAACTTGTAATGGCCGTCATGTGTGCAGAACCCTGTCTTGGAAATATTGTCAGGGTGCATGCGAATCTGATGATAACCCGAACGGAGGTCCAGCTTCAAAAAGAACTGTGCACCGGCCAACTCATCAAGTAGCTCCTCAATAACCGTAATAGGGTACTTATCCTTAAGTGTAATAAGATTAAGTGCCCTATAATCTACACAAAAGCGCCAAGAACCATCCTTCTTGCGAACAAGGAGGACTGGAGAGGAATAAGAAGACTGACTGGGACGAATAATGCCAGATGAAAGCATCTCGCGAACAAGTCGCTCAATCTCAGTCTTCTGAGCATGGGGGTAGCGATAAGGCCGCACATTGGCTGGAGGCGCACCTGGCTGGATAGGAATCCTATGATCATAAGCACGAGGAGGAGGTAGTCCACGAGGCTCCTCAAAAAGAGCATGATGCTCCTCAAGTATGGTGGCCAAATCCGGGGAAATAGTCCTGGAGTCAGGAACATCAACTACCGGGCGGTGCTGCAACAAGTAGCCAGAACATTGATAATGACAAAGTATTGCTGCTGATTCGGCAGACTGAAGATGGCCTGGTGGTTGAGCAGTGATACGGACCGGATTTCCCTCATAAGTAAAATCCATCGTCATATGTCGAAAATCCCAAGAAACAGGGCCCAAAGCCTCAAGCCATTGAACACCGAGGACCACATCAGCCCCCTTGGTGGGAAGCAAGTATAAGTCCATAATATAGGATTGGCCCTGTAACTGCAAAGCAACGTTAGAGCAAACACCAGAACTCTTGAGACGATTTCCATCACCAATCAGCACATCAAAAGTCGCAGAGTCCTGGATAGGGTAGCCCAGACGGCGAGCAACATGGTCATTAACAAAATTGTGGCTACTACCACTATCAATCAAAACTGAAACCGGTTGTTTTTTAATCAACCCTTTGACGCGCATAGTACGCGGAGTAAAGGTACCAGAAAAGGCCTGCAACGTAATCTCCATCTCACAAGCCTCAATAGGGGTCAAATCATCCTCAACAATATCAACACATGTGTCATCCTCATAAGTTGTATCATAGCACTCATCCAGCATATATAACCGACGTGTAGTGCAGCGATGGCCAGGGACATATTTTTCATCACAATTGTAACAGAGTCCTTTGGAACGCCGATCCGCCATCTGTGAAGGAGAAAGCCGAGTAATAGGAGGAGTTGAGGAATTACCAGGGGGTCGAGTCGCACGGGGCTGTCCAGATGACGGAGGCAAGGGGGAAGGAGAAGGGGAAGGCCTAGAGAAACAACGTCCCAGCTGAGTCAGCTTTTCCTCACAAACACGAGCCATACGCATCGTTTCTGTTAAGGAGACGCGTGGAAAAGACTCCAACTCAGCTTTAATATCCGCCCGTAAGCCTGCTTCAAAAACTCCCATGAGTGTATGCTCAGGCCATCCCTGAACACGGTTCACCAATTGCTCAAACTCATCTTGATAGTCCTGAACTGACCCACGCTGGCGAATCTGAGGAAGTGGACTATTATAATTCGTATAAGCAGTTTGGCCAAAGCGTAGACGAAGGGCCTGCTCAAACTCGTCCCATGTAGAAGCTGGGTGACGCTCCAAATACTGGTCCACCCAATGCATAGCGCGCCCTTCCATATGAAATGAAGCCAACTCACAACGCTCATGAGCGGGGGTCCGATGAAAATGAAAGAAGCGTTTGGCACATGAAATCCACACATCTAGGTTGCGTCCATTAAATACAGGAAACGTGACACGTACTGGCCGGGCCTGGACAGTGCCCTCACGAGTAATAGGGGCATCCGCGTAGCGACGGTCCAAATGACCACGACCATGATTGGGCCGTCCACGTCCACGATAGTTCACATGATCTGGAAACTCGTCATCAGAGGCATAATAATCATCCGCATTAGCAGAAGCAGATGCATGTGGAGGCTGAAACCCAGGGTGCACCGGAACATATAGAGGGGGACCGACAGCAGGGCCCCCGTGTGGTGGTGGAACGCCCACGCCCGAGGGTTGAACGGCATGTAATTGTGAAACGGGGTGGTTCGGGCCGTCAAAAGAAGAAGGGGGACCGGTTCGCGCGGTCGGACCGGGACCAGGCAAAACTGGGACAGCTGAACCCATGTTCAGATAGCCCGAAGGCAAGCTCGGGATCGGGTGGGGCGAAATCAGGGCAGGGGTGGGATGGGTGATCGGGGCGGCGGTGGCGAAGGGGGTCTGAGGCGGCGACGTTGACGGCAGTGGCGGCTGGTCTGGGGGTGGCCACAAAAAGCCTCCCGAAGCGCCCACCGAGCGGAGCTCGTCGCCTCCAAGCGTTAGGTGAGGCCCTGAGAAAATTGCATCGGCGGCGGCTAGCGGGGAAGGGTTGGAGGAGGGGATTTGGTCGGCGGTGGCGGCGGGGATCTATAGAGGCCGGGCGGAAGGCTGAGAAGTATCGGGGAGTATAAAGTCACCACCTTTGGCGAGGTGTGGCGGTCGAGGGAGGGGGGCGGCGGAGTTGAAGGGCGGGGCTGTTGCCGCCGTTGAAGGAGGAGGCCGTGCTACGGCAGCCGGTGTCTGGACGGCCAGCGCCATGGTCTCTGGCAGACCTGGCAGAGAGGATAGCGGCAAAGAGGCGGCTGCCACGGTGCCGGTGGTCGGGAGGAGGGACTCAACGGAAAGAAGTGGCGTCGGCGAGCCGAAGGCGGCCGATGTAACGACTCCAGATGAAGCGGAGCCCGTTGTGCTGGTTCCCGCCGGTGCGAGGCCCTGCCAAGGCGGCATGCCGGCCGGCAACATGTGGGTGCCGGCGGGGATAGACGGCGGTGGAAACCCGGACGGATAAACAGCGTAGCTCGGAGGAGGAGCCGACACCGTCTGGCGATGGAAGGACAGCAGGAGCGCCTCAAGGCGACGATCGCGAAGACCGTTCTCCTGATCACGACGACGGTTGGACTCTGCAATCTCGGCAACCACCGTCTTCAAATCGGTAAGTTCTCGCTCCAATTTTGCCTCCAATTGTGTAGTTCGGGTAGTCGCATGGGGGAGAGTAGTAATGGGGACGTCGTGAAAGTCCGAGGCCATAGTCGTTACGGACAAGGGTCCAGAGGACGTCGGCGGTGGGTCGGGACTCACCCGACGGTCGCCTGTCATGGCGACAGTAAGGGTGGGTGGGTGGGAACCAGGGTCGAAAGTGGCTCTGATCCAATGATGTAGACACGGCGTCTACAACGGAGAAGAACGCGACTAAACTAGAACAAAAGAAATAAGCATAAACTAATCTGTGATTCTCATTGATAATCCCGTTTTGGCCATAGGCCTTACATATATATAGAGTAAAAATAACCTAATCCTAATAGAAGTAGTAAATCCTAACTAGGAAATCATATTAAAGAAGGAGTCCTAGTCCTAATAGAAGTAAGAAAGGCTAATTGAGTTCATAACAGATAAGAACGCTAGAAACCTGGCTATTATAATTGGGTGGGTGGACAGAGTTTCAGGGGTTAAGGAAAGCTTGTTATAGAGTGGGATCGTACTCACATGAGATTTATACGAATCTCACTATCCCAGTCAAATTCAGTTTCTCAACCATAGGGTGAAGAAATCTAATTCATGAGCTGAGGCTCTCTCCAGACTTATTCTGACTTTCTCACTAATTCGATCCCATAATGAATTTCCACTTAACTCAGTAACCCGTGGATCTTAAAACTGTCTTAAAACCCCCAAAACCTTCGGAAATACTTCCAAATCTGAAATACATTTTACTCCATAATCTCTTTTTACATCTCACTAACCCCGACTTGCAGGCTAAAGTTTTTCTCTTTGATTTTTGATATAGATATATGTCATTATGTATTAAATAACAATCACCAAAGTCAGATCTACAATAGCAAAGCTGGACTGGAGAATGCTACTTGCTCTTCATTTCTAGACCAAAGTATTGTGTAAGTTAACTATCCTTCCAATCCAGAATTATTATTAACCAAATGGTCTTCCAAATGAACTAATTTAAGTTCATTTTGAAAAACCTAATGTTAGAGGGAGTAGTCAATTTATTCACATGTATTTCAATCCACATATTAATCTGCTAACTGCTGGGTCAAGGTCAATTGTCCTTCTTTCGGCATTTACAGATTTTCCTGCTTCTTTCTTCTACGGCAGAAATTAAGCCTTGGTAGGTGATAGTAATTCTGGAATCTCCTCGGAAACGAGGTTTGAACGTTTTGCAAATAAGGAGTGTGGATTCACTCAAGTGTATACACGGTTGTCGGTGATCCAAGGAAAACCGAGTGTTGTAAATGGTTTGGGATAGCCAAAACCCTCATATAGTGGAACATCGGCGTGCCTTGGATTCGGGTGCTTCAAGAGTGTAGATGTAGGCGTTGAGAACTTCTCGGTGTTCGAACCACACTATAAATCTTGTGTGTGTTTGGTTGTTTGCATATCAATACTTGCATGTTAAAGGTTTTCTATTTCCACTTATGGGTTCCATATTTTGTAATTAAATCAATTATATTGCACTAGCCCATAAAATTCCCCTTAACTCTTATAAGATTAGTTTTTAATTGATAGTCATATTCACCCCCCCTCTAGGACGTGCTCTCCTTAGCATACTTTCATTTTTGAATGCTTACTTCAATAAGTTTTTGCTTTTACTGTGGAATCAGATCATACATATAAATTTCTGGTGGCAAAGGTACCATCTTCACACTGATGTTTTAATTCATTATTTTATATGGTGCAGGAGGAGGACTGCTCTACTGTAACCATCCTGGTGAGAAAAATGTTTGTGCTTGACCAATAAGGGAAGAGAGAAGCGAAGGAGAGATTTGTTAATCAATACAAGGTCCTTTACATGAACCTCGAGGGAGCTCAACTGTAATTGTAATGGGATGTGATCTCCTACATCATGGTCAAATTGTAAGATTCTAGTAAATAAATTTTCGAAGCATTCACAACCAAATAAGAGGTGAACCTAGAGGGAGCTCAACTCTATCTTACTGTCAGTTAAATAGTAGACCTGATTGCCAAATATAAGACGTTGATGCTAACATTCACTTCCTTGACACCTACTCACTTATGGGACAAAACATTGATATGTTATGATAAATTACAGGCGCTCATTCTTAGGGTTATGAATGCCAATTTTGGGACTTCTTGTTTGCACTTCACAGAGTTTAGAGCCAAGGAGATGAAGCAATAAGAGATAATTAACTTAATCAATAATATACCTTTGTCTAGACTAACAGTTTATTACACGCGCATGGCAACCATCACACTTATGCACTAAATTGATTAGTAAATGCATACCCACAAAGTGGTGCATCCTACCAACCTTGTTTATTGGACCTTTATAATCATATCTGTTTGGCAGCAGATTTGCCATAGTCCATTTTGATGACAACTCTCTAGTCTCTATTGATACCCTAAATCATGATATGTTTTTAACCTAACATAAGTTGGCTCATGAGGCCCCTACCAGTCTCTTGGATTGGATCAAATCACTATAAGCTGAGATCAAATATAGGGGTTGCCAGGCAGTCCTAATTTTCTAAACAACTGTACCGCTAAAATCTGTGCCAAAGCGCAAGTCATAATAGCGAGACGACAACAAAATTTGCTCCATTTTTCAGTGCTTTGCTAAACTTATTTTTTTAACACAAACAACTTCTTGTTCTCATCATCAATAAGAATGCCTCGCTCCTATTGCTCGATCCATGACTTATATGCTAATTAACTACTTCAGGAAACAAGCAGAAACAGCAGTTCCTTGGAGTAACAAACATTTTATGTCGATTCAAATCACCTAGCAGTTTCATTGAAAAAAACACTCAATATTAATGGAAATGATCCTATCTTATATTGCACATATGGTAACTAAGATGCACAATTACAAATACTTACAACTTCTCTAGAATTGCACAAAAAAAAATAAAAAAACTTTTAGCAAGAAAAATATACTACAATCAAATATGCATTGACAGGATATGATAATCCTCGATGAATAAATGAAACAATCAATACACTACCATGACATTTGATACTAGGGTGACATTCTACCGAGGATATATGATTTACTTGTGAAGAATATTCACGGATCTAAATGGGGAAACAATGATCTCTTGGCGAGGCCCTCAGTTGAGCTCATTCAAATTTATTGTCTCTGCTTAAACTTTCCAGATGCCAGCTTAGCTCTTTCTTCTTTCACCATCGTTTGTACGAACAGTTCCCCTGCTTGGTAGGATGATCGAACCTGCGAAGTACCACACCATTAATGTAAAGGAAATACTATACTACTATTCTGATTTAAGCAGAACTGTCAGGACTATGTGAGAAGCCTCATTGACAAGGTAGCTTCTGATCTCAAAGATGCGATCAATATCACATCGATTTTTCTCAAATTAGCTTTCACACAGATATGGTCTCAGCTTACCACTGGGCCACTTCAAACATAGCGAAAACCAATTGACTCCCCATAATCCTTCCAGAATGCTAACTTCTCGGGAGTTACACACTCTTTTACAGTTAAGTGCAATGGAGTAGGCTGCAAGATTCCAGTCATTCATAAGCACATATCATCAATGAAGTTAGAAGAAAAAGGTTCACAATATCCTGCCACAATAATTTTACCTGCAAGTACTGTCCTAGAGTGAGAATGTCAAACACCTATTGCTCTTAGATCTGCCATTATTTCCTTCACCTCTTCCTCTAATTCTCCAAGACCAAACATTATTGAGGACTTGGTTATCATTCCTTCCTTGCAGAGCTTTGCATGTTTCAGAACAGATAAACTCTGCTCATATCTTCAAGAAAATCTCATATAAGCAATATATTATACGTGAAAACATCAGTGATGTCCTAAAGAAGATGGGTTACTATTTGGAAAATATCTTTAACATAGAAAAGGACTTGTATACATCTGTAATGCCCTGCTCTAGGATCTCTCACAATTCGCTGAAGCCTCCTGACAGTTTCAATATTGTGAGCAAATACATCAAGCCCATACTGTGCTAAAGTTGTTACCGCCTCCAAATCACCTCTGAAGTCAAAAGTTAAACATTCAACAAGAATCTCAGGCTTAAGACTCTGCGAGATATTAAAAGCTTAATCTTGCTCATGTTTGTACGCAGAGTTACCGACGACAATTGATACATATAAATTATGGCAATAATGTTAACCTTCATAGCTATAACAGTGTGAGCAAAATGGCCACTTCCACCATCTGGCAGGTCATCATGGTCAACATTCATCAGCACAATAATCCACACTGCCAAAGCATTAAAGAAATATGAAACAGCATTAAAGAAATATGAAACAGAGAAGGGAAACCAAGTCAAATTAGCCACACCCTTAAGAGATCCTATAAAAAAGAAGAAATCTATGCGAAAAAATTCATGCTTCATCAAGCATTCAGTTGATCTAATAGGAAGAGACTTTTTTTTTACAATCAAATTTGGCCGCATAAAAAGTAATTAAGTGCATATTAGGACTGTAGGAGAATTTGAACACTGGTCATCCTTTCGAAACCATGACAACTTAATCAGTTGGGATAGGTCCATAGGCCTTATGTAACTGTTCCCTCGTCCTAACCTGATGGTTCCTGCTAGTTAAAGACCTTGGAGGCCAAGTGGTGCCTAGAGCCAACTGCGTGGCATGAATGGAGCTGCTGGCAACAATGGTTGCAGGTCTGCTCTGGTGATGTGGTACATAAGCGTGATCCCGATGGTGCAGAAGAAACTGGCCAGCCCGGATCTGGTGGACAAGTAAACCTGGTGTCATAAGATACTGTTGACTGTTAGTGAACTTGGGGCACAGCAGTGGTGCAGGAGAAAATGTGGCAAGGAGGGTACATGCAAGGGGAGATGTGTAGCTTGGACGAAATGCTGGTGGCTGTGAGGTGGCAAGCATGATTTTCTCTTACTATTCTTATTTTGGCAGTATCAATCAGTGAGACTAATATACACGACCCTTTCATTGTTACATCAACAAAATGTACCACATCTGAAGATTAAGTAACAATCAATCCTAGAGAATGCATGGGAAATATAAAACCTTACCCCAGCTCGCAATTGCCTTGGCAGTGTTCTCAGGTTCCATTGGGTCTGGTGAGGCAGGATTTCTACTGGTTTTCACAACACAAAATCTACAACCACGAGTGCAAGTACCACAAAGAAGCGTTATGGTTGAAGCTGCAATTCCATCTGCTTCGCCACTCGCTCCGCCTCCACCATTCCAACACTAAAACAGTGCAAAAAAAAAAGGATAATATAAGGCATTTAATAGCGAAACCCATACTAAAATCAGTTGGTGGCTTATCGCAACTATGTAACAACCAATAATGCTAGCTGCATTTGCAGGTAAAGCTAAACTAAGTGGAGATAGAAATGAGAACAGAAGGATAGACGAGTGATGATATTTGTAATTACTTCTAATGCTTTAATTCTCCAACATTTAAATCAAACTCAGAATCCAATTTGATCCGCCTTTCGGCAACAAAAATTTACTAAAGAAAAGTCAGAATTTAAATCCCATTCTTAATATCTACTAACAATAACAAACAAATTATAGACACCTACATAAACATACGATAATGCAGATTTCACTTTGATTTAAAATTTATGAAAACCACTAGAAGGAAAGAAACAAGAGATCCTTATGTATATGCCAATAGTTCAAAATACAATCATAATCAAGTAGCGCCTTTTCCCAACTATTTGGGATCGGCGAAATGGATCTCACGCCTCCATTCAGGCCCTTTTTGTGCAAGATATTAAAGTCAACTATATAATTCAAACAATAACAAACAAATATATTTCTGTTTATTAAACAAGCAATCAAACATCCACAATACATGCTCTCTTTGGTAACCAACTATATAATTCAAACAATCAAGTCTGCCACCAGCCTAGCCACCACCCTTCCATGATCTTTCAAGATTTAACTTCTTTACTAACTCAAAAAGGGAAAATGAATCCCCTTCCATGATCTTTCAAGTTCCAATTTCTTTACCAACTCAAAAATGGAAGTCAGAAAGATTTGTATAACGCAATTGAAGCACTAAAATATGATCAATCAAACTACAAGATTACTCAATTTAGTGACAAAACAGTTCAAATTTCAAGCTAAAAAATGGGAGAAAAAGCAAATAACAAGATTAGGAAACTGTACCTACCAACAAGAATCAACAGCTCCCTACCCGCACTGGTGGAAGGCCATGATTGCCTGGACCTTGAGGCCGTGCCAGTTGGCGAGGGCCACGACATCCAGGTACCTGCGCCAGTCGTAAACCCTAGGCACAGCCCTCTCCACGATCGCCCACCAGACCTCCACCACGACCCCCTCCACGCTCGCAGACGAGAGGACCATGAAGGAGGCCCCCATGGCCTTGGGCCGGCGCATGGCTCCGTCCGGACCCATCGTTATCTTCCGGAAGCACGACAAAGACGGGCGCCGCCTAGGCGGCGAACGGCGGCGGCGGGGGCAGGGAATGGTACTGGAGAAGCTCAGATTGGTGATTCCGCTGGTTTCTGCCGTCGTATGAGGCGGCGTCGGACGAGGAGGAAGGGCGGAGGCGGGGAGCAGCGGCGGCTGAGATGGTGGTGGGAAAGCGGGAGGAGGCGGCGGTGACGGAGTAGGAGGCGGTGGCGGAGGAGATCGCTTTATAAATTCAGTAACTGAGCTAAATGACAGTAGCTTTAACATGAGTCCACCTCAATTAAGAAATATGGATTTGGATTCGGTACTACATGAAGTCGCTTTTTGGCGAGTTAATCTATTGCAAGTGATTTAGTTTGATGGCTGTAACTTGGGTGCTCGAATTCTCATATATAGCTTTTAATGACAGCTCCACACTTTGTACTCTTCAGAAGAAGCATACTGTGAACTATTATGCGGCGGGCAATGTTTTTCTGATTGTATAAATTTTGGCTGATAGTGTGGGTGACACTGCCATCTTGAGGAAAACTATGAACAGGACTTGAGGAACCAACACACTTCCTGGAGCTTCCAGGCATTGATCTAGAATAAGTTAAAGTGTTGATTGGCCTGTATATCCTGGAGCTCTCAAGGTTTTAATGCTTGTGGAGCTGAATATTGGTTGCGTCAAGGAGGAGAAGTGTGTTGGACTACAATGTTCTCAAGAATTTTTTTTATGAAAATAACTCGTTTAAAATTCCTTGGAGATATTAACATCTAAAGTAAGGATGTTCACTATTATGACTGGCATTTTCCACAGTCTTGGTCGATATTTGTTACGGTGTAGTGGGTGCATAAAAAGCATCCTTGTTAAAATTGGATCTGGAGGGATGCGTATATAATGAGCAGGGGGAAGATGAGGGGTCATTTTCCCTCCTGAACTTTGAAGATCTACGCTATATGTATAGGACTACAGGTTTCCTTAGAATTCCTTATAACCATTAAATTTTCGGCTTAGATTGCCCTTCTCAAAATGGTTTGGCTCTTCTCAATACCCCTGAAAATGAGAGGCAAATATTGGGGGTCATGACCCCTGATAATGAGAGGCAGATATTAAGGTTTACTGTTTACAATAAGAGGAGAATGAAGGCTGTTCAAGTGATATGATTTCCAGGAGAGATAGCAGATCAAATTCGCTATGCCCTATGAGAGGAATTACAGATACCTTCTTTAATTTAGGGCTACGATGAGGAAATTTCTCTCTATTGTAAGCGATCTACTTTGTACAATGCAGATGAAGGAATTGTAAATTGCTACACATATGTGTGTACGATTTGGTTATCCATGTCTATAACTTCAGGGCTAATAATGTATGGGAAAAGCTATACTAAGGTATGAATCAGTGTTGCACGGCATGCTAGAAAGCCTGCTTTTAGTTGTACATGATTGTTCTGTTTTGAAATTTGTTTCCCTAAATTAAGTCAAGTTGTCATCATATTCTGCAATTTTGCTACCATAAAAAATGGTAGACATTCTACCATTCTTGTACTCTAAAGTGAATATGTAAAAAATTAGATCCATCCTGCTCTTACTATTTATTTTATTGTGCAAAGTGCTGTATAATACTTTTTGAAACACCCAAACTGTGTCATTCTAGGTGGCAGACTTGACTGATATTTTGTCAGAAAGTGGAGCTTATGGGATTGGATTCATTGCAAATTTAGATAACAAAGCTTCTCATGGTATCGTGAAGGATGCTCTTGCAGCTCCAGGTTGCATGGAGCATCGTGGAGGTTGCAGTGCAGATAATGATTCTGGTGATGGTGCTACAGTTATGACTTCAATACCCTGGGATTTGTTCAACAACTGGGCAAACAAGCAAGGCCTTCTTCCACTTTTAGATAAATAACATTCTGGCATGGGGATGGTTTTTCTTCCAAAAGACGGCAGAGTATGAAAGAAGCCAAAACAGGTGAATATGATTCTTGTCCCAGAGGCTTTCAAGAACCATCCGACATTGTTAATTAAGTACCCAGAGGTAATGCACAACAATATTTGTTCGTATAAAATGTGAAAAGAGTGCAATTTTCACGTGATTTCTTCTTCAATTCTACTATTCTCGTATTATGTAGAGAAAAAAACTTAGTCTATTATTTGTCTAAGGTTTCAAGTTGCTTTTTTTTTAATTTCTTGAGCCCATTTTCCCTCCCCACAGGTGTTGGATTTTTATGACTACTATAAGGGTCGGATGGAAGCCTGGGATGGGCCTGCCCTCCTCTTGTTCAGGTATATGTAAAATTATGTCCCTGGAATTTGGAAACTACCTTTTTGTCCTCTTTGGTAGTTGACAATGCTCTTTGAAAAGGTTCAGAGTTCTATTTTAGTGCGTGGTTAGCATTTCTTACATGTGAATTTAGGTTACATTTGAAGGGCTATGTGATAGTTTGTCTTCTATTTTTCCTGCAGCATCCATTGTTCAACACTTCTGCACTGGTGGTATGTCTCTTGGAGCGATTTCCTGAGAAACACTTGAAGCCATTGCAATCGCAATGAATAGATTAGGTGGAAAATCTAACTCTGGCGAAGGTGGTGAGGTAATTTATTTGGCATCAATTGACATTTTTAACTACTTTAGTACTCCCTCTGTCCATATTAGTTATCATATTTTGAAGCATATTAGACCACAAAAAGACAAAAGTATAACAAACTTACACACCTTTTGAGGGCTGAAAAAGATAAAACTGTAGGTAATTTTGACCTTCATTATCCTCCTACTATAAGAAGAAGCATCTTAGATGCTTTCTGGTTGGTAGGAGGACGGGAAATGAGACAATTAATATGGGGCAAGTTTTTTTTTAAATGAGACAAACAGAGGGAGTATTACTTCTCATTGGATACGTTGATGGAAATATTCTTAAACGGAAATTCTAATTGAGAATCTCTGTAACCAGGATCCGATACGTTGGAGCCCACTTTCAGATGTGGTGGATGGGTACTCCCCCACGCTTCCACATCTCAAAGGTCTTCAAAATGGAGACACTGCTACAAGTGCAATCAAACAGGTAATTCTTACTTAAATGTAAATTAGTTTGTTTGATGTTTTTTAATTGCTTCATGTCCTGCAGCATCTGATAGCCATTGTGTTTTTTTAACATTAACTTCTAACTGGTGTAGTCAAGTGCTTCCGTCTTTTCTTGTCTTACGATCTTTTGGAAAATAGTTTATATTCGAATTCCATGCTCTTTGCAGGTTGCAACAGGGCGCTTTGGTGTGACTGCTACAGTTTTGGTTAATGCGGATCAGCTAGAAATTAAAATTGCTCAAGGTGCAAAACCTGGGGAAGGTGGCCAATTGCCTGGAAAGAAAGTCAGTGCTTATATTGCACGACTTAGAAATTCAAAACCTGGAGTCCCACTTATTTCTCCTCCTCCACACCATGACATTTACTCCATTGAAGTTCTTGCCCAATTAATTTTTGATCTCCATCAGGTTCATGTTAAATGTTGTCAATGTAATTGATAATACCTACTATTAGTAGTCTGGATTTCGTAACTGAGTTTAAAGGTACAGGTAAATCCGAGGGCTAAGGTATCAGTAAAGCTTGTCGCAGAAGCGTGCATTGGAACTGTCGCCTCTGGTGTTGCGAAGGGAAATGCCGATGTAATACAGGTGCTGATGACTCAAATTAGCTTTATCTATTTTTCTTTGCGTTCTTGTTTACTGTCACAAGTCACAAGCTTTGACCATTTTAACTTCATGATTACTGAAAGAGGTTTCCTTTCTGACTGAACTGCCATATATTTTTGTGGATTCTGATGAAAACCTGTCAATTTATTTTTTGTTATTGAACCCAGTGACATTAAATGTGGCAGAGTTTCCCTTATGCAATGCTCATCATTGCTTTTTGCCATTATTTTCGTTTTCTAGCGACTTTGTTATGGCTGTCTTGTGGGAAGTACAAGCCAAATTCAACCATTCTTTTTTAATAATTTTAGGTCTAAATAGATGAGCAGAGCCCTTTCATGTACGATTCCAATTTATCTGTTAATTAAAATTTCTTCCTTTCGGAAATTGGCATTTCGTGTTGTCTTCTAAAAGCTCGTCCAAGCTTTTTGCGGAAGAAAAATTTTTGGATTGTGGTGCAGTACTACCACTCTCTTTTTCATATAAGTACAGTTTTTTTAAATTTGTGGCAACATATAAAACAGAGTTGGCTTTTCAGTATACGTATATACATATAATATGAGCTTACACCATTTGTATTGGTTTGCAGATATCAGGGCATGATGGTGGGACTGGAGCAAGTCCAATAAGCTCCATTAAGCACGCTGGGGGCCCTTGGGAACTTGGACTCACTGAAACTCATCATGTTCTATTTAGTGTACTTCTGATGCATTACTATATTGTTCTAAAATTACATTTCTAAATCTAATTACTCATATCCTTCTGCAGACTCTTATTGAGAATGGTCTCAGAGAAAGAGTTATTCTCAGAGTTGATGGTGGTTTCAAGAGCGGAGTCGATGTTCTCATGGCTGCAGCGATGGGGGCTGATGAATATGGGTTTGGCTCTGTAGCAATGATAGCTACGGGATGTGTAATGGCACGAATTTGCCACACAAATAATTGCCCTGTTGGTGTTGCCAGCCAGGTAAATTGAGAAAGTTGTTGTTTATGCATTATTTTCTCTTTGGCTGAATTTTAATCTGAGCTTTTTCCTTCCTTAATCATACTTAGAGAGAAGAGCTCCGTGCCTGTTTTCCTGGTGTACCTGGTGATCTTATCAACTTCTTTCTCTATGTTGCCGAGGAGGTAAGCTCTGTACTAATGACTACAAAAGGGGAAATGGAAGACCAATTAGGAAAAAGCTTAAAGAAGACTAGTAGATGCCCTTATGAGAAGATTAGAAGTGATGTATGTAGACGATGCTAAAAGAGGGAGAGGGAAACCTAAGATAACTTGGATGGAGATAATAAAAAAAGGTTTGATTTGACTATCTCTTACAAAAGAGGTAGCCCAAAACAGACCTGAATGGAGGAGTAAGATCCATGTCACCGACCCCAAATAGTTGCGAAAAAGGCACTACTTGATTACGATTGTGATCTTTTAAATGAGGTAAATGGAAGATGTTGGTATGCACCCGTTTGGCATTATTAGTGTAGGCGGTCCGGTCCGGGTTTTACCCCCCTCCCTCCGCGCGTGTTCGGCCCCCCCGGCGCCGCCACCACGTCGAGCCAGAGACCCACAGGGGAGGCTCCCTGGGTTCTGGCTCGACGGGGCGGCGCCACCAGAGGGGGGGCTGGCTCGACGTGGTGGCGCCCCGTTGAGCAAGAGGGAGCCCCCCGCCCCCCTCTTTTTTTTTTAATAATGTCAACTACCGGGTCGATGACCGGTCCGGTTTTAAAACCTTGGTTCCAAGTATGGCCTTTGGAGGTCTGGACTCAAGAACTTTTAAAAACAATAAAGTTCCTCTGCTAGGTCTGGATATATATCTTTAATGAAGACTCGAGAGCTTGATCTCAGCTCTATTATTTCTGTACGGATGCTGACCAGTCTTTTATATTAATACACTTGGCTCATCTGTCTTATGATTACTATAGCCACCAAGCACTTTGTAAGAATTTGTTTGGCGTTTTTGCAGAGTGTTGGGATACCAAAGATGAGCAGCTCTAAAATTAGAAATCAGGATGTTCATACCAATGGTCCTGTTCTAGATGATATTCTGCTTTCGGACCCTGAGGTATGATTCTACTTGAGTGTGCTCTGTCCTTTTTTTATTGCACATGGGGTCGGGCTTATTGCTGTTCACATTGTATTGTTCTTTGTTTTATTTTTCTCTTTGGCAACTACTAAGGGGCTGTTTGGGAGGCCATTTGATGATGGTAGGAAATGGGAGGCCATTTGATGATGGTAGGAAAGGTAAAGTTTTTATTTTCCTTTTTTCAAATGAAATGAAAATAACAGTTTGTTTGGCAATGCCCATTTTTTTTGTATTTTTCTTTTAATTATTTAGGATGTAAAGGTATGTTTGGGGAATCCATTTGGAAACCCATTTAAGGATAAAAAATGTCTTCTTAGCCCTTGAGTAGTGTTTTCAACTAAGTATGGGTTTTGGGGATTCAAAAGGGAGACATGAATGATAGATGGGTAATCATGGTCATTCATCACGAGATTCCCATTTAAAAACACATTTAACAAGTGAACCTCCGGAATAAAAATGACCCCTTAAATTACTTAAATGATCATTCACCGTGTAAATATAAATGACTATCTAAATGAGCCTCCCAAGCGCTTTTTAGTAGGAAATGGCCTTAAATGAAGTGAGAAATGGCCTCCCAAACAGCCCCTAAATATGAATGAATTTTAATAGTTAAACATCTATTTGCTTGCCGTACATCTCAATCTCTAAGGGTTTTCTTTTATTTGCAGATTTCTGAGGCAATTGAACAAGAAAAGGTTGTACATAAAACCGCAAAAATATAAAATGTTGATCGTGCTGTTTGTGGCCGCTTGGCTGGTGTAGTTGCTAAGAAGTATGGGGACACAGGTTTTGCAGGACAGCTAAATATAACGTATGTTTCACTTGTTCGTATATCTGAATCTTGAATCAAATGTATTTTGCCTACTTGTGGACCTTGTATGACAATTGGAGGGATCCTGCAACTTCAATTGATGTGCCTAGCAAAATTTACAATCAATTAGTGCTGTATGTATTGAATGCAACTTGATTTTGCCAGATTTACGGGGAGTGCTGGGCAGTCATTTGGCTGTTTTTTGACACCAGGAATGAACATTAGACTTGTAGGAGAAGCTAATGACTATGTGGGGAAGGTATATGATATTCACCACTCTACTTAGATCTTCAATGCCATTGACATTACATTTATCTCATTATGTTTTCTTAAGGGGGTGGCAGGCGGTGAACTGGTGGTGACATTCATGGATGATACTGGATTTGTGCCAGAGGATGCCACCATTGTTGGTTAATACCTGCTCAAATCTATGTATAAAAAAAACTTTTCAAATCTAATAAAGACTACATGACTGACGCCAAAAAAGAAAAATAAAGACTCCATGACAGATAAGGTCCTTGACACCTGGAAATATTGAAAGAGAATTCTGTCAAAAACTGCTATGAGGGAAAAGCAGCCATGCAGGATAATTTTGTAACATAAAACAGTAATATACTGACACAGTTTGAAAGATACAACACATAACACAAACAAACTGGAAAGATAAAACAGTAATATACTGACCACTATACATATTCTTGCAAGCTTGCCGTTGCTTTAGTCAGTTTATACTTTAGTCAGTTATGATAGTGATTCGAGGACTACATGGCTCTCATGCTTCTGAGGCTTCTCAAGCTATATTAGATTCACCCGATGTTGTAACATCATCGGCCAACACAATTTCTTTGACCCCACCACCATTAACTCCAGATGCCGTCCTGAGTTCAGTTGAGACACTCATTCTTATACGAAACGTTGCACCCCACCTACCTAGCACTGACGCCTGTAGAGGTGGCAATGGGCCGGGCTAGGGCCGGACCAAGCTCATTGGCTATGGGCTGGCCCGTGACCCAATTTTTTTTTAAATGTAATAAAAATAAATTTTTATTAATGAAAATAGATTTTGAATTTTAATAAAATGATATAAATACACCTTAAAATAGTAAAAAATAGCTAGTTTTTAAGGGCTATTTGGTCCAGGCAAAGTTTTGCCCGTTGGATGACTATCCAACTACTCTCTGTGTTGGATGGTAGCAAATGCCTTCTGTTTTGAGCTGTTGGACGGTCGCCAATGACTTCCAGCAACTCTTTTTTTAGATCTGTTGGATGATAGTCCAACAACCACCAACGACTTCCAACGATTTTTTTTTATGAGCGGTTGGATGATGATCCAACGGTGAGTTTTTTTTTATATTGATTTCTTTTTAAAAAAATGGGGTTGGGCCACATCTGGGCTATGGATCGGATCACGGTATGAGCCTAGGCTGGGTTGGGCCATCTCCGGCCCTTGGGCCGAAAATTGAGGTCTGGCCTTGACCCAGCCCTTACGCGAATTGGTCGGGCCCGGCCCATTGCCACCTTGGTGTCAGACTCTTCTTTAACCTTGGTGTCAGGCTCAGCCTCAGTGCTTAGGACTCCTGAATCAATCCGAGTGTTCTACAAAACACGTTCTAATACAACTGATAAAATGAGACACACATCAAAACAAGTCATTCACAAGGATTCAAATTGCAACTCAACTTTCCTAATTTAGGTCGATCATTAAAATAAATATTTTTACACCGATTTTCTGGCTGTTACAAGCAAGGTTTTCAAAATTGGATCGGCCTTCAATTCGGAAAATTGGCCAGTCCGGTTCAATTCGGTTTGACATACAATTTTTTTATATAAAAAAACCCTCCCCTATGTAAAAAAATAATACTAAACTATGTTTAGTGTGAATTTCTTGTTTTGATTAAGATATTGAGGACTGAGGGAGAGTTTGAATCCCTGCTTAAAATACAATTTAAAAAAAAATGATTCAACAGTGAATCGGACTGGTTCCGGTTCGGTGATTCACGGGTTGAACCGGCCGGCTTCTAATGAACCCGGCTAACGGACCGGGTTGTCCCGAAATGGATTACCCGAACCGGTTTGTAGACCGGTTCCGATTTTTCGAGGTCGGATCGGCCGGCCTAGGCCGGTTTTAAAAACTATGGTTACAAGTAATGAGTAAGGAATAATTAGATTTACCAAATCTAATAATGTTTTAGAATTTTTGGCTCTCGTTCTTATCAATTGAAGCAATTGTTGTTTGTTTTGACTTTGTCTATGCAGCTTACATTCTAGACTTCAACTGCCACATTATAACTTTTAAAATTTACTCAAAACTTCAAAAAGCTTATATGGAAGTATGATTTTTTGCAAGTAACAGTCTATTTTACGTGATGTGTTAACCTTATATTCACCATCCCACATGGTATAGCCAGCGCACCTCCCTATGCTGACGGTGGTTGTACACCGTTTAAAAATACAAGGACGTTGAACATCCCTTGACCGTATAAAGGAGTGGGCTAGCTAAAAAGTGGGATGGTGAACTGTTCATCCCATTAGGAAGTGCAAGCAAGTATGACAAATCATGAGATTGAGTTTAGGGGAAATTAAATAATAAATCATGAAAAAAAATTCCAAAAAGACGCACTGTAAGAAATATTTCCCGAACTGGTGCTCTGACAAGCCATGCAGGCGCCCGCATTGCGCGGGCACTTGCATGGCTTTTTTTTTTAAATTAACCCGAACCGATGCCTCTTGGTTAAAAGAGAGGCGGCGCTCTTTAAACAACGGAGGCCTTTTAACACACTTAACGGTTTTCATCCCATTTTAAAGGGGCGATCACTTCAACGATGCATATCTCTCTTATTTTTTATCCATTTTTGCCCTTTTTTTTCATTCTTCCTTATTTTTAGTACTCTTTCTGATCATCATAATATTACAAAAATGCTGAGCCATCTCATACTATTTATCGAAAAAAATACTACAAAAACTATGATAAATAGTATGCGATGGCTCAACATCTTTGTGATATCATGATGACTAGAAAGAGCACTAAAAATAAGGAAGAATGAAAAAAAATAGGCTAAAACGGATAAAAAAAGAGAGAAATATGCATCGTTGAAGTGATCGCCTTTTTAAAATGGGACGAACACTGTTAGTGTGTTAAATGGTGTCGGTTTTTCGACCGACGCCTTTCGGGTTAATTTTTTTAAAAAAAGCCACGCAAGCACACGAGCGCCTGCGTGGCTTGTTAGAGTACCAGTTCGGAAAATATTTGCTACAGTGCATCTTTTTGGAAAAAAATTTTATAATTTATTATTTAATTTCCCCTTGAGTTTATACCATAGTGGTCCTGGCTCAGGTGGAAGGTTAGTGGGTACTTGGAGGTTCTACTTATTAGTAGGTTGATGCTGACGAGTTGTACCATTTGTATGGAGGGTCCTTAGGCCGAGTGGGAGAGACGGCTTGGTAAGGACTAAAGAGTCCAAGGAGGTTTTTAGTCCACACTTTCGTAAATGTGGAGTGTTCTTCCCTGAATGCAGTGTTTTAAAACCCAGTTCGGTCCTTAACCCGGTTTGGTGACCGGGTCGGGTCAACCGGTTTGATCCGGTGGGTCGACTCGGATGGGGGAAATCAGAGGGGGGAGAAGGAGGGGAGGTCGTTGGGGCGAGGGGGGTCACCTGGGTGGCACCGCAGAAGGGCCGCAGGGCAACGACAGCGGTGGGTATGGGCTGGGCGGCGGCGGGGGGGGGGGGGGGGGGGGGGTGACGACAACGGTGGGGAGAAGAAAAGGAGAGGGGGGAGATGGGGGTTGCTGGGGCGGCACCGCGATAGGGCTGCAGGGCGACGACGGTGGTGGGGGGAGGGAGAGGGGTCGCCGGGGGGTAGGGGGAAGAAAAGCAGAGGGGGGGGTCGCCGGGGCGGCACTGCAGCAGGGCGATGGTGGCAGTGGGTACGGGCTGGACGGCGACGACGGTGGGGGGGAGGGAGAGGGGTCGCCCGTCGCTGGGGGTGGGTGGAGAAAAGCAGAGGGGGGAGGGGGGGTCGCCAGGGCGGCACCGCGGAAGGGAGGCGGGAGACGACGGCAGTGGGTATGGGCTGGGCTGTGGCGGGGCAACGGGTATGGGCTGGGCGACGACGGCGGGGGTGATTGGCTCGACGGGGGGAGGGAGGACCCAATTGGCCCAACCTGGCCAGCTCGCAAATGACCCGGCCGGGTCTTTAGAATACTTCGACCCGTCCCGAAAACTTAACCGGGTCTGGTTTAACCGGGTTCAACCGGGCGGGCCGAATTGAGTTTTAAAACACTGCCCAAATGAGAAATCATTCTACCGGGTGGCCTGTAGATAGATGCATTCATTTTTTAAAACATACGCCAACAATAAAATGACAGATGCTCAGGTCATTCCACTTAGCCGTCTCTAAAATGTGTGAAACATCCAATGGGCCCATCTACCAGCTGTCGCGTAGAACGGTTCTACTAGATAATTTCTCCTTCGGACATGGCAAAACACCAAATATGTGGAAGTCTATCAGCGTGCTGGCAGGACAAAGTGCCCAGGCTCTACATCCACACTCCACATAGTTAAATCATATATGGGTTTGAAGCCCACCAACGACCTGAAGTTAGTTCAGTCCTTATTCAATTTGGACAGAAAGGAGTATTAGAAAGGTTGACGAAGATAGGGCAAGATTTTGAATTTTAAATGGAGGGACAAGTAGAAAAAGAAGTGCAATGCATGAAGATGGAATAAGAAGCAGGGAGTTTCTGCTAATCCTAGAATATCCCAAGCTAATTAAGATATTGATCTCGTATAGATGGAACAAATATGTGGTTGAGCTAGTCTACGAAGGAGGAAGCTTTTATTGTTTGTACTCCCTCTGTCCAAATAGAGCATTATCCATGAATGCAATATTGCGATATATCGGTATCGGGGCCCACCTGATAAAATGATACAGACCAATATTATTTTTTCAAAATTTTTAAAATATCACCGATATATCGTTATTTTTTTAAATATATTTTTTTAAAAAAATAGTAAATTTAAAAAAAAAACAAAAAAAACAACTATCTTATTTATTTTCCATCCTAATATGTATTTTTATGAATAATTTTGAAATCTATGCTTTGTCTAAATTAGTATAACTGATTTTAAAAGTTAGATTGTGCACATATACGGTAAAAATTAGTTTTCAACCAAGAATAATTTTTTACAACTCCTGTATTTGTATTTTCTCTCTTTGGTCGCCTAAGCATTATCCAAAAGACAAGTTTTACCGTTTCAACTTTCAATCGTTGCTCCCGCCGGCGGGCCCACCATCCAAAGTTTTTGGCTAGACCACCACCGCCTCCTCCGCCGTCTCCGCCACCCTTGCCACCGCGTCCTACTCGGAGCTCTGGATCCCCATCCTCCTCTCCTTCTCCAACAACTTCGGATACCCTCCTTCTCCCCGCCTCCTCTGCCGATGCTGCTCAGCTTCCGGCCTGCCCGATGCCGGACCAGTCGCTCTACTACCGCCCGGTGATCGGAATCCTGAGCCACCCCTGCGAAGGCGCCTCCGGTCAGCTCAACAACGCCTCCTACGTCCCCATGTCATCTTATTCATTTACAACGAGCCCATCGAAACCCTTGCGGAGGTAATCAAACCATTTTTAGATTGTTTCTGTAAATTCCCCGCTACTACTCCCTCTGTCTGGAATTAGTAGAAACATTTCATTTTCCAGGCGACTGGAGTCGTATTGTTGTATTCACTGTTCGTTTGAAGAATTTGGAAACAGTTCATCGGCAGTTCTTTTCATGAAGCAGAGCAGAAACGGAGCATAGTTTGTATTTGAAAATGAAAACAGAGTAGGAAATTCATGTGAAAAGACAAAATAGGTTATGGTAGTTTTAGCGGTTAGTTGTGTGAGTAGAGGGCATTTAAGTAGTTGCATAATTCTCTTTCTTCTGTGAGAGAGAGTTTTAGATCTGTTTTTTGAATTTCAGACTGTCTAAAGCCCCTGTGTCAAATCTCCTTCTGGTGAGTGGATTCTCACCCTCTTTTCTTACATTTTTCCATCTGTAGTACGAGCTGCTGTTAATACAAATTCCATTTGGTGCATTTTACTCTTCAATTTCATTGGATATCTGCTTGTTGAATTGCCTCTGTGAGATCCAATCGACTGTTGTGATTCTTGCTGCTCCATTTGGTATCAGAGCGAGAATATTGGCACCAGTCATGGCTGCTAGAGGTTCTGGAGGTGATCTAGATGTACAACAGCAGATTTTAGCCACCATGCAACAAGTTTTGTAAAAACCGGAATAGTTGGTGGTTGGGTTGACACCACCGCAAGTTGTGACTGCAATTCCTAGAAATACGGCAGTAAATCAAAGCCCTATGTCTGGAACTTCTCGGAGACATGGATTTGAAGACAATTCCAGTGGGGAAGAGTCAGATGAGGAAGAAGGAAATTTGAATCCTGAACCTCAGTTAAGATTCCGCTATTCTCAGAGGAATGGAGCTGGTAGAGAAGGTAATCCACCTTTTCATGCCAATAGAAGAGAGGCAGTTGGAGCTATATCACAGAGCTTCTATCACTTCCGGCCTAAACTTGAATTACAAGAGTTTGATGGCATGATGCATATGGAAGACTTCCTTGACTGGATTATTTCTATTGATAAATACTTTGATGGAATGGAAGTTCTGGTTGATAAACAGGTTAAGTTTGTGGCATATAAACTCAAAGGTGGTGCATCAGCTTGGTGGGAGCATGCTCAAATCGTCAGAAGGCAGATAGGTAAACCTCCAGTCAGAAATTGGAGCAAGATGAAACAGTTGTTGCTAGCTCAGTATTTACCTTTGGACTTTGAGCAAGTTTTATTCCAAAAATATCAAAACTGCAAGCAGGGAACTAGGATTGTGCAGGAATATGTTCAAGAGTTTCAAAAACTGCTTGTAAGGAATCATGTGAGAGAATCTGAACAACAACTTATTGGAAGATTTATTAATGGTTGCATTGGAAAATTCAAGAAAAAATTGGTCTTCAGCATGTGTATACCTTGTCTGTAGCTATTTAGTTGGCTCTCAAGGCTCAATATCAACTAGAATCTTAGAAAAGTTATGTTCAGGGTACAAGTAAACCAGGCTCCTCTTCATTTTCTCAACAGAGAGCTAAGGTTTCCACTGGAGAAGGAACTGTTCCTAAAACTAATTCGAAGACTGTGTTTGAGAATAGGAGAACTGACTCGAAGTCTGGAAATCCATATGTCAAACCCAAAGTTCAGACTTGTTATCAGTGTCTGCAGCCTGGACATATATCTAGTGAATGTTGGCAACAAGGTAAATCAACTAATATAGTTACATTTCAGTTGAAACCTCAAATGACTGCTGAAGAAGTGATTTCTGAAGGACAAGATTTACCAGTCACCATTGTACAGGGCAATGAAGGTGAAGATCTGGATTCTATTATGACATCTTTATTATTGCAAGAAATCATGTTTTTACCAAAGATCGAAGAACAAAACCAGAGAAATCAGATCTTCTTTACCAGAGGCACCATACAAGGGCATGTATGTGACATTATCATTGATAGCGGCAGTTGTGAAAACTTGGTATCCAAACAACTTGTGAAGAACCTGAATTTATAATAGAACAACATCCTCATCCTTACACTTTGGGATGGATTAAACACATTGGAGCTTTGAAAGTTACTGAAAGAAGCAAATTCAGTTTTCTATTGGGAAAGAATACTTGACAGAAATTGTTTGTGATATTGTTGAAATGAATGCATGTCATTTATTGCTAGGAAGGCCTTGGCAGTTTGATGAGAAGGTCATACATGATGGACAGCTTAATACCTATACCTTTCTTCATAAAGGTAAGAAGTTAGCCTAGGTTCCTAAGAGACTGTCGAGTTCAAAAACAGCTGCTGCAACTACACATCGTCCAATTTGAGTAAAGAATACAAAGCAAGAGAACATATGTTTGCCTTGATTGTTAAAGATTGTTCCACTCCAATTGCAACTTCTCAGAAGTTACAAGTTCTGTTTGAAGAGTTTCAGTCTATCATGCCTGATGAATTGCCCAATAGTTTACCACAATTGAGGGAAATACAACATCAGATTGATTTTATTCCAGGAGCAAGTTTACCAAATCTGCCATACTATCGGCTAAGTCCACAAGAACATAAGATCTTACAGGATTAAGTTGAAGAACTTTTACAAAAGGGACTGATAAGAGAGAGTATTAGTCCATGTGGAGTGCCTGCCCTTTTGGTTCCAAAAAAGGATGGTACATGGAGAATGTGCATTGACAGTAGGGCTATTAATAAAATCACAGTAAAATATAGATTTCCTATTCCTAGATTAGAGGATATGCTTGATATGATTGCAAGGTCTATTGTTTTTTCTAAACTAGACCTGATAAGTGGGTATCATCAGATACAAATTTGTGAAGGAGATGAATGGAAGATAGCTTTTAGAACTAATGAGGGGTTGTATGAGTGGTTAGTCATGCCATTTGATCTTACTAATGCCCCCAGCACCTTCATGAGGCTCATGAATCAAGTTCTAAAACCTTTCTTTCACAAGTTTGTAGTGGTTTATTTTGATGACATATTGGTTTATAGTAAGTCTGAGGAGAACCATCTGCTTCATCTAGCAGCAGTTTTCCAAGCTTTGCAAGAAAATGCTTTATATCTTAATATGAAGAAATGTCACTTTATGACTTCTCAACTACATTTTTTGGGATTTATAGTTGGGGCTAAAGGAATCAGTGTGGATCAGACCAAAATCCATGCCATTCAATCCTGACCAGTTCCCAAAACAATAAAGGAAGTTAAAAGCTTTCATGGCTTATCAACATTTTATAGTAGATTTGTGAAAGGGTTTAGTACCATTGCTGCTCCTTTGACTGAGTGTATGAAAGGAGACAAATTCAAGTGGAAAGTAGTTGCACAAGACAATTTTGACTTATTAAAAGACAAGTTAACTCATGCACCTGTCTTGGCTCTTCCTTCTTTAGACAAAATCTTTGAAGTTGAATGTGATGCATCCATTGTAGGCACTGGCGGAGCCAGGGGGGCAAGCTGGGGCAATTGCCCCAGCTGACCTTCCCATCTACCACTCCTTTTATATTACATAAATACTTTATAAAAGTAGTAACTCCTTCCCATTAATGTGATATACTTTATAAAAGGAGTACTACTTTTATGAAGTATTTATGTAATTAACTTGTCCTTCCTCAGTTCCTAATTTTTCCTATTCTTTTGTTGACCCACAAAAGTTGTCATTTTATGACTACTCTTCTTATGCTTTGGTGAGGTCAATTTGGACTTTAAATAAGCAATAAGACAAAAAAGGAAGTAGAGATCGGCTTGGCTTGGTTTGTCATAATATCTGAAGGAAAATATTAAAAAATAAAAAAATCTACTCTAACTAGTAGTAAAAATTTAGGGCCTCTAGGCTATAAACACAACTTTTTAGTTCTTACCTTCGTTCTTGCTGTTGCCACACATCTCCTTCATTTTTGCTACTACAATTTTGTTAAATTTCGTCTTTGCTATTATAATTTGCTGACCGATTGTACTTGTTCCCTCCTTGCTACCACGATTTATTTGTATGATATTTAAAAAATAACAAATATTTGAATTGTCTAGTTACACCTATTGAAAAAGTTGGGTTTAATGAGCTTGAAATGACTATCTAGTTACACCTATTTAAAAAAGTTGTGTTTAGTGAGCTTGAAAATGAAGCTGTTATCAAACACTTTCGAAAAATGGCAAATCGTTGTAGATGTGTAAAATATTGTAGATATTTTTTTATAGTATGTCTTGATTAAAAAACTACATATACATATATAGTCGTATTTTAATACATGCTTTGTCTTAGTTAAAATGGTATATTTTGTTATACTTTATTTTCATCATTTATTTTACAAATTTTGAGGAAATTTTATGCCCCACCTCATCGAAATTCCTAACTCCGCCCCTGATTGTAGGTATTGGTGCAGTCCTTTCCCAAGATGGTAAACCTATTGCTTTCTACAGTTCTAAGCTTAGCGAAGCTAGACAGAAATGGATAACCTATAAGTTGGAGTTTTTTGCTTTAATCCAATCTTTGAGACAATGGAGACATTATCTCCTACACAGGGAATTTATTCTTCACACAGATCATCAGCCCTTGAAATTTATTCAGAGTCAAAACAAATGTGATCGAATGTATGCTGGTTGGATTGCTGAACTTCAAGAATTCACATCTGTGATTAAACACAAATTTGGTAAAACTAACATTGTTTTTTATGCTCTCAGTCGAAAGTATGCTTTGCTATCTTCTCTGACACTCGAAGTCTTTGGGTCTGATGAGCTAAAAGATTTGTATCAGAATGATGTGGATTTTGGAAATGTGTGTCTTGAGTGCACACAACAACCTTCCAAGTTTTCTGCCTACAGTTTGCAGAGATGATTCCTTTTTAAAGGAAACTAGCTGTGCCTTCCTGTTTGCTCTCTCCAAATGTAAGTTATAAAAGAATTACATGCTGGTGGTCTTGGAGGTCACTTTGGTAGAGATAAAACCATTCAATTACTACAAGAAAAATTCTTCTGGCCCAAATTAAAAAAGGACGTGTCCAGGTATGTCCTACAATGTTATGTTTGTCAAAAGTCTAGGGGTCATTCACAAAACACTGATGTATATATGCCTCTACCTATACCTGATGCACCTTGGCAAGATCTATCTATGGACTTCTTGTTGGGTTTACCACAAACTAAAAAAGGATTTGATTCCATTTTTGTGGTGGTGGACAGATTTTTGAAAATGGCCCACTTTATTCCTTGTAAAAAGACTACTGATGCAACTTCAATTGCTTTGTTGTTCTTCCAAGAAGTAGTCAAACTCCATGGATTGCCAAAGACTATAACTTCTGATCGGGATAGTAAATTTTTAAGTCAATTTTGGCAGACACTGTAGAAGAGATTAAACACTATTCTTCAGTTCAGTTTTACTTGTCATCCACAAATAGATGGGCAGACGGAAGCTATTAATAAGGTTCTCGGAAATATGTTGAGATGTTTAGTTGGTGATTGACCCAAACAATGGGACCTTCATATCTCTCAGGCAGAATTTGCTTATAATTCCTCTACCAATCGATCTATAGGCTATTCCCCATTTCAGGTTTTATATGTCACCAATCCTAACCACACTTTTGATCTGTTACCTCAATTGAGTCAGTTTAAAATTCCTAAACCTGTCCAAACCATTGTGGATGATCTTACTCGAATACATACAGAGGTTAAACAACATTTAGCTGAAGCTAATTTTGCTTACAGTGCTCTGCTGTTTATCTTCATAGGCGCAGACAACTGTTTGCTGTTGGTGATGAAGTGATGGTCTACTTGCGAAAAGAGAGAATGCCTACTGGATACTAATTCAAATTAGCAAGTAAGAAGGCTGGACCATATAAAGTGCTTCAGAAGATTAACGATAATGCATATGTGATAGATTTGCCGGATCACTTTGGCATTTCGAAGACTTTCAATGTTTTTGACCTCTTTCCCTTTCATGCCTCAATGCCACTGTGTTTCATTAGCAATTCAAGGTTTTGGTATACCAACAGTGTGTCTTTTCTTCTTATTGCTTGAGGCCAAGCAGCTTTTTAGAGGAGTAATATGCTGGAGTCATATTGTTGTATTCACTGTTCATTTGAAGAATTTGGAAACAGTTCATCGGCAGTTCGTTTCATGAAGCAGAGCAGAAACAGAGCATAGTTTGTATTTGAAAATGAAAACAGAGTAGGAAATTCATGTGAAAAGACAAAATAGGTTATGGTAGTTTTAGCGGTTAGTTGTGTGAGTAGAGGGCATTTAAGTAGTTGCATAATTCTGTTTATATAAAAGGCTTGTGAGTCGTCTGTTAGAGAGAGTTTTAGATCTATTTTTTGAATTTCAAACTGTCTAAAGCCTCGGAGTCATCTCCTTCTGGTGAGTGGATTCTCACCCTCTTTCTTACATTTTTCGATCTGTAATACCAGCTGCTGTTAATAAGAATTCCATTTGGTGCGTTTTACTCTTCAATTTCATTGGATATCTGCTTGTTGAATTGCCTCTGTGAGATCTAATTGTCTGTTTGTGATTCCTTCTGCGCCAATATCACTTAAGAAAATCAAATGTAGCTACGAATTCCAGGCGGAGGGAGTATATGTATCTGTGAAATTAGCTGAAAATCATGACAATTGAACATTACCTTTGTTTCGGTAAGATGCGTGGTCGTCGTCTCATCGCACAATTGTCCAGTGACCCTAGTGTCACTATTTCTCACTGCATTCATAACGAGGAGTGGAAGCTAGACTTCCACAGTAGTCTTATGGAGAACAACTTTCAGATAAATGCTCTATTAATTTGGGACGGAGGAACCAAATGTTCTATTAATTCCAAACGGAGGGAGTGTTATCTCCCCCTTGAAACATTCTCTCAATGGTGAGCCAGATTCAATTAGGTGGAAGCACTCTTCTAAGGGCGTATAAAGTTCTCCGTTAAGGGGGTCTCGTGCTTCGATTAGTCTTCTATTGTTTGGTGGAAGCATCATGTTCCTCACCACTCTCTTATTTGTTTAATGATGTGCTATGATTGATTCCATACTACAAGTTGTAAAAGGGTGTCTTGTGTAATGAGGCAATTGAAACTAGTCACCACCTCTTCTTTGAGTGCTATGATTCTAGGTTGATCATGGATAATTTCTGTAAGCTTCTCAGAGTGGATTTGGTTCTTGACAGGCCTTATTCTCATATATCTGATTTCATCGAAATAGCCCAGAGATATTCTAGCATTGCTAGTGTCGTCAAAATTTGTGTCAACACAGCAGTTTACTCTCTTTCGAGGGAGCTTAATCGGAGGCTTTTTAATGCTAATTCTACCTCTGAAGATTAGTGATGCGGAGCCATAGTGGGCCCCGTTATAATATTCATAGGACTTTTATTTAGAGTAGTTATATTTTATTAAATAAGATTTGGATTTTATTTGATTTAGAAGAGAATATCTTATTTGATTTGGTTTCCTATATTTAGGAGGAATCCTCAATCAGTTAAGATTTGAATTTTATTTGATTTAGCAGAGAATATCTAATTTTAACTTAAGATAGATTTGATTTTACTTTCTATGTTTAAGAGGAATCCTAAATCAGTGTTATATTTCCTATTAAAGACTTATTGTAAGCCTATTTAAAAGGCCTCATTTTAATGGAATAAGCAGCCGATGATTTTAGAAAAAAGTGATCTCGTTTCTCTGTTGATGGAGATCTCCGTTGGTGCTGAAGCCAACAAGCCCAAGTGGTGAATCCGGTATTTACTGTCCGGGGATGATTCTGGCAGTGCCTTCTTGTGGTGATTCCAAAAGTATATCCCCCTTCTTTATCCCCTATTTTTATCTTTATTTCCCTCCAAATTTCTCGTTTTCCCTATTGTAGAACTCTGTTCTGCATCAATCCGCTTTCTAGCATATTGAATATGGAGTGCACTTTTAAATTTGGAATTCCCCAGCTCTCGTGAAGTTGATTATGGAGTTTGATCCTTTTCCAATCTTTTATTTCTCTCTTGTAATTCTCAGTTAGTGCCTTATGAAAAGGGGACAGACCCCAATTAAAACCGATCCAAAAGATTATTCTCCAGTTTATTTTCATGTGCAGTTTTTTTTCAGTTCTAACTTCATGAGATATTACGGATTCTATTTTTAGCTTAATCACTTTACAACTTGGCTTGCTTTGAATTTGATTTAAACTAATAATGTCTATAATAAATTCATCCATAACATGAATGCCCTGACATTGTCGTCTAATGCTTGATTGCAGAAGCTGGAGTCTGGTGAATGGTGTGCTGTTCACTGGTGGATGGGCTAAAAGTGGTTTATATTACAATGTTATGCGGGAAATTTTAAGGTATTTAAAAGGGACATCATTGCAACATTTGTGTTTTTTGTTCTGTCTTCTTTCTTAATGCTTCCTGTGTTCCATATTAATTATCTTGTTTGGACATCAGAAATGAACTAATTTTAGTTTGTTTTGGATTTCCGATCCAGGCAATTAACATGGAATGGAAGTAGTATACGACTTTTACCTTGGGTGGACTGTGAATTGCTGGTAAAATGGATTGATGTTAAAGATAGTCAAACAGTATGTTATTTATCTCATCCTCGATCTCTATAGTTACTCATCACACTACAAAAGGGAAGACTTTCAAGAATTGAGGAAGAAATACGTCAGGTGGGTGTTCCAGGTCCATTCTGTACAAAACTATGCTAACGACCCAACTTAATTGTTTGATTTGATACCTCAAGGAAATGTTAAGCTTTATGTTGAAAATTGTGTGGCTTCCAAGGACGAAATTGAAACATTTTATAGATTTAGTTGAACTTTTCTGCAAAAGTCAAATTGGTTGTCTGCTTTCTCTCTGCATAGAACTTTGGTCAAAAATGATGCAGGAGACCATTTTCCTTTAGTCGCCATCTGTTTAGGGTTTGAGCGTCTTAACATAATCATCAGTGAAGTACTAGCTTTCATTCCGACAACTCCCTCTGTCCAATGAAGCCTGTCTGCATTTGAAAAAACACGGGTCCATCATTACGTGGCTGACTTTGCTCCCTCACGACCAAAAACACGGAAGAGGGGAGAAACTCTATATTTTTATACGGGCCTTAGAGTGCAATAAATTAAATTCATTTTCAAATGCAGACCGGCTTCGTTGGACATGGTATTTAATTCATTTTTCTATCAATGCAAGTGGCTTTCTTTCTTTCTTCATGGATCAGTCAGTATGAGGATAATCTAACCTAAGAATGACTATCAGTTTAAATGACTCTTGGCTCCTCTTTTTGCCTTGATAGGACATGAACGTTCTTGAAAGATTTAGTGCGACTGATCAGGCATCAACTCTTCAATTTACTAGAAACGTAAATTTGGAAGGACTGTGTTTCAAAGGTATATGCTAGTGTAATTGAAACAAGAAGTGGGGAGTAATACTTCAACTCTCTTCAATGCTTCAAGGATGATCAGAAATATATGAGAATCAAATGTCAAAACCTAGTTAAAACAGTGTTAATTAGAAGATGAATTTGTACATGCAAGATTTGGCTTATTGTTTTTGAGTTATTTTAGAGATGTGGCGAATTTAACTGGATTCCTCGGTATTCTTTATTTGTTAAGGCCTCAAGCTGTCATTCCAACTCTTTGAGCCGATGTGTCACTTTTTTTTTTCTTCTGATATGATAATCCTTGCCTGCATTCACTAGTAATTGGAAAATAACTATTAGTTTCATAGGTCTTTACTTAATTTGGCAGGTTTCCTCCAGAATTGATTATGAAACTGAGCAAGGAGTGTTTAGTCATGCAGAACCATCAAGTAAGTTTTTGCTTTGTTTTTAAGAAGCAGTTACTACGCTTACCTCTGATGGTTTTTGAATATTTGCTTCAGTATGATATATCACCAGATTAAATGAGCTAATAAGAAGATTTTTTCGAAAAAAGACCACATTTGCTTATTAGAGCTATCATTAGCCTAGAACCAACTGCTGCTGCTACCCAATTAAGAAAACTAAGCATTAGAATTTAAATTGAATATAAACTAATAAAACGAAATAAGAAGAAATATCAAACAAGAAGAATCCCAGTGTCAATATCGCATAAATAAGGTTTTTTTGTTTTTTAATTCAAAATTAATAGATCCAAATCAGCTTCAATTACTTTTCTTTTTTTTTTAAAAAAAGAAACGTAAACAAACTTGTCTATTGGAGCCCGCTAATAGAAAGGGGCTGCAGTAGGCCAAAACACACATGATATAACATTAAACGTAATGCAAAATTACAAAACATCAACCATCCCCTAGAAATAAAAACATAATAATTGTCGAGGAGCTGGAGCAAGCATGGAAGTGGTGCAACACAACGATCATTTCCACTACTTCGAACCTCAAACTGACAAGAGCCGATTGATAAGAAACCACCACCGGGAACAAGCTGAATTAAAAAGAAACCAAGCAAGAAAACTGAAAAATTGCATTTGCCTGGGAAGAAATAGAACAACACGAAATAAATTACTTAAGCATGAGGTACTAGAACAAGTAAATCAGATAAGCATAAGCAACTTACAGTATGAAGTCTAGGAGAGGCCAATCTGTTCTACTTTCCTGTTCCAGTTGTTGCTCTAATTTGGGACAGTTGTAAGCATAAAACTTCTGAAGGCTGGGGGGCAACCGTTCGTCTGGCCGGACCTCTAATTGAAGACAGTTAACAGCTTGTAATGTTACCAGAGAAGTGAGGCTGTAGAGGTCATTGGACAGATGTCTCACATTTTTGCAATCAGATATACTGAGGAATGTAAGCGATGTTGGAAGTAACTCCTCTTCAAAGGTCGTTAGTTGTGGACAGCCGGAAATGAAAAGTTCTTTAAGAGAAGTGTAGTTGCGCAAGGCTTTGGGTAGGCAAGCCAGGTTATCGCACCGCCTTAAATCCAGTTTTGTAAGAGATGAAGGAAAACTTTCCTGGTTATCATCATCTAGTAGAAGCTGGACCTCAGAAAAACCCTGTATGTTCAATGTCTCAAGAGAGGTGAGATTGCGAAGCATGGGGAAAGACGTTTTGTCATTCTCACATTCCCGTACTGTCAGCTGCTTCAGTTTGAGAGGCACTCCATGATGATCAGCAGCTGCTTGTAGTTGTGGCAGGAACTCCAATTGAGAGCGATCAGTCCAGAGGGACTCCAGTTGGGCCATTAAATTCACAGAAGTAAAACAGAGCTATTGCAGTTAACTTCAACTCTTGGCAGTCTGCCACTGCTATATATGTCAACTTTCGAGCCGCCATGGAAACTTCCCTCAATCTGGGGCACTCGAAAATTACTAGGCTCCCTAATGATGGAAGCTCCACGCCCACCAATCTGTTCACTCTGTGCAGCCTTAGTATTCGTAGATCAGTGAGGGAGAAAAAGCAGTTTTTATATATCCATTTTGGAAACACATCACCGCTGTAGTTTTCAAAAGTTAGATACGTGGGGGTGGTTAGACGAGGCTCAAGAACTCAAGTATCTTCACCTCTACTTGTCCATCTCTCTCCACCAAAGTATCTTCAGGCCTGATGGGGCTCCAATAGAATCTCAGATTTGTAATGTGCTTCTTGCTCTTCATATCAGCCATTTCTGCCTCTTCCACTCTCTCAATGTTTTCCAGACCAGAAATAATAAGATCCCCCCTGAGGTTATTCATGGCTTTCAGCTCACCAATTCCCCGTCCACTATTCTTTCTAACGGGGTACTCTCCCAACTTTTGTAGACTTGTCAACTTTCGCAAGTACGCCGGCACACTTGAGCCTATTGAATATTGCAGATTCTGTAGATTAGTGGCTTTTACAAGGGAATCGGGCACACATGATATAGAAGTATCCAGGAGGTTGAGTTTCCTTAGGCTGTGGAGGTGCCCAATATTTTCTGTAAATTCTGCAAGGCTATGACAGCCTGTAAGGCCTAATACCTGCAAGTTGAATAGTTTGCAAATTGACTTTGGAAGGCTTGAAATTCTTGTGCATGAGAGGTTTAGGTGCCACAGATTTAGGAGGTTTCCCAATTCTTCCGGAAGGATTTCAAGATTACTACAATCAGAAAGGCTTAGATATTGAAAATTGTAGAGCTCGCATACTGCATCAGGAAGAACCCTTAATCTCTCATTGTAAGAGACATCGAGGTATCTAAAATGCTTCAAATTACTAATGGAACTTGGCAGTTCCGATATTCCAGAATTACTTAACTTTAAAACACGTAACCAACTCCACTCTGAAAATTTCTCTAACAAGCCTTGAGAATGCCTTCCAAACAACATCATTGTGCGCAAGCGTGTTGCTTCTGGAAGAAACCTATTTTGTTCTTCATCCACTTCATTGCCAAAAAGAGATGCATGGCGTGCCCTAGCCAACGACTTGAATGATTTCCCATCACTCTGCAGTCGACAGTAAAATTCTGCAGATATACTGCAGGCTAGGTTGTGCAAAAGGTCGTGGATCCTGTTATCATTTTGAATTAGACCTCTTTTCTTTAAATCATCAAAGTATTGACACCCAATTTCCTCCAACAGCCTGCCTTCTTTAGTTTCTACAAAGCCTTCTGCAACCCACATTGAAACTAATGTTGATGGGCTAAAATAGTAATCAGGTGGAAAGAGGGAGAAGTATTCAAAACAGCGCTTTAAAGGAGAAAGTAAATAGACAGCCCAGTCTCAAGGCAGGGAATATTTCATTTTCATCATCATTTTCTAAATGCCAAAGTTCATTTTTTAATACAGCTTCCCACCTTTCTTGCTCAGCACCTTGCAACATGCCCCCCAATACTTTGGCTGCCAAAGGAACCCCTTTGCACTCTTAGACAATTCCCTTTTCGAGTTGGACCAAATTCTCATCTACATCGGCATCCATTTCTCCGAAAGCTTTAACTGTGAACAAATTCCAACATTGCACATCGTCAAGAATTCCTAACTCATAGGATGTCCTGTTACCTATGGCATTTGCAACTATTTGGCTCCGAGTAGTGACAAGTATAATGCTTCCTTTTTCACAATGACTTAACGGAGCTTTCATGTGATCCCATTCTTTCACCGTCCATATATCATCCAATACTAGGAGAAACCTCTTACCTCTAACCATATTTTCAAGGCGATCTTGTAGTGCCGCTAATGACATGTCTGGATAATTATTTTTAGTAGTATACTCCACTAGTTCTTTGGTCACTTTGGAAACATCAAAAACATCCGACACGCATGCCCAACATCGTGGGTAAAATTGTGTCTTAACACATTCATCTTGGAAGACAAGTTGGGCAAGAGTAGTCTTTCCTACCTCTCCCATACCCACGATGGGGATCACACCATAATTTTTCTTATTTGTTCACTCCCCTCTGCAAATATCAACTTTATTACGCTTTCCTTATCTTTCTCTCGACCATAAACCTCAGACTCATCAATGAAGGGACTTATTTGAGATCTAGCTCTAACTTGACCCGATGCTGAACTCGATCCACTTGAATTTCTTATCAAATTGAGGTCATTTGCTTCTTTTGCAAACTCATCTAGCCTATCTATGAAATCCTTTATCTTGCTTTTGATAGTATGCTTGAACTGAAGTTCTTGAGCTTTATCTACACCTTTATCTATAGTGTCATCTATGTTGTAGATCAATTCCCTGAGATCGTCCATCCACTAATTCACATCTGGCTCAGTATCCCTCCTCCTTTCGGCATCATCGATCACAGCTTGAACTTTTGTCGACTTTCTTTTCAGTTTTTCAAGCTCCGAATTTAGATCCCAACTAAGACCAAGACTCATGTGGAGGATCACAGTCAGTTCTTGAAACACAGTTTGGAAAAAGCCACCAAGAGCTGCCCCTCCTATCAGCTGCAGAGCCATGATTGTCTCCTCTCAAAGTTGAACAACATAGTCTTCACAACAATTATAATTGTGGATTATGTCTCTTGAGGAGGCGTAGATCAATGTCGCTGATGTCAAATTATTGGAAAAGGGCACTACTTGATTAACAATATAATTATATGAGAGATTAGTTGAGCCTGATGGCAAAGGGCATCTGTGGGTGTTGTGTAGTTTGGTTTTCCTTTTTTTGTCTATTTTATGGGCGCCTATACTGGAAATTAGTGCATATTTCTTTATTCGGAATGCTTCGAATTTAGCAACAAAATTTGAAAAATAAATTGTTTGAAACTTGCCAAAACAAGCAGAGAGTGTATAGAAAGCGCTACAATTTTGGTAGGCGTCGAGATGGGTGGCGTAAAAAAAAGTTTAAAAAAAAGGAGGGGTGACCGCTGAGGATCAGCTTTTGGAAATTGTGGTTTGCCTTCTAGCTCCGAGCACTTCCATTCATTGCCAAATAGACCACAACGTGCATTAATCTTGTGCATTAATACTAATACCAGATCTCTACTTGCCATCAAATGCTACCAATACAAATCTTAGCTGTCCCTTACTCCCACCCTCCCCACTATTAAATACCTCTCCCACATGCCACAACTAGGGGTGTATTTAAATTCAAGCTTGGGCATGGCTCAGCTTGAGCTCGAAAATTTAAATTCAAGCTCGAGCTTGGTTCGGCTCGTTGATGGCTCGTATCCTCCCGGCTCGTTAAGAATTTTGGACCTCGGCTCGAGCTGGAGTGAAAGCTCGGCCTAGCTCGAGCTCGGCTCGTTAAATATTTTTATGGAAGGAGATTTAAATAAAAAATAGTATATTTGTATATATTTATATAAATATATATAAAATAACGAGCCGAGCTCGAACGGGCTCGCGAGCTCGTTCAAACCAAGTTTGAAACGAGCCGAGTATCATTGAGTTCGAGCTCGGCTCGCAATGGGTTGAGCCCGAGCCGAGCCTGACATGAGCTGAGCCCAAAGTCGGGCAGAGTCGAGCCGGCTCGGCCTGTTTATACCCTTAGCCACAACCTTCATTAGTACACAGCTCACACTAGGCTGCTGTTAAATCCTCTTCATACACACTCATAGTCATGGCTGTCCTAAGGCCAGCCTCCATCCTCTGCATGGCTGTTGTCGTCGCCCTCCTTACCCTCGCCGCAACAGCTTATAAAGATAAATGGATCAAGATAAAGGATGTGGAGCACGACATGTACGTGCAGGGGTTGGGGGAGCTTCATCGTCAGTGCCCAAGGTGGTGGCCCTCTGGTGTTCAAGGAGGTTGTTATGGTGGGAAGATAAATGTGTACGGTTTTGCGAATGACAACTTCTGGTACAAACTTACAATTGCAGCCCAGGTAGACACCCAATTAAGGGTATAAACGGGCAGAACCGGCTCGTGAGCTGATCCGGCTCGGCCCGACTTTGGGCTCGGCTCGGGCTAGTCCAATTACGAGCCGAGCTCGAGCTCAATAATACTCGGCTCGGCTCGGCTCGTTCAAACTCGGCTCAAGAAAGCTCGTGAGCTGGCTCGCGAGCCTGCTCGACCTTGGCTTATTATTATATATATATATATATATATATATATTTAGAAAAATGTGCTACTGATTATGATTATGATAGATATATACAAATATACTATTTTTTATTTAAATTTCATTCCATAAAAATTTCTAACGAGCCGAGCTCGAGCCAAAGCCGAGCTCCAGAATTCTTTACGAGCCAAGGTCAATCCAGGAAGATGCGAGCTATAAACGAGTTGAGCCGAGCTCAAGCTCGAATTTGAAATTTTGAGCTCGAGTGGAGCCATGCCCAAACTCGGCTCGTTTACACCCCTTACACCCAATCACCCGCTCACATATATAATTTGATGGTGCATGTTGAGAAGTGGGCCGATGAAAGGGAAAGCACAACCCTCATCAAGTTCACTCGTACCAAAATTGATGATTAGCGAACATGATTATGTTATTCATGTTGGTTTTCAATTCACATAAGTAAATAAGCTTATAACGCATTTTGGATTGTATGTGATTGAAATGCAAAGTAGTTTCATGACTGGCCAATGGAAAATGAATTGGAACATTGCAGGTTTGTCTTCTTTAATTATACGAGCATTAAAATACATTCTGGGACAAATATTGTATTCTATGAGTAATAATGTATAAGCAAGAGGTAGATGCAAAATTGAATATCTAAAAAAAGTTCTTTAATGGTCCGTGTTGAGGAAATTACATGGTTTTTTTTTTGGGTAATTCAAATTGGCAATTTGTAAACATTTTCATTATTTAAGTTGAGGTGTGGTCAACAAGTGGGAAAAGCTTCAAGGGATGCAATTGGTAATGCCGCAACTGAGAAGCTTGTAAGACTCTTCCTTCACCTACTAGTCCTACTTGAACGACAACATCCAACTCTACGGCGAGGCCGACTTCTACAAAGACCTTGGTTGTACCGACTTCCTCCTCATAAGACCCAGGTAGGACCGGATGGTAGAGAGGGCAGATGAGTGGAGACGGAGAATGGCAGATTGGTGGCCACGGTTCGGTTCTGGGCAGATTATAAGGGGTGCCAAACCCACAATTGGAACCGTACTGAGAGTTGCAACTGGAAAGCTGAGAACCAAATTGAACTGATTTAGGAAGAAACCCAACTGAGAGCCTGTTCATAAACGAGAACCCGTCATCCATCCTTTGTCTCTCATTGACATGGAAACCTCATACCCCGACCAGTTCCGCTGTTTAATTTCTTTGATCCCTTTGAGTCATGGGGGTCAAAGAATAATGAAGGTTTAAATATTTTTATCATAATAGAATATCAAGATTAACAACTGTGAAACACTTAGGACAATTAAGAAAATATTAATAATGAGAATTGCTAATGAAAACAGTAAGAAGTGTTTTGTTTTGTGCAGGAAACTGTTAGAAGTGGCTTTTTTTGTGCTCCGAAAGGTAATAAATTCTTGTTGGTTGTCTTCCCCGGACCCCAGTCTTGTTCTCTTCTACAAAATTCCTCATAGAAAGCTGCAGATGTTTAAAAGCTTTGTTGTTTGTTAACAAAAGTTGTATATTTCCTGAAAAGGACAAATAAAATAAGTAACAAATAAACTCCTCATATATGTTTAAAAGTTGTATGTTGCTTTAAAAGCTGATCCCCAGTGCTTTGCTGCCTTGTAATTTCCACAAGCCTCACATAGATGAAATGGCACACATGCTGTCACATCCCAGGTTTTTTTAAATTAAATAATAAAACAATAAATCATGGGAGATCGCCAACTTACATAAAACAAAATTATTTAAAAGTCACCTGGTCTGCGACTCGTTGTTTTTCCAATGGAACACATACTGGAAAATAAAGTCGATTATAGTAATATTGAAAGATCCATCCCAAGGGTTACCATCTTAGACAAACCAGAATTAAATAACAACATACAATAAATACATTGTTTTAATCTATTACAAAGCAAGACTTCGTTTTACTAGTGCTGGGAAGTCCTCCTTGGAAGCAAACTTCAATTATATCCTTGCAGCTATCTTCTAGATTCTGCTTCACACATGATTGATGAGTATAAACTTACTCAATAGGTCTAAGCCTATGAACACAACAAAGTATAACAACACAAATACTTTTACAGCAATTACTTAATTAACCAAAAGCATGCTTAACTAGCATCCTATTCACATTACATTATTATCACATACATACCAACATCCAGGGTCCACAAACACCACAATTCATCACAACTCTCCTTCTGCTATGTCATTAAGAATATAATTATCTAGGTGCTATGTCTGAGCACTTCATCTGCTCACAACAAGGTGACAAACACCCTTACACGACTTTAACTTACCGTAGCCTCCTTATGGGCTTACTAAAGAAACCATTTACCGGCTTATCTTCCTGAAGGGTATTCTAAGCCTCCATGGGTTTATAATCCTTCATTAACCTTTTAAGGACCACCAGCTCGTTCATACACTTAACATACACATCATTGTTAATATAAATAGCACTCTACTGACATTCGCACAATCTATTGTTCCTAATGCACTTAAGGCACTTAGATCCCACAGTCATTATAATCATTCCACTACTTAGTTATGGTTCTAAAAACCTATATACCTCATTCCACTCCCTCATGCTACCCAGCGGGGGCTCTTGTTATTTACAAGCATCTGATAATTCACCAACTCACTTACACTATTGCCGACCATCCATGATCAATAAAGGGTCTTGGATTCAACCTACCAATAACTAGCATCTTAGGAACCCTTTCTTAGATTCCAAGACGTATACCAACTCCTTAGATCAATAAGTTATCTAATTGATCTAGGCAAAAGTTATATGCTCTAACCCATTTCTCTCATCGTATCAATCTTATGTACCATAATGCATAACTTGATATTATTAAAATCTTGGAAGCATGTTACACTTAATGTAATATCCCAAAATTGTATTCAATTAAAATGGATAAATTTGATCAATGGATAAAAGGAATTCAAAATGCAGAGTTTAAATTCACCGACAAAAGTTTACTGGCAATAGTAGGAGTTGATGAATAGTGCAATGCCAAATGCAAATAGGAAACCTTGTTGTAATATGTAACCTAGGGTATAAATATGCCTAAGACGTTTTGAGAAACCTATTTTGGACTTCCACAGAACCCCAGACGGAGAAGGATCCGCTAGAAATTGTAAGGAAGACCGGCAAAGCACCAGAGAAGAAGAAATCAAGTGCTTTTTGAAGTATTCAAGGTAAGACCGCTAACATCCATCTAAACTTGATTTAATGGAATTGTTGTTTGACATTGAATATGGATATGTAATGCATGCAAATCACTGTACTTCAATTTATGAGTTTATTAAACAGACACACTATATTCGTCTTCTTCACTAGTAGGAGTTAATTTGTTCCTCCACAAAACTTCATTATTAGGAAATAGCTACCCACTTCTTTAGCACACATTGGCTTGAAAGACGGCTACCCACCAAGAAATGGCTACCCAATTCTTTTGTACGCACTTCTTTTGGCGCGAGGGAGGGTAGGAAGGCTCATGTTCCGGCTACAACTATGGAGGGGCGGAGACAACAATCCCTATCACACCATCGACACAGTAACGAACCTGGCCCATAATTTGTATGCCAGGCTCATATAAAGGGGAACACATTAGTGGATAGCAACTACAAATATCAGACTTGAGAAGAAACTACTCCATCCGGTCACTTTTAATTGAGGCTGTCACATAACTTGTCAATTTTATTGAGATGTGGCATAATAACCTAAATTTGGAAAGTAATGATTGGGAATGAAATGGAGATACTGAGAATTTGAGAGATGAAATATTTGTCTAATTAAAGTACGAAACCAGATTCTATTCAAAATATGAGACTTCCTATGGTTTGTGCTCTATATAAATGGATGATCATGCACTCTATGAGAAACCCTAGAAGAAGAGAAGCCCTTTGAGAGTCTAAGGAAGAAGGATAAGAGATCGGAAGCGGAAGAGAAGAGAAAATCAAGCAAAAGTCGATGTAGGACAACCAACCTCAACTAAGTCTTAAAGTATATGAATATGAAGATCTAATGGAGTATTAATGGCTTGTAGGATGACTTAGAAACTGGTTATGTCTATGAGATTTAGTGTTAGGATGCTTGTTGTGCATGATTTGATTTTATGATGAATGCATGTTTGATTTGGTCATATGAATATATGTTGTGTTTTGTAATGAACCTAGATAATGAGTATTTAAACCCTCTAAGCATGATGGGAGTGAGCTATAAACCATAAACATACTGAAAGGTCAGTGACAAGAGACTTGTCATAGAGAAGTTGTCAGTGGTCCATGATCGTTTTAATATTAAACCCTTGCAAGTGCACAAGGCAATTGTACTAAAGTGAGTACTTAGGGTTGTCGAACCACAGAGATGAAGGATTAACTTCTAAATTCAAGTGAAAGATGTGGTTTTTAGTTTGCACTATAATTACTCTAAGCAATGAAATTAAATAGAGAAAGGTAAATTAAGATAAATGGCTAGGGCATGAGAATCCACAGCTAGACCGCTACTCGTATCCCTAGCCTCGATTATGACCAATCCTATGTAAAGCACCAATGTCCCTAACAAGACCGTCGAAAAATTCAAGAATGTAGCAATGAAATCTAAATAGCATAAATTATCCAATGAGTACAATCCATCTACACTAATCTACTTATAGGCATGGATTATTCCAGTATTATATTTCATCCATATTCCTCCACTACTTCAATTAATTCTATTGCATGAAATTCCCACAAAAAGACTATAAATACAAATGGGGAATGTGTATCAACTTCACATAAATTCATTTAAGCATAAAGATAAATATCCATGGACATTAAATAAAAGAAAATTAAACGTAAAAGACAGCTTTACTCAATCATGCAATTAGTTCTACACAAAATGAAATCTAAAACAAATGTAAGAGATGCAAATCGTGGGTTCTAAGGCTTCATCCGAGCCCTATGCCGGAGGTCTAGCCGCTCATGGTAGGAGGTGGGATGGAGAGCTCTTGGATTGTCATCATCTTCTTCTTCATCTCCTTCCTCAAGCTCTTCTCCTTCTTATCCTCTCTTTGGAACCCAAAACTAGAACCTCCCAAAATGGGAGCTCTAAGAACTCTCCCAAAATCCCCCTTGCTCCTATAGAGCAAGCTCCCCTATGACTTATATACTAGTGTGAGAAAAGACCCTAAATACACCCTTCAAACCTCACTTGAAAAGGGTAGTTTTTGACATTTCCTCCAGCCGCAAGTCGCGATTGATCAGAGTGCTTGCAAGACTGCACCACGCAATGATTTTGCAATGGTCATAACTTTTTGCTCAGAACTTCGAATTACAAATGTTCAATGGCGTTGGAAAGTTGGCTTCTTGAACTTTAATATAAACTTAGATCAGTCCAACCAGAGATCTATGGATAGAGTAATGAATATTCTACCATTGGAGTCATGTTTCGCTATATGCACAACTTGAGCTTATCTCCCTCTTTGTATACCAAAATGAGTGTAAACCTTATTCTCCTACAAAAGACCAAAAACAACATTAGAGAACACTAAATACATACAAACACTAACATAAACATAAGTTTTGAAGCTAATGAAGTTCATTGTTTGAGTACATATCAGTCTAATTGAGAGTATGATTTGTAATTGTTTGTTAATGGTAATAAACCGACCTTGGACCACTAGTAATGAGTAATAAATGACTAGATTTACCAAATATAATAATGTTTTAGAATTTTTGGCTATGGTTCTTATTCAATTGAAGCAATTGTGCTTTGTTTTAGACTTTATGTGTGTGCAGCTTACATTCTGGACTTCAACTGCCACATTATAACTTTTAAATTTACTCACAACTTCAAAAAGCTTATGTTCATTTTATGTTCATCCTCCCACATTGTATTTTATGTTCATCCTCCCACATGGTATAACCAGCCCACCCCCCGTATGCCGACCGTGGTTGTCCACCGTCTGAAAATACAAGGACGTTGGACATCCTTTGACCGTGTAAAGGAGTGGGGTAGCTAAAAATTGGGGTGGTGAACTGCTCATCCCATTAGGAATTGCAAGCAAGTATGACAAATCATGAGATTGAGTTTATATCATAGTTGTCATGGCCCAGGTGGAAGGTTAGATGGTGCTTGGAGGTTCTACTTATTAGTAGGTGGATGCTGACGAGTTGCACCATTTGTATCGAGGGTGCTTAGTCCCAGAGGGAGAGAAGGCTAGGTAAGGAGTCCAAGGAGGTGTTTAGTTACTCCCACACTTCCGTAAATGTGGAGAGTTCTTCCTTGAACGAGAAATCATTCTAGCAGGTGGCATGCAGATAGGTCCATTCATTTTTTAAAGGGGAATTTACCGAATAATAATTAAAAAAATATTACCAATCGGGAACATTTCAAATATAATTCTTGATCTTGTTATTTGACCAGCCACTCAGGCGCTAGTGTGGCGCTAGCCCTGCGCGAATTTTTTTTAAACCTTGACCCGAGAGGCGCCGGTTCACCTCTCTTCTAAAGTGAGAGGGGTCGGTTGAACCGATGCCTTTCAATTGCAAATAGAAAGGCATCGGTTCTTTTAGCGCCTTAGCTTAAGGCGTTGGTCGAACCGACGCCTTTCACTACCTTCGCACTTTCTCCTCCATGCTTATTTAAGTAGAAGTGTCGGTCAAACCGACACCTCTCTACTAAAGCGAGGGGCGTCGCTTAAACCAACACTTTCTCTTACAACTTCAAAAAAAAAACGTAATGTAAAATGCAAAATTTAAAACATGATAACACAAAAATATAAGCAAAATAACTTGACACATAAATAAATTAAAATGTCTATTACAAGGTTAAAATATAATATATAATACAAATCGTCATAAAAATACAAGTGTTCAATCAACTCTCCTTCCCCTATTCCTACCCCGTCCTCGTGCTTGGGCTGCTCAGGCTTGACATAAGGTATAGTATCTGAAGATGAAGGAGCCTGACGTAGAGCACAAAGTCTGCACTATCGCATACTATATACTTTTGAAGAAGGTGGCCTCTCAACTTGATCGAGCGGGGCATATGGAACTACTGGTGGTGGGGTAAAAGAGGTCATCTTGGCCAATGATGTTTGATTGATTGTATTTTTAACAACTTTACTCGTAATCGCATGAGACTCAGTATAGTCTCGTGGAAACGAGGTCGAACCTAAAGGACTTAGAAGATGTGAATGCCTTGACGGCAGGGGAAAGGAAGAAGAAGAAGAGGTAGAGAAAATAGTGTTTTCTTATTGCATAAGTGTTAAGGAGGAGGAAGACCCCCTTATATAGAAGACTCTAGATGACATAATGACGACATGACATCACTATGACGACATCATAGGCCATGATTATATCCAATCAGAGAAACGTTACTATGACGACATCATAGGCCATGATTACATCCAATCATGGCCTTTATTACAATCACTAATTGATACGAAAAGGGAAACTAATCCTAATCAGAGAATCCAGCAATATCCATGCGTGATGATGTACGTGTGCTGACGACCTGGCACGACGTTCACAACACTCCACCACGCTTCCGCTAATGCATTGTCCTCAATGCGACCAAGACGGAAACCGATGCATAAATTCATCCTCAACTAGCCACTCAGCATCCTCCAACGGTTTGCCCTGCCATGCCACGAGCACTTGCGTCACAATACGCCCAACGCGACACACGTGACATTTGTCAACAACCGAAGCTGGTACTAGCTCATCAGATTCAGCAGGACCCATGAGAGGAGGAGGTGCAGAACCAGCAATCAAGTGAGGGTCCCCTACAAAGCAACGGAGGCGAGAGATGTTGAATACAGGGTGCACCAAGGACTTGGCAGGTAGAGAAAGACGATACGCCACTGGGCCCACCCGTGCTGCTATGGCATAGGGCCCATGAAATAGAGGTGCCAGCTTCTGGTCAGCCCTATGCAAAGAAGTTTGGCGCTGGGGAAGAACTGACACATAAACCATATCACCCACCTGGAACTCTCTGTCCGAACGCCGTTTGTCGTACAGTTGCTTCATCCGGTTCTGGGCAGACGCTAAATTGAATTTCAACTGACGAAGCACCTCATCACGAGTCTGTAACATATAATCCACCTTGGCGATGGAAGAACGATGAGGAACATAAGATAGGAATGATGGAGGGGGGCGGTCGTAGACAATCTCAAACGGTGTAAAGCCTGCACGTGTGTGATACGCCGTGTTGTATGACCATTCTGCCCAAGGTAGCAATGAGAGCCAATGACGGGGTTGATCCCCCACAAAACAGCGTAAGTACTGCTCAAGGCACCGATTCACCACTTTCGTTTGGTGAAGTTCTGTCCCCTGTAACTTAAAGAATTCCCGCCAAAACTTGGAGATGAAGACCCGATCTCTGTCAGATACAATAGCACGTGGCATACCATGCAACTTCGTCACTTCACACACATAGAGTTCAGCAACAGTGCGGGCGGAGTATGGATGACTTAGGGCACAAAAATGAGCATATTTAGAGAGACGGTCAACCACCACCATTATCACCGTCTTGCCCCCCACCGCTAGTAAAGCCTCAATGAAATCCATGGAGACGTCATCCCACACCTTGTCTGGAATGGGAAGGGGCTGTAGAAGGCCTGCGGAAGAAGTAGATGATGCTTTGGCTCGCTGGCACGTGTCACAGGTGGCCACATAAGCATGCACTGCTTTCTTTAAACCGGCCCACAAAAAGCTTTGGCTGACCCGTTTGAAGGTTCGAAACATACCTTCATGCCCAGCAATCGGAGTATCATGGAAATGAGCGATAACCCGTTGCCTCAAGTCTCCCACATCTGGCACCCAAAGTCGATCTTTCCAAAATAATAACTGGTCGCGCCAGTCGAAGGGGGGTGCCGCAGAGGGGTCGCTCTGAATACGACCAATCAGTTCCTGGGTAGGAGGATCCGCCACATATGCCGCCCGCAAGTCTGGAATAAACAGGCAACAAGGGACGGAGAGTGCAAGGCAGGCACCTTCTTGGGGCTGGCGCGATAAAGCATCCGCCACCTTATTATCAATGCCCTTCTTGTAGACCACCTCATAATCGTAACCCAGTAGCTTACTCACCCAGCGTTGTTGAGACGGAGTTGAGACCGGCTGCTCCAAAAAATATTTGAGAGGTTGGTGGTCGGTCCGAATAAGAAATCGTTGGCCCAACAGATAAGGCCGCCACTTAGAGACGGCGTGCACAATGGCCAACATCTCCTTCTCGTACGCCGATAAAGATAAGGACTGGTCCGATAGTGCCTTGCTGTAAAGGACGATCGGGCGCTCTTGTTGGAGTAGGACCGCACCCAGGCCCAAATCCGACGCATCCGTCTCAACCACAAAAGGTAGAGAAAAATAAGAGAGAACCAATACCGGTGCCTGTACCATTGCTTGTTTCAATCTATCAAATGTAGTTTGGGCTTCATCTGACCATGCAAATGCACCCTTTTTGAGCAATGATGTAAGCGGCCCAGCAATTAGCCCATAGTGTTCAATGAACTGACGATAATAGCCAGTTAGGCCCAAGAACCCCTGGAAGGACTTCACACAAGTGGGCGTGGGCCATGACCGCATGGTCTCCACCTTGGACAGATCCGTGGCCACCCCTTGAGAGGAGATAATGTGGCCCAAATAGTCGACCCCCGCGCTACCAACAGAGCACTTCAAACGTTTCAAGAAAAGTGTGTTAGCCCTCAGAATAGCAAAAACTGACTTGAGATGGTCAAGATGTTCCTCTAGGATGAGCTATATATCAATATGTCGTCGAAGAATACTAGCACGAACCGGCGGAGGTATGGGCGAAACAAGTCATTCATCAGGCTCTGGAATGTGGATGGCACATTGGTTAGGCCAAAAGGCATGACTAGAAACTCATAATGGCCATCATGAGTCCGGAAGGCTGTCTTATAGACATCATGCGGCTGCATATGGATTTGATGGTAACCAGAGCGCAGATCGAGTTTACTAAACACCGCCGCCCCTACCAATTCATTAAGGAGCTCCTCTATTATGGGAATGGGGTACTTATCTTTTACTGTGATAGCATTAAGTGCCTGGTAGTCGACACAGAAGCGCCAAGATCCGTCTTTTTACGCACCAACAGGACTGGTGACGAAAAAGAACTGGTACTGGGGCGTATGAGACCCGACTGCATCATTTCTTGAACCAATTTCTCAATTTCAGCCTTCTGCACATGGGGATAGCGATAGGGGCGCACATTGGTCGGCGGGGCAGCCCCGACGACTCAGTGAAGATGTCGGCATGCTCATTAAGGAGTTCAAGCATGGCTGTGGCAAAGGGCGGTTGATCCACATCCATAAGTGCGCGCTGCTGTAATAAATAACCTTGAGGTGCGAACTTGAAAAAGGAACACACCGCCTGTGCCGTGTGCAAAGTGCCTGGCTGTGTCCCGTGAAGGTGTATGCGCTAGCCATCCACTTCGAAATCCATTGTTAGATCCCTGAAATTCCATATCACATCTCCCAGGTCTTGTAACCACTATACACCCAGCACCACATCTGCACCCTTCGTGGGTAAAAGGAACAAATTAGTGACGAACGAGTGCCCTTGGATCCTTAGCTCGATCTGAGAACACACCCCCATGCTGCAAAGGTGTTTGCCATCCCCAATCAAGACATCAAAGGGTTTGGACTCGGAGACAAAACACCCAAGGCGTTGCGCCACCTTGTCATTGATGAAGTTATATGTTGACCGACTATCGATGAGTACTGCGACCTGTTGGCATTTCAGCTGACCTTGAACGCGCATGGTCCTGGGGGTAAAGGTACCCGAAAAAGCATGGACAAAGATCTCCAGCTGGGCATGGTCATAGGGTTCGGCACTCTCTTCTGGGTCATCCACTCCTGCGTTTTCCACTTCTTCAATGAGTAGACTTCCCTTGATAGAATAGCGATGGCCCGGGACGAACTTTTCATCACACCGATAGCAGAGTCCTTTCACCTGCCGCTCCTCCATCTAGGCGGTCGTCAGACGGCGAACAGGAGTGGCTGGAGAGCCTGGCGGGGGTCTTGGCAAAGTCTATCGGCTGGGACCTGGGCCAGGCGTTGGGGCTAAGACAGCAGTCTCGCCAGTGTACGGCCTCAGAGGCAACCCTCCATGACCCCCTCGTCATTGACGGGCCAACTTTTCTTCTTCAATACGTGCATGACGCACCACTTCCTGCATACTTTGGCAGGGGAAGTGTCGCATCTCATCAGCAATTTTCGGCTTCAAGCCCCGTTTGACTGTTCCCACGAGTGCAGCCATTGGCCAGTCCGGTAAACGATTGGCAATTCTCATAAAATCAGAGTAATATGCTCTCACCGTGGTAGTCTGACGGAGAGTAGAGAGCATTTCATTGAAAACCTGCAATTCATTTGGACCAAATTGGATGCATAGCTCGTCAGCAAAGGAGACCCATTTGGGCTGACGAACCTCTTTTTCGAAAGCTCTAAACCAGACTGATGCATCGCCGTCTAGGTGAAAGGCAGCGACCCGAAGTCGCTCTTCGTCAGAATAGGTTCCCTGGTAGGCAAAGAATTTATCAGCCTTGTATAGCCATTCGACCGGATCATCCTCGCCACTGTACCTAGGAAACTGCAGTCGAGCCAATCTGGGTTCAGCGCTGTTCCGCTGTCCTTCGCGGAGCCGGGAGAACTCTTCCCAGTCCTCCTCCATCTCATGCTGGATATTGTGTGTTCTTATATTCATTGAGCCATTTCCTCGAGCACCTTCCGTGCCTTGTGTTCCCTGGCCTATGCGACTTGCTTCCATCTCAACGTGGATTGACCCAATGGGAATGCCTTGAGAACCAGGATGGCCAAGGGGTTGGCCTAGTAGAGAACCACCTACCGGTTGAGAGCCCCTTGTTTTGGTGGTGGCGGGTGATATCTATAAAATATACACATTTTATATGCCTTTCTACCTATTTGTTAGTTGAAGGATAATTAATTGTTAATCATGATTAGATGAGTAATTAGGAGTTTAATGAATAAATACGTTTAATTGATTAATTTAGATGTGTTAATTGGATTTATGTTTAATTATGCGTCTAAGTTATATTTAATTTGGTTTACGCAGGTTTTCAGAGTCAAATTGCAAATCGCTAAAAGTGGAGCACGTCAAACGGGTTTTGAAGATCCGGCGGCTGAGATTAATACGGCGGGTTTTTAATAAGAAAAAAAAAAAAAATTAATTACAGCCCGAGCCGAAGCTCGGGCGTTCGGGCCTTTCGTCTGTTACAGAGCGATGCTCTGTTTTGATGAGCTCGCCGGTGAGGCGGAGCCTGGGCTGAACGGCGGCGAAGTTCGGGCAGACGCAGCAAACGGCGCTGGAGAATGGCTGCTGGCGATGGCGACAGAGGCGAAACCTGGTCTTCACGGTTGTTCTATTCGAGAGCTCGACAACAGGCAGATCGAGTGATGGGTCTCGTTTCCGGCGACGGATTCGGCCAGGGAAGACGACGGCGGGACTGCAAGAGATGTCGGAGGAGAATTTCCAGGGAGGTCGACGGCGGAACAGAACAAACAAAGAAGGAAGGTGCTTGATTTGGAAATTTGCCAAATGAAAAATTCGAGGCGTGCTCAATCTGGAAAGGCTTGAAATCGATTCGATTTCAACTGGGAAATGGACTTGGATTGGAAGGCCTATAAAACCGAAGCCAAACAGAGCGAAAGCAGACGGACAGAGAAGAGGAAGCCGACAGAAACAGGGCCGACGGGAAAAACAGAGAAAACACAGTCCTTTTCGTCGTGATCTTGGCCGGATTCCGGCAGGGTCTTGGCTGGAAGGAGGAGGAGTTGATCGCCGGGAGCAAAAGGACTGATTTTGGGTCGGATTTGGAACTGCTACACTACCGTTTTGGGGTGCTACAGTGACTGCGTCTCAACGAAGAAGATAGTGAATAGTGAACAGTGCTACAGTGCTACAGTACTTCGGTGAACAGTATTCCTGCATATGACCAATCCAACGAACCATGCTTTTTCTTCCCTTCTTTTCATGTCTAGCTAAATTCATTGTACTAAGATTAGATGAAGCCCTGCTGATTGTTTGACTCTCAATATTTATTTGCAACTCTTAAGTAGTGATTTTTATTCCATGTGCTTAATATTTTGTTACGATTATTCTGTTGCTCGAGAGAGGGTAGAGTAATTGTTAGTTAAGGGTTTGTTAATGTTCGAGAGATCTTAGCGAATTCCAAGGTATTATTTGAATAAAGATTGCATTTTTATGATTGACCTTTGCTCGAGAGAGGGAGATTAATTAAGTTAGATTTAATTGTTTAGTTGCATGTTTGAGAGGGCTGCACACATTACGATTATTCGTGACTTCGAGAGGGGCACGGATAATTGATCACTTGGAATTGTACGGGTTTAACGGAGAGGATAGCTATTTGGTTTGGGTGGATTCGAAGTCTTAGTATATTTCTCATCATATTATTTTCACATAAATTTCATTGCTTTGTTAAATTAGAACTTTTCATTCTGTTATAACTAGTTTCATAAAAAAATCAAATCTTTCATTAGAATTAAGTTGAATCAGTCCAAGTCCTTTGGGTTCGACCTCGTTTCCACTAGTCTATACGTAGTCTCGTGCGATTGCGAGTAAAATAGTTAAAAATTCAATCAATCAGCGGGGTAGCATTGGAGCCAGTGTGCATGGCCTCTCGCACTGCCCACCTGGTCCTCTCTTCCTCGTGCGCCACATTCATCACCTTTAGTTGCACTTGAATCCCCAATAACATAGAAACCAGGGTTGCTTGTGTGGGGTCAGGATCAGCCTTCGGGCTTGCAACGTCGTGTGCCAGTTCTTGCTCAGAGGACGCCCCCGCGGCCAGATTGGCTGCTTGCGAGGAGGCATTAGGTTCTGCAGATCGGAACCTGGCTCTGATACCCACAAGGAATGTCTTGACGGCAGGGGAAAGGAAGAAGAAGAAGAGGTAGAGGAAATAGTGTTTTCTTATTGCATAAGTCCTAAAGGAGAAGGAAGACCCCCTTATATAGAAGACTCTAGATGATATAATGACGACATGACATCACTATGACGACATCATAGGCCATGATTACATCCAATCAGAGAAACGTCACTATGACGACATCATAGGCCATGATTACATCCAATCATGGCCTTTATTATAATCACTAATTGATACGAAAAGGGAAACTAACCCTAATCAAAGAATCCAGCGATATCCATGTGTGATGACGTACGTGTGCTGACGACCTGGCACGACGTTCAGAACAGAAGATTAATCTAATTCTAATGAACGATTTGAATTTTGATGATTTAATTAACTAAAGAAGTAAACTTTAACAAGAAAGCAAAGTGATGAGAATATCAAAGCATCAAATCCACCACTAAACATGTAATTATTACTCTCAATTAGTATTTCCACAAGATGATATGATATGGTAATTCGCGTTCTTTGGTCAGACACACGAATTACAAGTGAATGCACTACACGTTCTTTGGTCAGACACGAAAAGTTCATTCACTATAAATTATATAATTAATTCTATCCTTTGGTCGGGCATAGAATCAATACAAACCTGTTATTATCTAGACACAGGAAATATCAAGATCGAATTTCAGTCATAATCATACCAGTCTATGGTCAAGCACTAGATCAAATTATGAAACATGAAATCGCATTAAGAACATAAAATCATACCAACTCTAATTTTATTAAACAATCAAGAGTAATAATACATATCTAGGGCTTCATCTGGCCTTGATAAGAAAATTAGCTAGACATAGGAATAGAGAAAAGAAAAGCCTGATTTATAGATGTATTCATGGGCATGAATCACTTCTTCTTCTTCTTCTCTTCAAAAGACTCCTCTTCTTCTCTTCTCTAGCATCCTCTCTTAGGTCTCCAATAGTTCTCCAAGATAGCCTAAAACTTTCTCTCTTAAGGCCTATTTATATATTTGAAGAGAAACCACAAAGTCCCCTTCTAAATCCGAGTCGAAATAGGTCTTATTTCAATTTGCCGCATATGGCGATCGATCGCTCCGTATTGCCGATCGATTACTTCCCGATCGATCATTTTCCTTCATTAATTTCTGCATTGTTGCGGAGATCGTCCGTTCTGCCGATCGATGCCGAATGATGCCAATCGATCGTTGTTACTGTATCGCTCAGGTCCAAAAGCTCCAGTAGATACGATCGATCCAAATTTGGTCTGATCGATCATTTCCTTTATTAACACTGTTTTGCGGCTAAGGCGATTAATCACATTAAATGGCCGATCGATCGTAGTTACTGTTCATGATTTGCCAATGGTCATAACTTTTTGCTCCGAACTCCAAATCGTGCGCGACCAGTGGCGTTGGAAAGCTAATTTCTTGAAATTTAGCATGCTTGAATCAGTCCAATCAGAGATATGCACACGAAGTTATGAAGATTTTAGCCATTGAAGTCACTTTTCACCTCATTTCTGCATCTTCCTCTTGTTTCCTACAAAAACCAAAAACTACATTAAAGTAGCACAAATTCTAATTAAATACTAACATAAAAATAAACTTAGGAGATAATAAAATACATAATTATGTGTATATCAATGTCACAATGTCGGACGAAGCTAATAAAGGTTGAGAAGCCTAAAACGGATGATCACCATACAGTTCCGGAATCTCTGTCATAACTGGCTAAAACAATGGCAAACTCGCAAGCACATGTGCAAAGTTATCGTGTATCATCGAACATGCCACTAGCAAGTTCTCGTAGGATTCGTCCATGAGACTGAGCGAGTGTCTATCTCGCATAAGTAAGCTAGAAGGAAAAAAGAATATATTTTATCTACAAGCAAACAACGATGGTGTATTGAAACAAATATGAAGTAAGAGATACTAACCAACTGATCTACACTTGAAATATATATATTATTATCTCTTAAACTTATGTTTATGCTAGTGTTTGATTAGAATTTCTACTACTTTAATATAGTTTTTGGTTTTTGTAGGAAACGAGAGTAATACACATAAATGAGGTGAAAGTAGACTTCAATGGGTAAATCATCATAATGTCATGTGCAAATCTCGGATTGGACTGATTTAAACTTCATTTAAAGTTCAAGAAGTCAACTTTCCAATGCCACCAACCACGCGTAATTCGAAGTTCGGAGCAGAAAGTTATAGCCATTTGAAGATTGTGAACAGTAACTACGATTGATCGGTCAATCAACGCAATCGATCGCCTCAGCCGCAAAATAGTGTTATTGAAGGAAACGATCGATCGGCCTCAAAACCATCGATCGTATCTACTGGAGTTTTTGTTCTGTGCAAGACAGTAACAGAGATCGATCGGATCGGCAGGACGATCGATCGGCAGAAAAAATGAAAGAATTGTGATCGATCGGTTGGCGAACGATTGGCAATACGGAGTGATCGATCACCGTGTGCGGTAAACCGAAATAAGCCCTATTTCGACTAGGATTTAGAAGGGGACTTTGTGGTTTTCCTTCACTCTTATTAATAGGCCTTATGGGAGAACATTTTGGGAACCAGAGAATAGACCTTTGAGCTATATTGGAGGCTAGCTAGGAAGCACCGATACGGCAATTTTGCCACCGTATCCGTATCCAATACGTATCGGATACGGATATGCCATCGATACGGCTGCCTGTGTATCGATGGCGTATCAGATTTTATTTTATTTTTTTAAAAAGCCGATACATTTCCGATACGTCTCCGATACGTTTCCAATATGTTTCAGATATGTTTTCGATACGTATCAGTGTAATTTGGGCAGGAATCCCATTTCTTCCTGTTGAGTATTGAATTGCCTTTCATTATCTCAGCTTTCTGTATCTACATTGCTTTACGAACTCATGTTAAAAGCATGGATCTGACGACTCCTCCACTTTATAATTTAATAGATTATAGATTTCCTTCTCTTTCTTGTATCTTCTACACCAAAACTCTCATTCAACCACCCTTTCTGCAACTGAGGTCATGATATGGAATCTGACAATTTATTTGGTTTCTTCCTCTTGGGAAAAAGGTGTTGTATGAGAACTTGCGCATGACCCAACTATAGTCTCATCACTTCTATAGCTCAAACATGCAACATCTAACACAATTGGACTTTGCACTCCAAGCACATTTCACAGGCTGCTGGTTTTGAGCCAAGTCTTGAATTAGCTCATAACATCTTGAAACTTTGTCCTGCAGTTTAGAGACAGTACAATATTGAATGATTGAGCAAGTGTCACTCAGGAACAAAAATTACTGTTTCAATGAACATTATAAATTTTTTTTGCTATAATGAACATTATATAGTTGACTAAATATTGAGCTGTCGACATTTTACCTCATCAGCATAGACTAATCTAGATATGGCATTGTTGAATTTTATAGAGTGAGTTTCCCCCATACAAAGATGTCTACGGCTGTTGCAATTTCTAAAGGCCTAAATTCTAGAAATTCAAAACCTGCAATGCAAAATAGGTGCTAACACAAAATAGGTGTTTATTGTTAGTTTTGACACCTTCAAATGTGTTTTAAAAATATAAAAAATATTTTTTTAATAAACGTATCCCGGACGTATCGTATCAGAATTTTTTAAAAATTGTCGTATCGCTGTACCCGTATCGTATCGTATTGGCGTACCCGTATCGGTGCTTCCTAGGAGGCTAGAGAAGAGCAAGAAAAGGAGTCTTTTGGAGCTAAGAGGAAGAAGGATTCATGACGATAGATCTACATAAATAGGCTTCTCTATTCTTTCTTTCTATGTGTAACTAAACTTTTATTCAAGGCTAGATGAAGCCCTAGATGTGTATTGCAACTCTTGATAGTTTAATTTTATAAAGTTGATTATGATTTATGCTTAATGCGATTTCATGAGTATTCTTTTGAGTGCTTGACCATAGACTTAATTGATTATGAATGTAATTGGATATTGTGATTGATTTTATGCCCGATCAAGGATAAGATTAATTACATTATAATAGAGTTGTGATTGATTCTATGCCCGATCAAGGATAGGATTGATTACACAATAGTGGATGAACTTTCGTGTCTGATCAAGAACGTTAGTGATTTCATTATTAATTCTTGTGTCCGATCAAGAACACGAATTCCCATATCATGTTAACTTATGCTTAATAATAATTGAGAGTAGTAATTGCATGTCTAGTGGTGGATTCTCTGCCTTGATATTCTCCATATTGATTGAATTCCAGTAATTTAGTTAAAAGTTCATTGCTTTCTTAGTCTAGAATCAACACTGCTGCTTTCTTTTGAATTTGGTAAAATATTAATCCGTCCCTAAGGTTCGACAACCCTTTCTATACTCGCCATAGTACAATTGCCTTGTTTACTTGCAAGGGTTTTATATTTAAACGATCACCAACGCCTGCTCAATGTCGCCCTTGGGTTGATATAACATCTCCGTCTCATGCACGAGTGGCAAGATAAGTCTCCTAGTGATCCTCAAGTCACTTCATATAGGTATTATCAGCACCTTGCTCAGTCGTGGCAGGCTCCCCTTGAACGAGAGTGGTCATTCGGTCATCCCATCTAGTAATATAGACTCGCCTGACCTCGACATGAAGATTGCTCAATGAACTCCACAACAGAAGGGGGAAAAACCTGCTCTAATCCAAATTGCAACATCACCCAATCCAGAACATGCATCTCCACAATGTCAAAACATATAAGTGGCGTCCTAGATAGCCACACGTGTGCTCCATCTGTATGCACTCTAGGTAACTGTGCTAAAACCTAATAATGATATGGCTGCCTACACAACATATGAAGATAGTACTTTACTTTTTATGAAATATGTATTATTTATATTCGTAAAATGTGCAATATAGACGACCATTACCTGGCCAGATCGTTGATAGTCTAATTCAGATCTATAGTGACGAAGGACACTATGAGGATTAGCAGTTTTAGTCTTCTTAGTAGTCTATCTAAGAATGACAAAAAAATTATTTAAAATGTCAATAGAAGATCATCAAATGACTTAAATATATAAAACATACCTAACCATCTAGTGGAGTGCGCTAAATATTTGGACATCCAACATGCAATCTCTCCCACGACCATAGTTGTTTGACACATAGACACCCAACATGAATCAAATGTTATACTTGTGGTAAATAGAGTAGCCAAGATTATTGATGATTTACTTGGACGAGGGTGACACACCCGAAAATCCCTAATGTACTGGGTTGGCAAACTTTTCCCAACTCTTTGTACGGGTAGGCAAGGGTGGCACTGCCCCTTCATACTGTCCCGCAGAGTACAAATTCTCTAACAAGATGAGATACATGAGGTGTACATAGCTGATGCTGATATCGACAAATATGGTGCAACCAAGTATATAGAGTAAATATGTTTGTGCATATTGCTCAATGTCTATCTCTATGGCATCCTCTGGTAGGCAACTAAATTGCTCTCTCAACCACAAAAGATTCCCGAGTTCATCCTTTTAATGCATCACGTGGAGCTACCCGTCCAAGAAGGTACTTATATACCACATTCCAGTCAATGCCTAATGTCGAGCAACTCACCGTCGTGCCATCAATGCGCAATTAATCCAAGCAGTACGGCAACATCTTGCAACGTAATAATCGTCTCCCCCAAATGTAAGTAGAAGGTCCGTATCTCCCTCTGCCATCTCTCAATTAAGGCAGTTATGAGAGCCCTATCAATCCTGATATACTGTAAGCGTATGAAATGCCCAAATCCTGCCATCTTTATGTACGGCAACAAGCGTGCATCAACCGCCCAATGTCGCATGTTTTGCTAGCAAGGAATGTCGTATCGACTATCGGTAAAATATCGGTCGACCAAAGAGACAAAATATCGAAGATATTGTGTAAAAAAATATCGGTGGTCTAAAACTATTTTTTTATATTTTTACAATATAACTTGTAACAAGCATAAATTTTAAAATATGCATTAAAAATGTGTATATAATTCAAAGTATGTGTTTGCGTTTTAAACCCATATCCTTCCACTTGGCATGGGATGGGAAATAAACAGGAAAGTTGATTTTTTTAAATTTAAATTTTTAAAATTTTTTTGAAAAAAAATGTTTTTGTTTTAAAAAATGCCAATATATCGAACCGAAACCGATATATCGGCGATATTGTAAAAAACCCATGAAAACGATATTAGAGTGTATCATTTTATCGGTTGAAGATTGATATCGATATATCGGCAATTGTCACGCCCTAGGATCTCACACCTCGATCGGAGTGCGAAAGCCTTCACAGATAGTGACATCTCGGGGCTAAAACTCTGGGCACGCGACCGAACAGTCGAATCCACCACCAATTACATCATCACAAAATGACGTACAATTGGTCATTCCACAATTCAGTGTCATACAGTATATAAACATCATTAAATAAATATGAAATGATCCTACTTAGTCTTTATTACAACCAATAAACTTTGACAATGTCCATCAAAATAAATCTCAAGTCTATGGCACACATCGGCCAATAATACCATAAAGTATCAAATAAAACTAATCAAAGCATATAATCTCTAATCTCTTCACGGCATCAGCAACCGCCATCCAGCATCTACAACAATCCTGTCTCAGTTATCTTTCGCGCCTGCATCAGACGATGCATAAGTATTTCATAGAAACACTTAGTAGGATGTAAAAACCCACTGAAACTAAATTAACAGGATGAAGGGAAATATATATGAATAGCTGGTACTCAATGACCTCCGGACTGAACCTAAATTTACCTGAAAAGAAAGGTCAGTCAACAACAGTTACCAACTCGCAAGTATGGGGAAAGAGTAATAAATCATAAGACTCCGAACATCACACATGTAGGGAGAAAATAATAGTTTTACCAAGACTCTAGGCATCTATAGTGCAAGGAGTTACAATTTCTACTTGCTGAACTTACCACTAGCAAGTAGCTAAATAATATACCAGAACCATCCTAGAGGTTCTCCCTTCAAAACCCGGCCATGTTTCTAGGATGCTGGCCCCACCAGTGCTTATGGACAGGATGGGCGGAGACTGAGGACCTTCCGTAATATCAACAGTCTAAATGTACGTATATTGCCTCTCTTCAGGTATAAATAATCGGAGATCTCGCAAGACCTGGCAATTGCCTGTGAGCATACTATGAGTCCATATAAGCGAGATCCTTGCAAGGTCTCTAGTGGAGGAGACAAACATATAACAATTTGAGCAATATTTCACAGAATAGAGGTCGCAACACTCAAAAGTTTTAAGGTATCTCTTACCTGAATAGACTCACTCTTTAGAGTAATTGAATATCAAAGTCTCTCATCAGAATCCGACTCACTTCAGGAGTAACATGGAGATTCTCATTATATCAATCAACCGAAAACTCACAATAGGAGTATAGACCAACATACCAATATCTTAGAATACGTACTTTTATGCATAACCCTAGATAGGAACCTCACATACGATTAGGATTTATAATATACGGATCCAAAGACTGGAATAAGGATAAGGTCTAGATGATTTGATTTTCAAGTGGAACTTCAAACCGACACACACGCTTTATCTGAAAATAGAGATTATGGTTCACTTGTCACTTAGGATTTGCCCATATTATTAATCATTTTAACTGATTACCCTTACTGTGATAATCCATATTCAGGTGTATAATGAATAGTAAAGACACTTTAACGCTTTTCATAAGGTATCACATGATATTAATTAAGTATTAATGTTTCCACTATGATTATAGCATACTGCACCTGCATATCAGTCCTCTTCCTACTGCTCCCTTAATCTGTATAATAGGACTTCGATCTTAGATTTTTAATAATAATAGCATTATGAGTCTAGTTTCTAACCCCACTGATTTTATATTTTTTTGATTTATCTTGAATTAGTTACGATTTAATTAATACTAACCGTCGCCACAGAAATAGTTCTGTCCGAGATTAAGATTCTTAATTAAACTTAAGTATTTCATATTAATACACCTTATTAGTGATAATAGAGTATTTAACAGACTCAATTACTCCCCTCCTAGGGTAGTTGCAGAGCCTAGAACATTCTGGAATTACTCAATTATATACTTTTATCATGTTTCTTATTACACATAACAATCTTTGATAACTAACCCTTTTTAAATAGGACTTTTAATACAAGACAACAAATATGACCACTAGAACCAACGTGATTATAGAATAACAGAACAAGATGAAAGCTTTTGACATCAATATGATTAATACAGCAACCAACTTGGACATTATTCCCATCTAGAGACTAGCATGAAAGTATAAAAGAGTATATCGTAATATGAATAGCATATAGAATCATGAATCGTCAAACTCAAATTGATTAAGCAATATATATATATATATATATATATATATATCATAAGACTGATTGAGAGTACTTATATATCATCTAGAGAAAAGAAAGAGAAGGGAAAAACCATCCTACTTGTTTCACCAAAGTCTTTACCTTTTAAGCGTCGTTCGCCTCCTTTGCTTTGCACCAATGCCTCCACTACAACCTATTTTGGTATGGATAGCACAAACCAAAATTGTTTCACCAAAATTGATTTTGGTATGAAAAGCACTAACCAACCTCTCATGGGTTTATATAGAGTCTAAGGTGTCTCCTTTTAAGCAAATCCTTCCTTATCTTGATCTCTTTCCTCCAATAGGAATGCTCCAAGATCTTCTTAGGGACGTGTACTCCAAGCTTGATTAGGATTTGGTATCATTTTCTACGAAAATCCTAATAAAATACGCAACAATATATCGGCGATATATCACTGATACAACAATATATCGCTGATACAACATTCCATGTTTGCCAGTGTTAGGTGCATTCAATGCACCCACGATCCTATACACATGAAAAGTAGTTTACAATCAGAAAAGTAGTATATTACCTGTAGAAACAGGCGAAGGCGCAATCACATCTGGTTGAGTGGCTATTCGGAGAAACCAGTGGCTAGGGGTAAGATGGCCAGAGAAGAGAGCGATGTCGGGGCGAGGAGGTGGCCGGAGAAGAGAGGCGAGGAGGTAGCTAGAGGAACTGGCCGGGGCGAGGAGGTGGGGGAAGAGGAGTTGGCCAGGGTGAGCAATGGGGGGGAGGAAGAGCTGGTTGAGGCGAGGAGGTGGCCGGAGAAGACAGGTGAGGGCGAGCGACAACCAGAGGAGGAGCTGGCTGATGCGAGGAGGTGGTCAGAGGAGCTGGCTAGGGCGAGTGCGGGGAGAGGAGGTGCTGGCCAGAAGAGGATGGCCACTGGAGAAGAAAACGAAGGAAGGAGGTAGGGCTCGGTGCGGCCGAGCCCGAGAGGGAGAAGAAAACGAAGAAAGGCATCAGTTCCCTTTCTATTTGCAATCGAGAGGTATCGGTTCAACTGACGCCTTTCGGGTCAGGGTTTAGAAAAAAGGCGTATAGGGTCAGCGCCACGGTAGTGCCTGCGTGGCTGGTCAGATAACCGGATCAGAAATTATTTTTGAAATATTCTCTATTGGTAATATTTTTTTTAATTATAATTTTATAAATTTCCCTTTTTTAAAACATATGCCCCCAATAAAATGATCAGTCCACTTAGCAGCAGTCCCTAAAATATGTGAGACATCCTATCTACCGGTTGTCCCGTAGAATGGTTCTACTGGATAATCTCTCCTTCCGAACATGTCAAAACACCAAATTTGTAAAAGTCTATCAGCGTGCTGGCAGGACGAAGTACCAGGTGGCCTGTATATGGGTTTCAAGCCCAGCAACGACATGAAGTTAGTTCAGTCCTTATTCAATTTGGACAGAAAGGAGTATTAGAAAGGTTGACGAAGAGAAAAAGAAGTGCAATGCATGAAGATGGAATCAGAAGCAGGGAGTTTCTGCTACTCCTAAAATATCCCAAGCTAATTAAGATATTGATCTCGTATAGATGGAACAAAAACTTGGTTGAGCTAGTCTATGAAGACAAGTTTATACTCCCTCTGTCCAAAATAGAGCATTATCCAAAAGACAAGATTTACCGTTTAAATCGTTGCACCATCCAAAGCTTTTGGCTAGACCACCACCGCCGTCTCCGCCGCCCCTTCCCCAGCATCCTACTCGGAGCTCTGGATCCCCATCCTCCTCTCCTTCTCCAACAACTTTGGATACCCTCCTTCTGCCCGCCTCCTCCGCTGATGCTGCTCAGCTTCCGGCCTTCCCGATGCCGGACCACTCACTCTACTACCGTCCGGTGATCGGAATCCTGAGCCACCCCGGAGAAGGCGCCTCCGACCGGCTCAACAATGCCACCTACATCCCCGTGTTATCTCTCTCATCTCACAACGAGCCCGGTTTTACTCCCTCCGTCTGGAATTAGTAGATACATTTGATTTTCCAGGCGGAGGAAGTATCACTTAAAGAAAACCAAAATGTAGCTACGAATTCCAGACCGAGGGAGTATATTTATCTGTGAAATTAGCTCAAAATCATGACAATTGAACATTACCTTTGTTTCGGCAAGACGCGTGGTCGTCGTCTCATTGCGCAATTGTCCGGTGACCCTAATGTCACTATTTCTCACTGCATTCATAATGAGGAGTGGAAGCTAGACTTCCACAGTAGTCTTAGGGAGAACAGCTTTCAGATAAATGTTCTATTAATTTCGGACGTAGGAACCAAATGTTCTATTAATTCAAGACGGAGGGGGAGTGTTATCTCTCCCTTGAATCATTCTCTCAATGGTGAGCCAGATTCAATTAAGTGGAACCACTCTTCTACAGGCGTATAAAGTTCTCCGTCAAGGGTGTCTCATGCTTCGATTAGTCTTCTATGGTTTGGTACATTTATGCCACCCTAATGAGGACCAATAAGACAGGACGTTCCCTACTTACAGGCAGTGAGCCTATTATCTGATGGGCCTTATCGGACTTAACATAAGTGACGAAATAAACTATTCCTATGGCTACGGCCCACATGGCCTTATTAATTCATAAAATAAACTAATACTTAGGACACGTAGGAACATAACATTCCACCACGCTCAGCTATAGCCTTGTCCTCAAGGCGTAAATGTAGAAAAACGAGCATAGAAATCATCCTCCAATTCCCATGTCGTATCGTCCAAGGAATGATCGTGCCACGCAATCAACACCACAGTCACCAAGCGTCCAGGGCGACGAACCCAACGACGATCTAATATAAACAAAGGAAGATCAGGAGGATTCGCCAGCAAGAGCAACGGCGCAGGCACCTCACTAGAAAGGCGAGAAGGATCCCCCACAAATCGCCGAAGGCGTGACACGTGAAAAATCGGATGGACCTAGGAATTAGGCGGCAACTGCAGACGATAAGCAACCGGCCCAATACGCTCTAACACCTGATAAGGACCATGGTACCGATGCGCCAATTTGGCTGAAGCAACGGGTGCCAATGAATGTTGCAATAGATTAACGTAAACCATATCCCCAACTGAGAACTCCCGATCCATATGAGAGCGATCATATACCTGTTTCATCCAATTCTGGGCAGCTGTGAGGTTAGCCTTAAGCTGTCGCAGAACCTCATTCCGTGTCTGTAGAGTATAATCCACCTCTCTCACAGAAGAACTAAAGGGCAAGTACCTGATCACTGTAGGCGGAGGCCAGCCATAAACCACCTCGAAAGGAGTAAAACCCATAGGGGTGTGATAAGCTATTTTATATGACCATTCGGCCCATGGAAGAAGTTGGAGCCACCGACTAGGCTTCTCACCGACAAAACAGCGAAGATACTATTCGAGGCAATAGTTAACTACCTCGATTTGCCCGTCACTATGTGGATGGTAAGCGATACTCATATGCAACTTAGTATCCTGCAAGGCAAAGAACTCCCGCCAGAAAAGAGAAATAAAGATCTTATCCCAATCTGACAAAATTGTCCGTGGCATGCCATGTAACTTGGCCACTTCTCGAACATAAATCTCAGCAACTGTTTTAGCCGTATAGGGGTGACCAAGAGCGCAAAAATGTTCATATTTCGAAAGGCGATCCACTACCACCAAAATAACGGACTTACCATGGACTGCCGGTAATGCCTCAATAAAGTCCATGGAGACATCCTCCCACACACGGTCAGGAATAGGGAGGCGTTGCAGAAGACCCGCTGGAGTAGTTGTAGAGGACTTGGCACGCTGACACACATCACAGGCCGCCACATATGAATGGACAACCTTCTTGATTCTGCGCCAAAGGAAATTTTGACTAACCCACTTGTAGGTGCAGAATGATCCTTCGTGACCCGCACTCGGAGTGTCATGAAACCAGGATATAATAGCCTGCCGTAGGGTCGGGCTCGAAGGAACCCATAGCCGATGCTTCTACAAAATATAATCTCCCTGCAAAATAAAAGAAAGTAAGCATGTTGGATCAGCCTAGAGACGATGTAAGATATCCGCAGCCTCAGGTACATCCCGATAAGTCCAGAGCAAATCGGGCATGAAGGGAAAAGTAGGGACGGAGAGGCCCATGAGGACCACCTCGGCATCTCGTCTGGATAGAGCGTCGGCCACGGTATTATCGGACCCCCGTTTGTAAACCATATCATAATCATAGCGCATAAGCTTAGTCACCCAACGCTGCTGGGCTGGAGTAGAGATCCGCTAGTCATGAAAATACTTCAGAGGCTGATGGTCCGTCCGAATAGTAAAGTGCCGACCCAATAAATATGGACACCATTTCGTAACGGCGTGCACAATAGCAAGCATCTCCCGTTCATAGGCCGACAAATGGAGAGAGCGTCCGGATAAGGCCTTGCTAAAGAAGGCAATGGGCCGCTTGGCCTGTAGAAGGACAACTCCCAACCCACTATCAGAAGCATCAGTTTCAACTAGTAATCGGGTCGGGTCGGGTAAAATAGGGTCGGGTCGACCATTACCCTACGTAAATAGGGTCGGGTAATTACCCAACCCTATTCATGAGTAGGGTCGAGAATGGCCGACCCTAACCTTACTTGGCTCAGGTCGAGTCGAGTAATGACCCGACCCTACTTTTAAAAAAAAAAAAAAATTTAAAATTACTTATATTCCATTTTAGAGATGAATATAATATATCGCCATGCTGCTTTGTGAGGAACTTCATCCATTTGGTGATTAATGAGACAAAGATGAGGAACAATGGTGCTTTAATAACAGATTCTCTCGCCTATTTGAAACAATGGTTGTTTCAAAAGCTCAACTGAAATGTATTTCTGTAAATGACGAACCGGTTATGGTTTTTTTTTGGGTACGAAGAACGGTTGTGCTTACACTTAAAACAAAAGGTTCTGCTTCTATAATATTTTATGCTATTTCATTCAAACATCACTTGTCCTGAAGACAAAACAATAACGGATGCAATGAACGAAACCCGATACAACATATCAGGGCATGGTACCGGATGGAAATGACAATCCATGAATAGCCTTTCAAAATTTTCTGTCAAAGATACAATCCATTTCAAATTATACACACATTCAGTGATTGTAAGCAAATATATTAAACCATACATATTTTGATTAATAAAATATGAATAGCATTCAGAATTCTGAAAGTTTGGTATACATCAGCTCCTTTCAGTATGCCATTATCTACACAAAATTGTTGAACATGATTGAGTCCAATTGAGAAGACAAGCTATATACACGCTAGTTACATGTGGCCCGGAGACTGAAAGATGTTTCACCACAATTATCCAACCCATGTCATTGGTTTCATCTCTTACTGAAACTGCTGCTACCCTGCTGCTGCAATTTAATTTAGAAAGAATCAAATTAGTAAAAACATAGCTGTATGCTACAAAAATTCCGAAAAATAATTTACTAGTTCACTTAATATTTTTGGCAAGTCACATCAATGTCTTGACTCTGGTGGTAGTAGAGCTGCTCTTACCATCTACTATTTTAAAATATCTCTAATTTTCCATTTTTCCCTTCCCATTTGTTTGAAAAGATCCAACAATATTTCACCAGGGTAAAAATGTTTAGTATTTATTACATAACTGGAAATCTACACAAATACTTACATTGCCTTTTCTGTGGTTGCTTTTGACATCTACCTTAATTTCTTGACCACAGTTTTTTGCGAGCATCTCTGATAGCTTCTCATCCTGTTAGCATTTTATCAAATCAATATAAAACAGAAAGTAGAATGCAGCTCTTAGCATTAATTAGGACAAATGTTTTTACAATATTACCTCAGAAGGAAGGCGCTATCTGGAAACTCCCAAAGTGCTCCATCTGCCCTTCATAGAACTTTTACCTTTTCAGGCATTGCAGAGCAGCTGGTAAAAAAGTCTGTAGATCAGTAAACCATCCTTCTAGTCTTTTCTAGAACTACAAAATATATAGTTTTAATATTTATATTCATAGTAAATTCACAAGCATCCAAACGTATTTAGGTAGTCCACTACAAAAAGATGTTTGTGACATCATAGAATACCTTCAAACACATGTCTCTAGTAATTAAATAGCTCCATTATCATGTATCCAAAAAAAGAACAACAAAACAAAGAGCAAAATCCCTGCACAACACATGTTCACAAATTTAAAATACATATAATAAATAATATTTTGCACTGAATGCTCAACCTGAATATATGCTCTTGGGTCCTTGAGCTGCAATTTTGCAAAACGTAAAACAACAATTTATACAAGACAGAAAATTCCAAAAAGTACATTAATATATATGCTGCCAAAATTTCTCAATATACACATCTCAAATCATTGACAAGATGCAAAGAAAATTTACTTATGTTGACATGAACAAAGTACATTAACACTTCTGGTTGGCAAGGGAATTTGGATTAAATGAATCACAAGCAATAGGAGATCTAAAAAATAAATTCCATAGTATTAAGCATGAATCTTATCCAATCACTTGAAAAAACGAAAGGTTACCCAAATGGAGATGCCATAACACCCCAACTGGCATCCACATTTGTCCAACTATGAAAAGGAAGATCAGCACAGAGGGTGAAAAATTGAGAAGAACTTACAAGAAAGAAGTCCTGAGATTCATAGAAGATCTGAAGATATTCTCACGCTTCTCCTCCAGATAAAGGCCTCTTTTCTTCGACTGTGCAGCAAATAAAACACAAACAATTAGACAAGTTTTCCATGTACCTAACCATAGCATGACGATACCAGCAACCAAAAAAATCTACCATAAAACTGCAAAGAAACAAATGCTAAAAAGTGGAGAAGGAGATGAGGATTGAGGAGAGTACCTTGAGGGGAAAACCTAAAAATCGGAAAGAGGAGGAGCAGCAAAGCCGCCGGGAACGAGCTCCGCCTCCGTCCTTTATAGAAGCCAAAGAAAGATGATGCTTTCCTCGTCTAGCCGCCGGGGACGAAATCCCTTCCTGCTTTCCTCATCTAGAAGCCGAAGAAGATGATGCTTCTAGACGAGGAAAGTCCTTCTGGTTTCGGAGAAGGTGCGTACACCTTCGAGGCTGGGCTTGCGTGCACTTTCGGAGAAGGTGGGATGAAATCCCTTCCGGATTTCCTCGTCAATGATGCTGAGGGAGAGGGGTGGCGGCGGTGGAAAGGCCGAAGAAGAGGAGGAGGGCCGACTGCCGAGTAGCCAGGTAGAGAGAAGAGGCCGAGAGGGAAGTGGAGGAAGGCGGGAACTAGCTTGGATTTGAGGCTTGAGATGGGTTGGGTTACACATACCCACGGGTAATTACCCGACCCGACCCGCATTTCGAATGGGTAACAGTAGTTAACCCGCAACCCGACCCTATTTTGCAATAGGGTCGGGACGGATCGGGTCGAGTTTGCTGGTCGGGTATGAAATTCCCAGCCCTACCACAAACGGCTGAGAGAAATCTGGTAAGGCCAAGACTGGGGCAGTAGACATAGCCCGTTTCAGAGTGTCGAAGGCCACCTGGGCCGTAGGACTCCATTGGAAGGCCCCAGTCTTCAGCAAGGCAGTAAGGGGTGCGGCCAGAGTACCATAATGGGCAATAAAGTGCATATAATAGCTTGTTAGCCCAAGAAATCCGCATAATGCCTTCAGTGATATAGGAGTGGGCCAATCGAGCATAGTGGTCACCTTGGCCGGATCCGTAGAAACTCCGTGTGCTGCAATAATATGGCGCAAATAATCAATCTGGGTTTGACGAAAAGAACATTTTGACCGTTTCAACAGAAGAGAGTGGCCGGCCAAGAGGTCAAAAACTGTTCGTAGATGGCTGATATAATCTTCCCATGAAGCACTATATACCAATATATCATCGAAAAAGACCAATATAAACTAGCACAAGAAGGGCCTAAAAATATCATTCATTAAACTCTAGAAGGTGGCCGGCGCATTAGTCAAGCCGAAGGGCATAACAAGAAACTCATAATGGCTGTCATGTGTACGAAATGCGGTCTTGTGGATGTCCGTTGGATGCATCCATATCTGATGATAATCGGAACGTAAATCAAGCTTAGAAAAATATGTTGCACCTCACAATTCGTAGAGAAGCTCCTTAATAACAGGAATAGGATACTTGTCCTTCAGTGTGATAACATTTAAAGCACGATAATCCATGCAAAACCGCCACGTCCCATCCTTCTTCCGGACCAACAATACCGGTGAAGAATAAGAGCTAGAGCTAGGACGAATGATACCTATAAGGACTCTCACCTATGAACCTGTTTATTTTAATTTTAATTATCGGTTATCTTGTTGTTTAAGTGTTTTTCGATTTAGGTCGGTTGTTTTTGAAAAATAAATGAGTTTATAAAGGTTTTAAGCAAAATCAACTTCACAAACATGAGTTTTAAGTGATTTTGGATCAAACCTGTATTTTTGGGATTTTTTTGATTTTTCACTAATTTTCCAAATATTAGGGTTTAACAGGACCCCTATGGGCCCCGCTGTCCAAAATTAGGTTTTTATGACAAAAAAGCCCCAGACATTAAAGAAAGTCATTATAAAAATTTTTAGAATTTTTTGGACTTAATTTCGGATTATAATTGCCAAATTTTCTAATTTTAGCCGAAAACCCTATTTTCACCTCATATATTACTTAGGGTTACCCCAACTTTTTCTATAAAAGGAACGTGTTGTGCCCTTTCCCAATTTGGGAATAAGCTTGGCTGGAAGATTAGGAGCCTCTTTCTCCATTACTTGAAAAGGAAAGATTAAAGGTATTTAGCCTAATCCTTGCTTATTTTCTTTAAAGTTTTCTTAATCATTCCTTAATCTTGATTTCTCCATTGTTTCAATCCATTTTGAAAGCATAAAAATCATTGCTTTATATCTCTTCTCCAAGCCCTAATCTTTAAAATCTTGTTTTTATGCTTCCAAACTAAGGTTTTCTTTTGGTATTCAAAGCTAAATCAAGATTAGTAGTGTATTAACTTAAAAATTATCTTTTTAGAAGGTGTTGGAGGTGATTGAAGGTTCATTCTAATCAAGTCAAGATAATGGGTTCTTCAATCTCAGCTTTGGGTAGTGAATGGTTTGTTTTAATAGTTTTTACTTAAATGAGTGTTCTTGTTTAGGGCTCTAATGTTGAATTTAATAAATGCTAATTTTTTGCTATGAGTTCTTGGGGTTTCATCTTAGAATGATATGTGGATATGTTTTGGAATGTTTGATAGTTTTTTGTTAATGTTTGATGCATGTATTAAGCTTTCAAGATGTGTTAATAAAGTCTCGGTTTTTGAAAATTTGAAAATGGAAGAAATGACCCACGATCAATCGTTTTCTCGGTTTGTCTTTGCAGCCCGATTTTCAAATGGTCATAACTTTTTACTCCGAACTCCGAATTGTGCGTAGTTGGTGGCGTTGGAAAGCTGACTTCTTGAAATTTAACATGAGATTTGAATCAATCTAATCAGAGATTTGTGAGATAAGTAATGAAGATTCAAACATTAAAGTTATTTTTTACCTTATTTTTGCATCTTACTCTTGTTTTCCTACAAAAACCAAAAACTACATTAAAGTACCACTAATTCTAATCAAACACCAACCTAAATATAGGTTAAAGGGCTTATAAAATGTATAATTAATGTGTAGGTCATATGGCTTATGAGTAATTGAGTTGATTAATGTTATGGTTTATGTATGGTAAAAAAGCATGCTTGTAGGAGTAAGCCTTCAAATCTACATGGATGGATTTAAGCTTGATGATAGAAATTGCTTTTATGTCGGTTTGGAATCGTTATTTTTGGAAGGTATTTAAGCATGCAAATATTGCTCAATGAGTTTATGTTGAAGCATGAATTATGTGATTAGAATATGCATAAGTATACACACACATGGGAATCTATTATGAGATTTTAGTTGATTATGCTTTGATTATGATGCATGAAGGGATGGATTGGGAGCACGTTCTATATGTTGGAACCCACGTAGGATTGCTCACGGATGTATCATGATAGCATGCATCATGTATCGGACTTTATGGATGAAGTTTTATCGTTGTTTAAACGGAATTGATTATGTGGGATTGTATGCCGGGTTAATCGATCGATGGATTAATCGAAACTTGGTTAGTCCAAAAGAACATGTTTTCGATTTCGTTCCCTCCTAGAATTCACTCCCCGGGTTGAGTTTGATTGAGATATATAGGGGGGGGGGAGCGAGGGATGGACTCGCCTTGCAGAGATTTGAGATGTCAGAAACCGGACACTGAGCACAGGGGTGGTAGGCTCTTGTGCACCAGCTACCACGTGTTCTAGTTTCTCTGTGAAGATATTCGGGCTCTCCCCCACCGCAGGAGACTACTGATCTATACATGAAATATGCATTTTATTATCTCCTAAACTTATGTTTCTGCTAGTGTTTGATTAGAATTATTGCTAGTTTAATATAGTTTTTGGTTTTTGTAGGAAACAAGAGTAAAACGCAGAAATGGGATAAAACGCGACTCTAATGATTGAATATTAACAACTTCGATTGCATATCTATGATGGAACTGATTTAAGCTTCATGTTAAAGTACACGAAGTCAGCTTTCCAACGCCACTGACTGTTCGCAATTCGGAGTTCTGAGCAAAAAGTTATGATCATTTGAAATATCGTACGCAAAAGAGGCGCGATTCAAGAGAAGAACCGTCAAAATGAGATTGGATGGATGAGATCGATACAACGGGTTTTTGAAAGAAAAAATAAAAAAAAAAAGGAAATATGACCGGCCCCGTTCCGGTCCGGTTCAGTTTAAAAAAGAAAAAAAGGAAAACCGGCCCGAGCCGAAGCTCGGGCCGTTCGTCCAGAAGGAGGCGCTCGAGCTCTGCTCGAGCGCCGGTGAAGAATAATCGGCGATACAGCGCCGGTGGAGGAGATGGCGAGACCGCGGCGGAGGGTTTCGACGGCGACGGTGATTTTGACGGTGAAGGCGAGACGGCGAGGCACGGCGGCGGCGGAACTTGACAAAACAGAAAACAAAACAGAGCTCTGTTTTGAGCTCTGTTTGAGACGGCGATGGCGGTGGTGCTTCGCCGGTGCCGGTGACGAGGAAGAGGATTGCGACGGAGACCGACAAGGTTCGCGCCGGTGGGCGGCGACGATTACGACGGTCGGACGACGGAGGCTAGGCTTGGACGAAGACGACGGCGAAAAAACAGAGCGTGCTCAAATCGGGAAAGCAAAACAGAGAATCGTGCCGGAATTGGAAAGCTTCGATTTGGACTCCTTCCTTGATTAGGAATTGACTAAGGATCGGATTTGGAAGCTAGAATCGCCTATAAAAACAGAGAGTCGCCGGGGGAGATTTGAGAGCTTTACACAGAGAATAACAGAGGATTTTTGCGGCCGGAAAACAGAGGAATCCGGCGTGATCTCGGCCGGAACAGAAGGGGGAAGAAGGAGGAGCTGCCGGAGGGAAGAGAAGAGGAAGAAAGGGCGCAACTTTGGCCGGAAAAGGTGCTGATTTGGATTTGCTACAGTAACTGCCGAACGGAGAAGACGATGAATAGTATTTTCCGGTGAACAGTGTTTTCCGGTGAATAGTGCAAAACGACGCCAACGAATCAGCAACGTTCTCCTTGTCCGATGGCCGGCTAAATCCTTGTCCAAGGCGTAGATGAAACCCGAGTAAATTGGTTGTATCGTTTTCTTTCATCTTAATCTTAATTTACCTTGATTGGTGTATGAATCTTATTATAGAATCACTGTTAATTTATTGAGATTTATTCTATGTGCTCGAGAGAGGCTAGAGTGAATTCTTGTTAATTTCAATCCGAGGAATATTTGCGTGTCCGAGAGGAACGTGAGTAGACTAAGGTGTTATAAAGGAATAAGATTTCATTGGTTTATGCTCGAGAGAGATAGATCACAGTTCCATATTTTAATTGCTTATGTGTTACGTCCGAGAGGAGAGCACTACATTTTGAATTGACAAGTATATGTCCAAGAGGAATATACTAGCCAATTAGGAATTTATTCAAAAGAGAGAGACGATAAGCTGATTTATTGTGTGGTGGATTCGAAGCTTTGACACTTCTCCATATTAGTTAAAATCCATTTTAAAGTAGTTAAATTTTATTGCTTTCTCTAGATTAATTAAAACAAAATTTGCTTTCACTTGAATTTGGTAAAATATTAGTCCGTCCCTGAGGTTCGACAACCCTTTAATACTCGCCGTAGTACAATTGCCTTGTGCACTTGCAAGGGTTTTATATTTAAACGATCAAGTTTTTGGCGCCGTTGCCGGGGACGGCACAATAGTGTACCAGATTCTTAGTATAATTAGTGTTAGAGTAGTTTAGTGAGCCTTAACTTAGATTATTTGTCAGTAGCTTAATTTGTATTTTTTTTTTTTTTTTGCGAGGTTAAGAGAAGACGTGGAATTCTCGCCAACGTGGAAGGGCCATCCCTTCCCCTAGTTTGCATTCTCTTATCCTTCTCTTTTTAGATTAATTTGTGTGTTTGGTGCTTTTCTTTTATTTCTGTGATAGCATGTTATGTTAGTTGTGGCTATTAGGACTGCTAGTTGTCGATATCTAGGGTTGATTTTCTTATTTGTGGATGTGTGATATTTTGGTTCGGTTGATGAATGCATGGTGAAGAGATGTCTTCACCTTTTTATGGATTTAGCCACGAGAACCCATACAGGAGCTTTAATGATTATTGTTCTTCACACACACGTAATCCCCCTCCCTATGAAGTGCCCTACCACTCACGTCCCTTATATGCTGATACTTACAACCGTGGGTGGGATAATCACTCTAATTTTGGCAGTAGCACATCTTCCCTACAATACACAACTCCTTATATGTCGGAACCATGTGCCCTCTGTTTAAGTCCCATTCATACCCCAGTGGAGTGCCCTTTGGCCCATGAATACCCTGATTTTATACGCAAGTATGTTAATGAGGCCCAAAGTCTTCATAGGAGGGAGGACCATCCTAATTCCCCATGGACACAACTTAATCAGGCCCCTAGACAAGATTTCCTAAGCCAACAACTACCTTACCAACCAGCCTTTAATCCTCAGTTTGGCCAAACCAATCAGAAACCATCCCTAGAAGATCAAATGAGCCAAATGCTAGCCACCCAATCTTCTCTCCTCTCAGCTTTCAGTGCGATGGAAGCCAAGGTGGACACTATAATAGACACCAAATATAGAGAGCTGACACAGGTGAGCTGAGTACCCAGGCCCAGATTATCCATTCCCATACACAGGCTCTTGCCAACATTGAAACACAGTTAGAACAATTGGCACAGGCCATGAATATAAACGAAGAATGCATTTTACCTGTTGAACCCCAATATCCAAAGGGCCAATTTTCTGATGAAGGGATCTATTTTTCCCCTGATTATGATGTTACATCCCTTCAGAATGCCCAAAGGTTTGACAATGAGCTTGAGTGGGTTTTACATACTGATCAAGAGGGTGTAGAAATTAAAGAAGAAGTAAGTACATTACTAGAACCTAGCTTTAAACCTTCTTCTATATCTGAGGAATCACAATCTACAACACTGTCAACAGAACCTTCTATTCTTGAAACACCATTCATACCATCTCTTGACCGATCTAACTCTTTGTTTATTAAAAATAACTTAGACTGTTTCATAGATAGTTTAGTTGATTCACTAATTGAGGAAGCTTTCCCAATTGGGTTGCTAGAAGCGGCCCCTAAGGCCAAAATGGTTGATGTGGGGGAGGAGGTTCCCTTTATATTAAAATTCTCTAATGACCTTCTTTTATGGTTAATGCAGGGACCCCTCTTTCCAAAGCTTCCCTACCCACCACTCCATCCTTTTATTCCACGATGTGCTCCATACTTAGGCAACAAGGATAGGAGTGTGTGGTGCAATCATTTAATTGATCCAGGTTGATGACTTGATAATCTGGCCCCTACAGGGTGATTGTGGCTACGTCTGGCTGAAGACGTTAAACTTAGCGCTTGGTGGGAGGCAACCTACGTATTCAGGTGTATTCTCTCCTTTCTTTGATTTTCTTTGTTTATATGCTCATTGTCATGCTATATTTTGTTCACATTGAGGACAATGTTCATAATAGGTTTGGGGGAGGGAATATTACTTATAAAAAAATTAAAAAAATTGAAAATCATAAAAATTTGATTAGTTTTTAGGTTGTTTGTCAGTACTTTTTCTTAGGTTTTGATAGTTTATCCCGTAATAATGCATGTTACAATTCTTAAGAGATTAATTTACATTGGAAGTGTGAGTAAGTATACTGGAGGATAGATACACTTAACTGAGCATATCTTTCTGTTACAGTCCTCTTGGAACAGGTGCTTGAACTAAGAAAATTCACTCACACACACTAGTTACATAAAGTAATACCATCTAGAAATTTGTTGATTACTAATTTACAGTGGGATGTCTTTAGTCATAGTCATTAGATGATGTGTAGTTGTCTGTTGAGCTTAAAAGATCATGATAGACCATTTTCTTGGCTATGGCAAGGGATTGGAACCGGAAATAGGTTGAGAGTATAATACAGCCTGGACAAAATAAAGATGTGCTTGAAAATATATGTGCTGAAAATGAAAAAATGCGAAAAAAACAAAATGAAAGAAAAAGGGGCTGCTTGACTTTATAGGATTAACTTAGGCTGATGCTCGGGCCCGAAGCGGTCTCTTAATACCTAATGCCCTAAGCCAACTGGCTGGGAGTCATTGGCCTGAGTCATTGCTAAACCTAAGCATCTTGAAGTCAGGCCTTACACAGTCCTAGCGAAAAAAAAAGAAAAAAGGAAAAAGGAAAAAAAAAAAAGTCTGTGGTGTATTATCCTCTCAAATCTAGAATGTTGGACCCGAAGGAGGCGCGCAGATCTGTGCTATCATGAACCTAAAGATTACGATGACTATGTAGATTCTGATGTTCTTTGGTTAATGGGTAACACTGGATCTGTATAAACAGAAATTTAGAATGTATTGCTATAATGTTCTACACTTTCGACTATTTATGTTATCACGCTATATTATATTTGAGCAGGAATTTCCAAGATGAAAGTGTGGAATAAAACCACTTACTTGAGGGCTTCTATATTCCTGTTGATTATGAACCAAGTACATGTGGTTGATTCTCTTAAGCATTGTAGTATGTATTTGTCGGGATATTAGGTTTGCTTGTTTTGCAATGTTTTTATTTTTGTTTTTGCACTTAGGATAATTAGATTAATAAATACATGTTTGTGGGTAGCATGGCTGCAAACCCTCACGAGACAACACTCGTCCTACTAGGGCCACCTAGAGGTTTAACGGCTTGTTGCATACGCTCAATGCAATCGTGTTCCCTACGAAAGTGGTGTTTACTTTTATGCATTAGTTCCTTTAGTTATTTGTTTGATTTTGTTTTGTTTTGCTAGGGACTAGCAAAATCTAGGTTTGGGGGTGTGATCTATACATGAAATATGCATTTTATTATCTCCTAAACTTATGTTTCTGCTAGTGTTTGATTAGAATTATTGCTAGTTTAATATAGTTTTTGGTTTTTGTAGGAAACAAGAGTAAAACGCAGAAATGGGATAAAACGCGACTCTAATGATTGAATATTAACAACTTCGATTGCATATCTATGATGGAACTGATTTAAGCTTCATGTTAAAGTACACGAAGTCAGCTTTCCAACGCCACTGACTGTTCGCAATTCGGAGTTCTGAGCAAAAAGTTATGATCATTTGAAATATCGTACGCAAAAGAGGCGCGATTCAAGAGAAGAACCGTCAAAATGAGATTGGATGGATGAGATCGATACAACGGGTTTTTGAAAGAAAAAATAAAAAAAAAAAGGAAATATGACCGGCCCCGTTCCGGTCCGGTTCAGTTTAAAAAAGAAAAAAAGGAAAACCGGCCCGAGCCGAAGCTCGGGCCGTTCGTCCAGAAGGAGGCGCTCGAGCTCTGCTCGAGCGCCGGTGAAGAATAACCGGCGATACAGCGCCGGTGGAGGAGATGGCGAGACCGCGGCGGAGGGTTTCGACGGCGACGGTGATTTTGACGGTGAAGGCGAGACGGCGAGGCACGGCGGCGGCGGAACTTGACAAAACAGAAAACAAAACAGAGCTCTGTTTGAGACGGCGATGGCGGTGGTGCTTCGCCGGTGCCGGTGACGAGGAAGAGGATTGCGACGGAGACCGACAAGGTTCGCGCCGGTGGGCGGCGACGATTACGACGGTCGGACGACGGAGGCTAGGCTTGGACGAAGACAACGGCGGAAAAACAGAGCGTGCTCAAATCGGGAAAGCAAAACAGAGAATCGTGCCGGAATTGGAAAGCTTCGATTTGGACTCCTTCCTTGATTAGGAATTGACTAAGGATCGGATTTGGAAGCTAGAATCGCCTATAAAAACAGAGAGTCGCCGGGGGAGATTTGAGAGCTTTACACAGAGAATAACAGAGGATTTTTGCGGCCGGAAAACAGAGGAATCCGGCGTGATCTCGGCCGGAACAGAAGGGGGAAGAAGGAGGAGCTGCCGGAGGGAAGAGAAGAGGAAGAAAGGGCGCAACTTTGGCCGGAAAAGGTGCTGATTTGGATTTGCTACAGTAACTGCCGAACGGAGAAGACGATGAATAGTATTTTCCGGTGAACAGTGTTTTCCGGTGAATAGTGCAAAACGACGCCAACGAATCAGCAACGTTCTCCTTGTCCGATGGCCGGCTAAATCCTTGTCCAAGGCGTAGATGAAACCCGAGTAAATTGGTTGTATCGTTTTCTTTCATCTTAATCTTAATTTACCTTGATTGGTGTATGAATCTTATTATAGAATCACTGTTAATTTATTGAGATTTATTCTATGTGCTCGAGAGAGGCTAGAGTGAATTCTTGTTAATTTCAATCCGAGGAATATTTGCGTGTCCGAGAGGAACGTGAGTAGACTAAGGTGTTATAAAGGAATAAGATTTCATTGGTTTATGCTCGAGAGAGATAGATCACAGTTCCATATTTTAATTGCTTATGTGTTACGTCCGAGAGGAGAGCACTACATTTTGAATTGACAAGTATATGTCCGAGAGGAATATACTAGCCAATTAGGAATTTATTCAAAAGAGAGAGACGATAAGCTGATTTATTGTGTGGTGGATTCGAAGCTTTGGCACTTCTCCATATTAGTTAAAATCCATTTTAAAGTAGTTAAATTTTATTGCTTTCTCTAGATTAATTAAAACAAAATTTGCTTTCACTTGAATTTGGTAAAATATTAGTCCGTCCCTGAGGTTCGACAACCCTTTAATACTCGCCGTAGTACAATTGCCTTGTGCACTTGCAAGGGTTTAATTTTAAACGATCAACTACCCAGGGCGAACACACCTGCTCTAGTTTTTCTATGTGAGATTCGGGCATCCTTGGCCAGGATTGCACAGGGCGAGCAGCTTGTTGGGATTTACAACCCCCTTTGTTCCTGTGTAGGAACCGGACCATGATACGCCTTCGTGGCCTTGATTGTGTCCCGCCTTGATGGAGAAATTCACCATTGTAATGATACATGCTTATTGCGATGTTATGCATGATTGTACTATGTGTTGATTACTTTGGACATGCAGGGTCAATTTATGAGATATGAATGCATGATTGTACTAGGTGATGGTTATATTGGACATGCAGGGTGAATTTATGAGATATGAATGCATGATCGTACCATGTGTTGATTACTTTGGACATGTAGGGTGAATTTATGAGATATGAATGCCTGATCAAGATGGAAGCATGAGAATGAGATATCTTTATGCAGGATTATGTGTTATGAATGCATGATATGAGAGTATGTAAATGAGATATGGTTATGCAGGTTTATGCGTTATACATGCATGACTAGATAATGGGATAATCATGTCGATTATGGATCTACTGCTATGTTATAATGCCATATGATTTCTGATTATTGCCGATGGTAGTTAAAACCATTACTGAGTTTTATACTTACCCTTCTTTCCTTGTTTTGTTTTGGGGCTGCGTGGTGTGACACACAGATGAACAGGATCCTCTATTTGAAGAGCGATCGTAGAGAGAGTAGGATTAGATGTGGTTGCCTTGGACTTGGTTTAGTTTATCTCTTTTGAGTTGTTATATTATTGTATGATGAGACTTGTGACCAATACTTGTGGACTCTTTGTTTCGAGTCCGGTTTGATGGCTCATGTTTGTAGTTGTGGGTTTAATGACTTGTCAAGTTATTTTGAGTTAAACTCTACCTTTATTCCTCTTATTTACTCTTGCTCAAAATTGTTTGCATAACTTTGTTAGTGATACCGCCCGTATGAGGGTGATATATGCAAAATATACACATTTTTATATGCCTTTCTACCTATATGTTAGTCGTATTTTTAGTTAGAATAAGGATAATTAATGTTTATCTGTGTTAAGTGAATAATTTGGAGTTTGATAATTAAACGTGCTTAATCGAGTTATTTAGATGCATTAATTGGTTTTAATAGATTTATGTTTTATTACGCATCTAATTACGATTTATTTTTATTTATGCAGGCTTTAGAACTCCAAATCAGATCGCCAAATGTGAAACGCGTTAAACAGCTCATGTGAAGAGATCGAAGATCCGACGGACGTGGTTGGTACGACGGGTTTTAACCCAATGAAAAGAAAAAAAAAAAGAGAAAAGAACCGGTTTAGCCGATGGCCCGGTCTGGTCAGAAAAAAAAAAAAGAAAACAAGCAACCCGAGCCCGATGGCTCGGGCGCCTGGAACAACAGAAAACAGAGCACCGGAGGCTCTGTTCGAGCACCAGTGGAAGAAGAGGCTGAGAAGCGGCGGCCATGGGTGATGGGTCTCACTTCCGGCGACTCGGCGGCGAGGCTACGGTGGCGGCGGAGTAACGGCGAAGTAAGGACTGCAAACAGAAAAAGAAAAGAAAAAAAAGGGGCCGCGATTGGGAAAGTCCAAATCGAGGAGATCAGGGGCGTTCTTCAAATGGAAAGTTTCTTCGATTGGGAAGGAGATTAGGGCTAGCCGGAATGTTATAAAGGAGGAGGTTTTTGGTTCGAAGGAGGGGACTGTTTTGAAAAGAAAAAAAACTCGTTTTTACTGCTCTGTTTTGAGAGGTTGTGGAGAAGGGGGCACTGTGCAGTGCAGACGGGAGAGATTCTGGACAGTAGGCTGTGGAGCAGAGGGTCGGCGGGTCGGAGAGAAGTGGGTGGCTTTTGGGCGGTTTGTCTGTGGAAGGAGAAGAGTCTGTGGCACTATTCTGTCTGTTCGAAGGCCGGCTGTGCGGTGAAGAGGAGTTGGTTGTGCAGACGGGGTAGAGAGAGTTCTGTCTCTGATTTGCTCGAGAAAGCCGGCTGTGTAGGTGGAGTTGTTGCTGTCGAGAGGCAGAGGAAAACGGGAGAGAAGAAAACCGGATCTGGCTCGAGAGAATCAGGATAGATTTGTGGGTCGAACACTGCTTTGATTCTGAGACAAACGGAGCAGTTTTAGACACCAAAACTGTGGAAAGGAAATCTGAATTCGGGGTTGCTTTGCTTTGGCGAGAAGGGGATTGTCTGTTCTATTCGAGAGAAAGAGCAGAACGGTTGAGGCGTGCAATTGAGAGATTGTTGCAGAAGGTGGAGGAAAGAGGAAAGCAAAACGGGATTACAGACAGACTAGAAGCAGCAAACAAGATTTTTATTATTATTTTATCTTTTATTTATCCAATTTTTGAGTTTTAAGTTAGTTGAACATCTGATTGCTTAATTAGAAAATAAAAATTAAAACTTTTCATTTCATTGTTGCTTGCTACATACTCTAGAATTAGGTTGAATATCTTACTAAGTCTCTGAGGGATCGACCTCGTAGCCACTATTCTGCATTAGATTCGTGTGCTTGCGAGTATTATATTAAAATTTACATTAGAGGGGCATAAGTCTTCCGCTATATCTCCTTAACGTCGCCCCCGTGTGCCGGTTCGACTCTTGGACAGGATTCGGTTCGGATCGGGTGGTGCCCGGTGCGTGACAATACCAGTCTCAAGCATCTCCGCTACTAGGCGCTCGATCTCAGCTTTCTACACATAGGGGTAATGGTAGGGCCACACATTAGCGGGGCTCAACCCCAGAAGAATCGGAATCTGATGGTCGTGCCCACGCGGAGGAGGTAATCCCGATGGCTCCCCAAAGAGGGACGCATAGTCAGCAAGGAGGGCTGTCAATTCGGCCGGTAGAGCTGGCTAATCCGTGTCGAAGACGGTCATTAGCTGTAGCAAAAATCCATGAGCCGAATGCCAAAATAAGGAACCCATGGCCTGGGCCGATTGAAGGGTTCTGGGAAGTGACCCCTATAGTCGGGACCTGCTGATCAGCTATCCCAAAGGACATAACCAAGTCTTTGAAATTCCATACCACGTCCCCAAGCTCTTGGAGACACTGGACCCCAATACAATATCAGCCTCTTTTGTTGGTAATAGATGAAGATACACAACAAAGTCATAACCTTGAATATGCAAAGGGACGCTCGGGCATAGTCCCTTACTGTGCATGTGTGTTCCATCACCAATAAGGACATCAAAAGCACATGCGTGAGAATGTGGCAGCCTAGGCACTGCGCCACCTTGTCATTAATAAAATTGTGGGTACTCCCACTATCAATCAAAATAGCAACGGGCTGGCATTTTAACTGACCTTGCACTTGCATAGTGTGAGGCGTATATGTTCCCGACAAGGCATAAAATGAGATCTCAGCTATAGAATCAACATAACCATCCTCAATCCGTTGATCGGTGGCCTCGTCCTTGTCAGGGCAGGACTCTTCCAGAATGAAAGCAATGGGTGGCGTGCGACAACGATGCCCAGGAATGTAATGCTCATCACAGTTAAAGCAAAGACCTTTGGCCCATTTCTCGTCCATCTGAGCCTGGGACAGCCTGTGAAAAGTAGGGTTCATGACAGATCCTACTGGTGGTCTGGGCCAGGGGCTGGCCACGGCCCCATTAGTGGGGCCGGAAGTCTTGGAGGAGGTCGAGAGAATGGACGAACTTACGCCGTTGCCCATTCAACCGTTCCTCCACAACGTGAGCATGTCCGATAATATCCTTCATGGATTTAGGCCAGAACATACGGATTTCATCCACAATATTCACCTGCAATCCATGCATGAAGGCGCCCACTAATGCCGCCTGATCCCAATTAGGTAGCCGATTAGTGATGACATAAACTCTGGATGATAGGCGTGCACCATAGAAGTTTGACGGAAGGATGCCAGTAATTCATTAAAACTAGCATAATCATTCGGCCAGAATTGCACACATAATTCATCCACAAAATCAGCCCATGTATACTCAAATCACGCTCAAAATATTGAAACCAAACCAGTGCATCGCCCGTCAGATGGAAGGCGGCGATTCGCAGTTTATCAATTTCCGATTGTGTGCCATGATACTCAAAAAATTTATTAGCTTGATAAATCCAATCAATGGGACTATCCTTTCCACTATACTGAGGAAATTGTAGCCGGGCTAAGCACGGTTCAGCCGACGGCCGTCCTGATGCATCCTTTAGCGGGCCATGAGAATTACCTGGCGTGAAGTCCGTGGAGCCATGGTACGTCGTTCCTCCAAAGGCTGGCCCATAGGGCGGCACATCCATCCGTGCTTGGTGAGGCCTGGCAGTCTGATAGGGAAAAACACGCAAATGGGTGCCAGCGATCCTCGGCGACAAGATATTAGTCGGATCAAAAGAGCCAAGCGGTTCTGAAGTAGGAAATACTCGATCTTGCAAAGGCGCACCCTGCGCTGCAGCAGGGAACTCACCCTGCAGTGCTCAGTGCTGCAGAGGAAGCCCCTGTGGTTGAGCAGACGAGTAGTCTGCGAAGGAAGGAGTCTGCCTAGGGAGGCCCTGTGCAACCGCAGAAGAAGACCCCTGTTGCAAGGAGGTCTGTTGTTGTTCCACCTCAGCGGCTGGCAGTAGTGACAGGGCTGGCAGGCTCTCCAGCATTAGCCGTTGCATGGACTGCACGGCCGCCGTGACATCTGTAAGAGCCTTGAGGAAGGCCGGATCCAAGGCTGTAGAGGGGGCGTACTGGGCCTAGGCAGTTGGCGCCTCCTCGTCAGACTGGGTCGATGGACCCTCTGTGTTGTCCGTAGTTTTCTTCCAAGCCAGGAGTTGATTGCCCTGATACCAGTGTTGTGCACCCTGGATAGATGCATAAGAGCCGGTGACAAAGAGCGGGGAAAGGGGATGATAATAGAGAAGAAGGAGATGAAAAACTAGGGTTTAATTCATTCATAATACCAATAAGACAGGACGTTCCCTACTTATAGGCGTTGAGCCTATTATGTGATGGGCCTTAACATAAGTGACGAAATAAACTATTCCTATGGCTATGGCCCACATGGCCTTATTAACTCATGAAATAAACTAATACTTAGGACACGTAGGAACATAACATCTTTTTAATGCTAATTCTACCCCCTGAAGATCAGCTTTGTAACAAATTGAATATGGAGTGCACATTTAAATTTGGAATTCCCCTGCTCACGTGAAGTTGATTATGGAGTTTGATCCTTTTCCAATCTTTTATTTCTCTCTTGTAATTCTCAGTTGGTACCTTGTGAAAGGGGACAAAACCCAATTAAAATCGATAAAAAAAATTCTCCAGTTTATTTTCATGTGCAATTTTTTTTCAGCTCTAACTTCATGAGATATTACAGATTCTATTTTTAGCTTAATCACTTTACAACTTGGTTTGCTTTGAATTTGATTTAAAACAAATAATGTCTATAATAAATTCATCCATAACATGAATGCCCTGACATTGTCGTCTAATGCGTAATTGCAGAAGCTGGAGCTGGTGAATGGTGTGTTGTTCACTGGTGGATGGGCTAAAAGTGGTTTATGTTACAATGTTTGTGTTGGTGGATGGAATGGGTATTGAAATCCACTCCAAACACCCTCCCAAGAGCTCCACTAGTCAATAAATCACAACCCACATATGTAGTAACAAATTGAAAAGTGAAATAAGCTGGAGATGAAAGAACAAATCACAAAGAGCATAAAATAACATCAAACCATAAAGAGAAACACAAGAGATTAGTGGTTCACCGATTTAGCTACACTACAAGGAAGAACAAGCTTTCACTATGAAGTCTCCAAAACACTTACGAGAGTTTGACACTCAAACCTCTTCAACCTTGCTTTACCTTTATCCAATAAAGCTCTCACCTTTCCCCTTTAGCTCCCACTCTCTTCTTCTCCCTTTTTACGTTTTTGTTCATCCTCTACATTAAAGAGAAAGAAGAGAGAATACATATTGGTCTAAGCGGGTTTCAAACTTAACCCAACCCAAAATAAAAATATTTTTTTGAGTTTTGAACCAAACCCAACAATGTTGTGCGGGAAATTATCTGGATTGAACATTAGAAATGAACTAATTTTAGTTTGTTTTGGATTTCCGATCCAGGCAATTAACATGGAATGGAAGTAGTATACGACTTTTACCTTGGGTGGACTGTGAATTGCGGGTAAAATGGATCGATGTTAAAGATAGCTAAACAGTATGTTATTTTATCTCAACCTCGATCTCTTTAGTTACTCATCACACTACAAAAGAGAGGACTTTAAAGAATTGAGGAAGAAATACGTCAGGTGGTTGTTACAGGTCCATTCTGTACAAAACTATGCTAATGACCTAACTTAATTGTTTAATTTGATACATCAAGGAAATGGTTAAGCTTTATGTTGAAAATTGTGTGGTTTGCAAGGACGAAATTGAGACATTTTATGGATTTAGTTGAACTTTTCTGCAAAAGTCAAATTGGTTGCCTGCTTTCTCTCTGCATAGAACTTTGGCCAAAAGTGATGCAGGAGACCATTTTCCTTTAGTCGCCATATGTTTAGGGTTTGAACGTCTGAACATAATCATCAGTGAGGTTTAGCTTTCATTCGGACAACACCCTCTATCCAATGAAGCCTGCCTGCATTTGAAAAAATATGGTCCATCATTATATGGCTGACTTTTCTCCCTCCCTAATGACCAAAAACACGGAAGAGGGGAGAAACTCTGTATGTTTATATGGGCCTTAGAGTGCAACAAATTTAATTCATTTTCAAAAGCAGACCGGCTTCATTGGACATGGTATTTAATTCATTTTTCTATCAATGCAAGTGGCTTTCTTTCTTTCTACATGGATCAGTCAGTATGAGGATAATCTAACCTTAGAATGACTATCAGTTTAAATGACTCTTGGATCCTCTTTTTTCCTTGATAGGACATGAACGTTCTTGAAAGATTTAGTGCGACTGATCAGGCATCAACGCTTCAATTTACTAGTAATGTAAATTTGGAAGGGACTATGTTTCAAAGGTATATGCTATTGTAGATTGAAACAAGAAGTGGGGAGTAATACTTCAACTCTCTTCAATGCTTCAAGGATGATCAGAAATATATGAGAATCAAATGTCAAAACCTAGTTAAAACAGTGTTAATTAGAAGATGAATTTGTACATGCAAGATTTGGCTTATTGTTTTCGAGTTATTTTAGAGATGTGTGGCGAATTTAACTGGATTCCTCTGTATTCTTTCTTTGTTAAGGCCTCAAGCTGTCATTTCAACTCTTTGAGCCGATGTGTCACGATTTTTTTCTCTTCTGATATGATAATCCTTGCCTGCATTCACTAGTAATTGGAAAATAACTACTAGTTTTATATGTCTTTACTTAATTTGGCAGGTTTCCTCCAGAATTGCTTATGAAACTGAGCAAGGAGTGTTTAGTCATGCAGAACCATCAGGTAAGTTTTTGCTGTTTTTAAGAAGCAGTTACTACGCTTACCTCTGATGGTTTTTGAATATTTGCTTCAGTATGATATATCACCAGAACGCTTTGCAAAATAATCCACGCTCTCAAAGTTTTTCAAGATTTTGACAACTAGTAAAGATGAAAATTCTAAGGTATAATATACTATAAATTTTTATTGCTCATCCATGATATTGAGAGATATGCTATATAATTTCTTTCAAATAATCTTATGGTCAACCATCACTGTGTCTCAGGTTTATATTTCTACTGTACAAGCATACAACTATCCGGTGACTGGCTTCCAATGGCACCCAGAGGCATGGAAAACTTTATGGTTGAAGTTTCCCATAAAATTCATACTTGTAGTTTTTTTGGGTGTTAAAATTCACTTGGTATCAACTCACATGAGAACTAAATTACTTCATCATCATCATCATCATACACCTTATCCCAGCTATCTGGGGTCAACCGCATGGATTATATACCGCGTTTGACTCTTATCGGAATTAAAATGGTATAAAATTCATGCATAGAAATATAGTGGCAATTGTTTATGCCGGATGCCCTTCATGACGCAACCCTCTGAAGAGGAGACGATGATAAGAAGATTCAACGTCATTATACACATTTTCAAATATGTGGATTGGCTTCATGACATAATGGTTGCACATGAAATATTAATATAGCCCATCTTCCATCACTGCAGAAAAATTCTTTTGAATGGGGCTTGTCAATGATACCACACAGCGAGAATGCTGTTCAGGTGAGTCAAAATGTACCCAACTTTCTATCTTATGATATTATGATAGTATTCTAGGATAATACTTCTAGCAATTATCAGAATGATACTGATTGGCATGGTGCAGTGAGGCTCGGAAAGTGTTAGATAATCTTATATACAATTACAGTCCCACATATTGTGGAAAAGCTGGGTAAAGTCCCTTGCACATTTCAAATTTGCCGAAATACCCTTGGTCTTGATGAGCACTCATTCTTACTCCTTAAACCGCCATCATTGTGTCGTAGGAAAGGATATGATGAAGTATACATATTTGCCAAATATCAGCCCCAGCCCAGAATATAGTTGCTGTGTGACGGCTTACTCCTCGATATCTGAATACTCCAAGAACCTTGCAAGACCAACAGCATTTCTACTGGCCTCTGGTTGCACGATGATATGATTGTACAAATTTTCAATCAGAATAACTTTGGATACCAAATAATCAAGGCTGTTCATCTGCAAATCAGTCAGTTATGGACTGAGCCACTCAGTTTGCAAAACGTCCAAACCTCGTTTCCGAGGAGATTGCAGAATTACTATCACCTACCAAGGATTAATTTCTGCCGCAGAAGAAAGAAGCAGGAAAATCCCTGCAGTTAGCAGATTAATATATGGATTGAAATACATGTGAATAAATTGACTACTCCTTCTAACATTAGGTTTTTCAAAATGAACTTAAATTAGGTCATTTGGAAAACCATTTGGTTAATAAAAATTCTGGATTGGAAGGATAGTTAACTCACACAATACTTTGGTCTAGAAATGAAGAGCGATTAGCATTCTCCAGTCCAGCTTTGCTATTGTAGATCTGACTTTGGTGATTGTTATTTAATACATAATGACATATATCTGTATCAAAAATCAAAGAGAAAAACTTTAGCCTGCAAGTGGGGGTTAGTGAGATGTAAAAAGAGATTATAGAGTAAAATGTATTTCAGATTTGGAAGTATTTCCGAAGGTTTTGGGGGTTTTTAAGACAGTTTTAAGGTCCACGGGTTATTGAGTTAAGTGGAACTTCAATATGGGATCGAATTTGGGGGTTAGTGAGAAAGTCAGAATAAGTCTGGAGAGAGCCTCAGCTCTTGAATTTGATTTCTTCACCCTATGGTTGAGAAACTGAATTTGAGTGGGATAGTGAGATTCGTATAAATCTCATGTGAGTAAGATCCCACTCTATAACAAGCTTTCCTTAACCCCTAAAACTCTGTCCACCCACCCAATTATAATAGCCAGGTTTCTAGCATTCCCATCTCACTAAAAGTCTCTCGTAATTGCAATGGTGATTATCGGTTGGTAAATTTCAGAAACCTCCCTTCACGAGTCTTTTCTTGTTCATACGTAAGCCAACTCCATATTTTTTTTCTTTCACTTCAGTCTAATAACAGATTTTCAAATCTCAAATGACCAAAAAACTTCACCATTTTCTAAATTGACACCAATTATTTGAAAACGAAAAAAAAGCTTATCTTTTGCAAGAAACCTGCCATTAGTTTAGGTTGAGACTTTTAAGCACCCCAGTTATTCTCAGTAACATCACTTACTCAGTAGAACCCAAAGTTTTTTTACAGTAACACCACACTATTTTCATTCACAATTTTGTCGCTAGAGCTCCATTGTCGGATACTCATAATCTTGACGGTCATACCCAATCTTGACATCATACCCTACTGTCAAATATAGAACGATGGATCCCTACTGCCAGATTGAACTCATTGAAATGATTGACATTAATAGTAATTTCTGTCAGTAGAATGCCACTGTCACATTTACATTTTTATTAGTTGACTTCTACCATCAAAATATAACTTTGGGGTGTTATTGAGTATGCTAGAAAAAATGACTTATTTTTCCATCGCTACTCATGAAAGTGGGTGTTGCCGAGAAATTTTGGGGTGCTAAAAAGTATCACCCTTAGCTTATCCCCACAAGAACCTGTGGGCTGCTCCAAAAATTATCAAAGGTATTTTGACTGAGAGAAATTACTCAGTTCTTTTAGAATTGATGTTTCCTTAACCAAGTGTATGAACACGTTAGATGTGATCTGCACCCTTGGAAGCGCATGATTCTACTATATATGTCAAAGGTATAGTAGAAAATAAGAGTTTGTTGGGCTCTTTCAAGCATATTTTGAACTTGTTTTTATGGTCTCTTAATTAATCAAAGGTATAGTAGAAATGATCAAAGAGCCAAGTTTGATTTTGTGGACTTAATTAATCAAAGGAATAGTAGAAATGATCAAAGAGCCAAGTTTAAATTTGAAATTTGTAATTAATCAAAGGTACAGTTAGTTGTAATTAATCTGAAAATAAGAGTTTCAAAATCCTTAGTTTGAGACCATAAAAACTACCAATGGATCCAACTAACTGTACCTTTGATTAATTACAAATTTCAAATTCAAACTTGGCTCTTTGATCATTTCTTCATGGGCTTGAGCCTTCAAATTGTCATGAGTTTGTTGGGCCTTAGTATTCATGGACTATGAAACACATCATTCCACCACCCTCTCCTGCTAGCCTTGTCCTCAAGGTGACCAACTAGAATATTGGGCCAAAAACTCCTCATCACAGATCCAAGAAGCATCCTCTAAAGAATGACCCCGCCAAGCAATGAGAACTTTAGTGACAATGCGTCAAGAGCGACGCACACGACGAGAATCCGTGAAAGAATCTGGAACTAATGGAAGATCCGGTGTAATAGTAGGAGGGGGTGGAGTAGCAACAATATGTAAAGGATCACCAACAAGTCGGCAGAGACGGGATATATGAAAAACGGGGTGGACCTGCGACTCAATCAGATGTTGGAGGCGGTATGCGACGGGTCCAATGCGAAATGTGCCAGTTTGACGCTAGCCGGTTGGCACAGGGAAGACTGTCGGGTAGGAACAAAACTCACATACACCCAATCACCCACTTGGAATTCGCGGTCAGAGTTGGGCTTAATCGATTTATTTACATGCACTTAATGTGTTGAATAGAAAAATATTTAATGTGCATCTAAATTTAATTTGACTGTTTCTGAAGGCTTCAAAGAGCTCGAGTTGCAGATTATGGACTTATCACGCTTCCATTAGATTTATATGCAAAGAGATCAAAGATTCACTGGTTAAGGAGGCGTTAGCGGGTTTTGAAAAGGCTTCGTTCAAGATATTAAAGCTCAATCTATTTAAAAGCCGAAATTCAAGTGTAGAAAGAACTTGAACCATTGATCTACAGTAAAAGAAGAAGATGGGCGCTGACTTAAGGTGAGAGCCACTTAGATGAGATCCAATGGTTATATGCATTGAGATGGGTGCTACCCAAATTGAATTGAACTGGTTCAAGTTGTTCGGGTTTGGTTTGGTCGAAAGAAAAAAATAAAAATAAAAAAACCCGAGCCGAAGCTCGGGTGTTCTGTAAGCTCTGCTCGAGCACTAGTGGAGACGATGGCGAGAGTGAAGACGGTGGCGGCTTGGGCTCGAGCTCGGAGGCGAGGCACAACGAGGTTGATGGTAGAGTCACGACGAGGTTGGCGGCAAAGAGGCGACGACGACCATGAATTCCGGTGTGATCAAAAGAGGCTTGCTAGATTTGGAAAGAGGCGTGCGGAAATTAGAAGGTTCTCGATCCAGTAGAGGCATGTGTGGCAAGGATTCTGAGGCCAGGTTGGATTTGGAAGGTTAGTCATTCTCGATTTGGACTACTTTCATTAAACAGATAGACATGAATTTGGATGGAAAAAGGGATGACTTTGGAGTGCTAGAGTAGTCTATAAAAAATAGAGCAGAGACCGAGAGTGGAGGAAGAGAGAGCACTAATTTGGGGGGACTGATATCGAACTGTGAGCAGTACTGTCGTAGTGCTACAGTACCACGGCTCAATGAAGAAGATGGTGAACAGTGTTTCTTCTCGTCCCATGGCTAACTAAACCTCATCCGAGGCATAGATGAAGCCTGATTAGATCAGTTTTACATCCCTCTTTCTTTAATTTTATTTAGTTGTTGTATGAATTTTTATTCCATAATTAATATTAGTTTCATTGAAGTTTATTCTATGCGCTCGAGAGAGGGTAGAGTAGATTTTGTGGACTTAATCCAAAGAATGTCCTTGTCCGAGAGGAACGTATGCAAACTAAGGTGTTTTTGAATAAAGTTCTATACTCAAGAGAGATAATTTCTAATTTAATTGCTTTAATTGTCTTAAGTGCTTCCATCTGAGAAGAGTATGCATAATAGTTTGTTTTGTTAGCATATGTTCGAAAGGAATATTTTAATTAGCGTATGTCCGAGAGGAATACGTTAATTGTATCAACTATGAATTTTATATGAGAGAGAGAGAGAGATGATAGAATTGGTGTAATTAGTGGTGGATTCGTGTTGTGTACATCAGCACAACTCATGAGTGTGGTCTATTTTAGGCAGTATTTCATTATTAGGATTAGTTTACTTTCATGAATTATTGTAATAAGCCATGATTGGCACTAGGGGTGATTTAATTTGATTGTAATGGAGCGGATCAGTTGATGGCCAGGAGACGTGGCCCAATTGTTGGCACGTCTCTGGCCCATCAGCGGCACGCCCTATACTTGGCACCCTCTTTATAAGGGGGTCGACTCTTTGTTTTAGGGTTTATGGAATGACAAAGTTATCTTCTTCCTCTTGCTCTTCACCTTCTTCTTCCCCTTTCCCGGGCATGACGTCTGGCCCTGTTCGTGTTCCCTACCGGGACACAACATTAGTATAAGAGCCGTCACGATCTCGCAGGCAGCCGTCCATGGCTGCAGAGATAAGATTATTGCACGCAGAGATAATCACCCAACTTCAGCAACTCAACCAAGCGTACGCAGAGATAATCCCGCCGAACATATCAACTCCAATCCACCAACCCACCCCACCAAAATGCTTGCCTCCAGCCTCATGGCGGCACCCCGCCGCCCACCTCCTCCACCATCGACCCTCTCCCTGTTGACGCCGCCGCCGGTCCCATCACCATCAAGGGCATCCAAATCTCTAGCTGGCCCATCTACCTCGACATGCAGGCCACCACCTCGGTCGAACCCCGAGTCGTCGACACCATGCTCCCCTACTACCTCTGTTCCGCCATCCATCTCCTCATTCCATCCATTCCCCGTCGCGGTCACCATGGACTCTGTTACCTCATTGGGCAACACCCCCCTCCACGCCGTCGATGAGGAGAGTTACAATCTCATCGGGAAGGACAGGAGCACGACCCCCCCACTGCGCGGCACCGGGCAGACCTGTTCATGCCGTAGAGGATGTGTGCCTGCTAGTGGCTACAGGGACAGACCCGGTCGTGCTCGATGCGACCGGCCACAGCCTTGTTGATGCTATCGTCCTTCCGCCAAGCTCGCTACTTAGAAGCTTACCCTGGAGGAGCTCCTTCCCATAGATGAGGCGGAAACCAAGGGCAACGCCGCCTTCTCCGTCGGCAAGTTCGTCGACGCCCACGAGACCAAGCCCACTGTCGACCTTCCCTCCGCGGCCTCCAAGCGCCCCTACAAGGCAGTGTCTTTCTCCGCCTCCAGCACCAAACTCGGCCTCCACCACGCCTCACCACGAGAGGCCTTCGAGACGAAGCTCCGGTCTCTCAAGACCGGCCACCGGCCAGTTCCCTTCTTCCCTACCAAAAGATCGGATTTTTCCAAGAGTGAGGTTTTTTTTCCGGTGACTTGGCCTTTGGGAGTTCGCGCATTTGGAGCTCAATGGCAAGATCCTTTCCGACCTCCTTCCGATTGCCAAGCTCATCTTCTCCAACGGTGCTGCCGTCCTTGACCCCCTCATGGAGCGCCGCCTCCACGCGTCTCCGGCCCCTCCTCTCGTGGGTCCCACTATCATCTCTGATTCCTTCGGGATCCCCCTCGACCAGTCCCGGCTCGTCTTCAACATTCTCACCACTGCCCACTGCCTCCTCTCCGATGGCGACCCCCCCTTTCAGCACAAGATCTTCTATGCTAACCGCTGCATCTACAATCTCACCTTTCGCCGTCTCGCCGTAGCCGACCACCACTCTTCCATCGAGGCCATCCTCGATGCCCATAGAGAGATTTCTGATATCTCCAAGGAGGGATTTGCCGTCCAGCTCATTTCCTTGTGTGGTAAGTTTGGTATGTATGATGATGGCCGCAAGCTGTTCGACGATCAATGGAACTGCCCTTGCACCATCTGCAACATCCTCGGCCACCACAAGCAAGGCGAGATCTTCGCTGCCAAGAGATACGCCCGCATCCCCGGCCGCCTTGACATCTGTATTGCCACTTCCGGACCCGGTGCTATGAACCGTGTTTCCGGCCTTGCTGATGCTTCTCTTGATAGCATTTCCCTCGACGCCTCCTTCATCTTCTCCAGCCAACGTCATAGTGGCGCTGCGCTTGTGACTATGCGACGGGTTTTTCGATCTCACACGCCGAGTTGGAGGAAATGATTAAATCAGTGGCCTCTGGTCTGTGCCGGATGGGGATTTCGCAGGGCCAGGTTGTTCTGATTTTGTTACCCAATAGTATTCCTTTTCTGGTGATTTATTTGGCTCTTCTATCCGTCGAAGCCATCGTGATCGCTATGAATCCTCTCAGTAGTGCAAAAGAGATAAACATGCAGGTTGGTGCCTGTACAATAGTTCTGGCTTTCACCATTTCCGAGTACATTGAGAAAATTAAGAGCACCAATGTTCCGGTAGTGCTTGTGCCGGAGCAAATCAACTCCAATTCAGGATCGTCGGCCTATTCGAGCTTTTGCGAGCTTATGTCCTCGGTTCCTCGATACGCGCCAGTGCCTGCGATTCACCAGGATGACAGTGCAGCAATACTATACTCTTCTGGCACTTCTGCTGTTAGTAAAGGGGTAGTTATAACACATAGACATTATGAGTCGATGAAGGAGTATGGCATTAAGCAGGATATGGAACACTATGTGACAAGTACACCTGAGTTGGGATTTGGAAATGTCGAAGCTCTCCTGCAATTTACTTGCTTCATGTTCTCTCTTCATCAGGTTCAGGCATTGCCATAAGAGGATCTGGGATGGTTCCTACTATTTTACCCCTCCCGCAGGATGCTAATTCAGCTCATATGGGTTTTGTGTGCTCTGCAGTAAAACTACTTCAAAACCTTATGGATTACAACAATGCAGCTGTATCTTGTTCAAAGATCTGGGTAGAGTTGAGCTTTTGGCTCAAAGGCTGAAGACAGAAGTTGATAGAGTAAACTGCGGAACCAACGATTTGATTGTCATTGGGGACTTCTCCAAATCTGAAGTTTTTCTTTATGCCCAGAAAAGGGTTATAACAGCTTTCCTGACAGCACTGGGATCTACCACTTATGCTCCTGCAAATTCTGGACGGACTCCCAATAACCTTGACAAATACTTAATTTCATCTTTGTCGGAGATATTTGACAATGGGAGCAAATTTGGAGGCGAGATATATTTTGCTGCAGTGACTGTTATGAGTGAAATAATTTACAAGGATCCCACTTGCTTCCCTGCTTTGCATGAAATGAGTCTTCAAGGTACTACTTTTTTGTCCTCTCTAAAGGTTGGAATTCTCCCTTCTTACAAGACTCTTACATGTGTACCTAGTAGGCTGGGTGCCATCTATTTGAATGCAAAAGGTTTGGAAGCTGTCAAGGAAACTGCTCCGCTTCGTTTTCTAGTAGACATTTTTACTAGCAAGAAGTATGTGGTCCCATTGAATGAGGGTGTGGTGCCTCTTGTAAATGCTGTGGAGGAGCTACTGCGACATGTATCTTCGTTGAGGAGCACTAGCAGCGTCGCGCTACCAGGACGCGGAGCAAGCAAGATGCAGATTTTGGCCCTTCCGGCATCGGACGGATCGACGCGGACAGTGTCTACCGCCGACGTCCTCGGTTACGCCAAGTTTGCCAACTTCGAGGTCATGCTTCATGCCAGCGTAGAGTGTGTTCTGCTCATCACCGTTTTCGCGCCGCTTTTGGAGCGCTTTTTTACTTGGTCGCCTTGAGGACAAGACGAAAGCAGAGCGTGGTGGAGTGTTATGTATGTCAGCACAACTCATGAGCGTGGTCTATTTTAGGCAATATTTCATTATTAGGATTAGTTTCCTTTCATGAATTATTATAATAAGCCATGATTGGCATTAGGGGTGATTTAATTTGATTGTAATGGAGTAGATCAGTTGATGGCTAGGAGACGTGGTCCAATTGCTGGCACGTCTCTGGCCCATCAGCGGCACGCCCCACGCTTGGCGCCCTCTTTATAAGGGGGTCGTCTCTTTGTTTTAGGGTTTATAGAATGACAAAGTTATCTTCTCCATCTTGCTCTTCTCCTTCTTCTTCCCCTTTCCCGGGCATGACGCCTGGCCCTGTTCGTGTTCCCTACCGGGACACAACAATTCGGTGCCTTGGAATTTCCCTACATTAGTACACTTGCTTTAGATAATTTGAATTAATTGCTTGCTTTTCTTAGAATTTGATTAAAAACAACAACTTCTTTCTCTTGAATTTGGTAGAATAATCCATCTGTCCCTGAGGTACGATAACCCTTTATACTCGCCCATTCATATAGACTTGTATACTTGCAAGGGTACTACATTTAAAAGATCAATTATCACCTGTAAAACAACGTAAATATTGTTCAAGGCAGCGGTTAACAACTTTGGTTTGGCCGTCCATTTGCAGGTGGTAAGCCGAGCTCATTAGAAGGCGAGAGCCCTGTAAGGTGAAAAATGGCTGCCAGAACTAAGAGATGAACACGTAGTCACAGTCGAAAGTAATAGTGCGTGGCATCCCATGGAGTTTGGCAATATCCCGAACATAAGTCTCAGCTACTACCTTTGCCGTATACAGATGGCCCAAGGCGGAGAAGTGAGCATATTTGGAAAGAGGTCCACAACAACCATCACCACCGACTTCCCCTGAACGAGTGGCAAGGCTTCAATGAAATCCATGGACACTTCCTCCAAAGCCCGTTCCGGAATAGGTAGAGGTTGCAAGAGGTCGAAGGGGCCAAAGGTGGAAGCTTTGGCCCGTTGGCAAACATCACATTCTGCCATGAAGCGTTGTACCACTTGTTTGATACCACGCCACAGGAAGCATTGTGTGACGCGCTTGTTGAAAGTGCTCTTTCGTCCTAGAGGGTGGTGAATAGGACACCCACTTAAAAGCTCGTCCTCTATTTTACTCACAGATAATGTTAATTTAAACAATCATTCAATGTAACATTCTCTTATTAGCAAGTAATTTGAATGTGTGTGTGTAACAATATGTAAGACGAGCAAACACAAGCAATCACACAAAGATTTATAACGGTTTGCCGCTAAACAACTCACTTCAACGGGTATGTCCACTCTCGGAGCGCCTAATCTAAGGAACCTCCGATATCCACTAAGTGAGAGTTTTTAGCTCACCCACAACATCATACATTTACCGGTTTTGGTTAGATCACCGAGAACTATACAAGAGTGAATCCACACTCACTATGGGTCATACCGATCCAACTCTCTCAAAAGAGTGGTTCGACCCTATGATCTACGCCACAATCTAACACAAGTAAAGAAGAGATTTGAGAGTAGTTACTCTAAGATGGAGAAGTGAAGAGAGTACATACCCTTCAAGGGAGGATGTGAGATGTCCTACCCATTTTGCTCAAACTAATCTTGAGCTAATGGCCTTCCATTGTCCATCCATGGATTTAATTAATGATGCTCTGAAATTGTAGAGGCTTTTTGGACAAGGATTGGTTTCTCTAAGAATTTTCCTATGGGATTAAGTAAAAACCATGGCCAAATATGCTTTGAACTAATCAAGAACACTGAAGGCTCTCTCATGATTTACAAAGAGAAGAATAAGGCCAAGAGGTTTTTGGGGAGAGGACTTCCACACATTTCTCCCAAGAGATGGGTATTTATAGAGGCACCTATTTCTCTCAAGAGATGGGTATTTATAGAGGCACCTATTTCTCTAAAGAGATGGGTATTTATAGAGAGAGAGGGAGGTGTGTATCAACTCATCAATGGGTGGATTCCTTATATCAACTCATCCACTGGTGGATACCTCATATCAACCCACCCATGAGTGGTTCCCTCATGTAGATTGGGTCATATTAACCAATTTGTGGGTGGTTCCTTTGTGGATTGGGTCATATTAACTCATTTTTGGGTGGTTCCTTTACATAAACACACCCATGAGTGGATTCTTTATTTGCACCCATTGACAGGGGGTTATCCCTATATCCACCCATATATGGTTTGATTTATTTATGGGGGTTCAAGCCAACTAGGGAATTTTCTTAGAAGGGCATTACCTAGGGAAACAGATTTTGCAAACCAAGGGGAGAGGGCTTGATGACGCGTCGCCATAAGTCTTGAAGCTTTGAGCTTAACTCTTGTTGTTTTCAATTTTCATTCCAATTGATTTGCCTTGAGCACATATCTTTGAGTCTTGCCCATTTATATATGTCTTCTTCATTCTTGTAGTGGGCTTCTCTTCTTATAGTGGGCTTTTTCAAGTAGCTCTTATCTTGAGTAGACTTCTTCCTCTTTTCGAGTGAGCTCTCCTTAAATTAGCCTACCACTTAAGACACTTACAAATAGGTTATCAAATTGACAAACATAATTAGGGAAAATAAATATGACATTAACATTATCCCCCTTTGTCAATTTGAGTGACAAAACTATCCTAAGCGTACAATTGTTCATAACGAATGTTATATTAAATGAAGTACACTTTTCAGACATAACTTTCTTAATGAAGCTCATTCTTGAATACTCCCCTTAGATGCTCCCCTTAAGCACATGCCAATTGAACCTATATTCATGAAATATTGCATACATAGGTGGGACATGTACTCCCCCTTTTTGTTAATCAAATTGGCAAGGTTTGATAAAAATTGCATAAAACATGGGGGAAACATACATTAAAAATGTAACTAAGAGAGGTTTAGCATTAAAGCACAATAAAGAGAGTACATTAAGATCAAAGTACCTAATAGAGAAATAGCATTAAAGAATAGCAATGAGAAGTACATAGAAAGAGCATGAAAGCATAGACACCAATATATAACATAGGAACAAAACATACATACACCATCAACAAAATGGGAAAATAAAGAATAAATGCCTTAGTTACTATCCTAAGAGATTAGTAACTCTAATGATTCCCAAACGAAAATAATAGTGATTTTCATTTGAGTGCAAACCTATGAACTCATGCATTGTAGACGGGTAGCATGGGAAGAGACCGACTACCATGGAATTCCGTATCGGATATCGGTATCGTATCGGTCGGCTTAAGAGACAAAATATCAGAGATATATCTGAGATATATCGGAGATATTTGTAAAAAAATATCGGTAGTCAAAAACTAGTTTTTACCATATAATTTCATAATCTAGCTTCTAAAATGAGTTATACTAATTTAGACAAAGTATAGATTTTAAAATATGCATATTAGGACGGGAAACAAGTGGGAAAGTTACTTTTTTTCCCCTTTTTTTTTAAAAAAAAATTTTTTTTTTTGAACTTTTTTTTTCGAAAATATTATTTTATTATAAAATAGCGATATATCGGTCTATCGGCGATATTTGAAAAAAAATAAAAAATGATATTTGTCCATCTCGTTTTATCGGGTGGGGCCCGATATCGATATATCGGCGATATATCGCCGATATGGAATTCCATGCCGACTACAATGGGTGGGCCCCATTCAAGGGGCCCCACGGTGGAGGCGTGCATGCATCCCTGTCGCGGCGCATGCTTGCGAGCCAATCCGCAAGAGGGGAGACCACCCTCGCAAGATCAAAAGCTACTCCTTCAATGCGTGCGCCGGAAAGGGTAGTTGTGGTGTCAAGTCAGCCAATTTAGGAGGCGAGATCATCCCGTCAAGGGTTGAGAGTCGACTGGACATCAAGGCGTGTTCAGGTTGCATGGTGGACAGCTCATGGGCAAATATGGATGCGCCTCCATCTTGGGGTGAGGTGCTACCGGTGTTGGTGTTCAGGTCTATTTGGTGCAGTCTGAGGTTCAGAGGTTCTTGACCAATGAGAAAGAAAGAAGTTGCTAAAGCAACAAGACCGCTGGTGTTATTTTGGGTTTGGTTTTGAATTTAAGCAGAAAAATTTGAAGTATAAGAACATGTTGTCGGAAGAAATGATGATAGGTGGCCGAAACAATTGTCGTCGGAGCTCCAACGAAGTCTCGCCATCCGAAATTTTCAGATTTGGGTAAAGGTGCATCGGAATAGAAGTGCGACATGCACTTGGAGAAGACAATGAATAGTGCATTTGTTCCTGGGTTTTAACACAAGTAAACTAACCACCGTATCTATAACCATAGTTAGTTGGGGTGATCCTTACAAATAGTTGTCATTATACCCTTCATGTTGTGTGTGTCACTTTTGGTTTTAGTACCTAATAAAAATTTGATAGTGACTTTTCAAAACCAGGACAGATTTTTTTAAAAAAAAAAACAACCATACAACAAAAGTAAAAACAACAGAAGAAAGAAAAAAAGAAAAAGAAAATATAAAACTAATCTAACTAGCACAAATTCCAATGGACTTTCGAAGATTATAAATCTCAAGGAGTCTAGTGGTTTAGTCATAATATCAGCTAGTTGATTATCAGTAGAAACGTATTCTAGTGCAACTATATTATCCTCAACTAATTCACGGATGAAATGATGTCTAATATCAATGTGCTTAGTGCGTGAATGTTGAACAGGATTTTTGGAAATATTTATAGCACTAGTGTTGTCACAGTATACGCTCATGGTCCCTTGTTGGATTCTATAATCCTGAAGCATTTGCTTCATCCATAATAATTGAGCGCAACAGCTACTAGTGGCAATATACTCATCTTCTGCAGTAAACAAAGAAATAGAAGCTTGTTTCTTGCTATGCTAGGCAACTAGACAGTTTCCAACATAAAAGCATCCACCACTTGTGGATTTTCTATCAACTAAGTTGCCTGCCCAATCTGCATGTGAGTATCCAGCTAGAGCAGTACAAGTGTCATATGGATACCAGAGCCCTAGATTTGAGGTTTTTGCTACATACCTGATAATTCGTTTAACAACAGTTAAATGGGATTCTTTAGGATCCATATGTCAGGTCTACTACACTAAATGGTATGTCAGGTCTGCTAGCAGTATGATAAAGTAGGCTACCAATCATACTCTTATAAACATGAGAATCTACACTTTTTCCATCACTATCCATGCTCAACTTTAATGTGGTACTCATAGGAGTAGCTACATGTCTACCAGAGTCGAGACCAAAACACTTGACTAGCTCCCTAGCACATTTGGTTTGAGACACGAAAATTCCTTCTTTTAATTGTTTTACCTGAAAACCAAGAAAAAATGAAAGATCTCCTACCATACTCATTTCAAATTTTGATTTCATAAGGTTGGCAAACTCAGTAGATCTTTTCTCATTACTAGATCCAAAGACAATATCATCTACATATATTTGAGCAATCAAGATGAAATCTTTGGTTTTTTGCACAAAAAGTGTTTTATCAACACTTCCTCAACAAAAATTATTATTAACCTAGAATGAGGTCAATCTCTTATACCATGCACGTGGTGCTTATTTTAGACCATAAAAGTGTCTTTTTGAGCCTATATACATGATGAGGAAGTTTAGGATCAATGATTCCTTTTGGTTGTTCAACATATACTTCCTCATTAAGTACTCCATTTAAAAATGCACTTTTGACATCCATTTGATATAATTTAAATTGTAAATAACAAGCAATGGCCATCAAGATCCTAATAGACTCTAACCTAGCTACAGGGGCAAAGGTTTCCTTATAGTCTATACCCTCAATTTGGGTGTACTCTTAGGCAACTAATCTAGCCTTGTTTCTAACTTACGTTCCCATTTTCATCACTTCTGTTCTTAAAAATTCACTTAGTTCTTATGACTTTTATATCACTTATTCTAGGAACTAGGTACCATACCTCATTTCTAACAAATTAATTTAGCTCTTCTTGCATGGCTCTAATCCAGTGTTCATCTGTGAAAGCTTCATCAACATTCTTAGGTTTTATATTAGAGATGAAACAAAAATGACTGTTTATTATTTCAGCTTGTTGTCTAGTTAGAATAGGGCCACGGGGGTCACCAATGACTGGAGTTATAGGATGATCCTTTACTTCTTTCAGGTCATTGTTTGAAGGAGGATGAGAGGATATGAGCTCAGTAGTGGGAGCCTCTTCTAGTGCTTCTTCATCTTCTTCAGGATGGTCTTGAGAACCTTCTTCAATTTTTGCATCATGAACAACCACATTGATAGATTCTTGAATAGTGTTGGTTGTCATATTTAAGACCCTATAAGCTCGACTATTGGAAGAGTAACCTAGGAATATTCCTTCATCACTTTTTGAGTCAAGCTTGGCTAGATTTTCTTGGTCTTTTAAAATATAACATCTACTACCAAGGACCTTAAAATATTTAACACTAGGCTTTTTATCGTGCCACAGCTCATAGGCTATTTTATCCTTACCTGTTCGAATGTAAACTCGATTAATAATATAGCAAGCAATGCTACCCTTAAGTTCTTTGGACGATTCTTACTAGTTAAGAATATTGTGGCCATGTCTTGCAGAACACGGTTCTTTCTTTCAGCAACACCATTTTGTTGAGTAGTTTTAGGTGCAGAAAATTCATGATGTATTCCAAATTTCTCACAAAATTTATCAAAGGCAGTATTTTCAAATTCTCCACCATGACCACTCCTAATTTTGACAATGGTAAGACCTTTCTCATTTTGGATTTGTTGGCAATCCCTTTGTATTCAAGAAAAGTATTAGACTTTTCTCTAAGAAAGGCAACCCAGGTATATCTAGAAAAATCATCTACTACCGCAAGGAAATATTTTTTCCCTCTTATACTCATTGTTCTTATGGGTCCAACTAAATCCATATGTAGAAGTTCAAGAGGTCTAGAGGTATTAATAGTATTTACCTTTTTGTGTGAGCCTCTAGCTTGTTTACATATCTGACATTCACCGCACTCTTCCTTATCCTTATGACTGATGATAGGTAAACACCTAAGAATCCCTTTCTTACATAGACAAGATAAGTCTCTATAATTTACATGACCAAGACGCTTGTGCTAGTTCTGCTTCATTTGTTTGCGTTATGTAGGATTGAGAAGAGTTTGGTTGAAATGTTTCCTCAACTATATAGCGATTGTTAGTAGTTCTAACACCTCCCATAATGGTTTCTCTGTTCTTATTGGTGATCTTACAACTATGACTCCCAAAGCTAACATAGTGATTTTGGTCACAAATTTGGGAAATACTAAGGAAATTGTGTTTCAATCCTTCAACACATAGTACATCCTTAAAATGGGGCATGCTTGGGACTCTTAGAGTTCCAAGCCAATGATTTTTGCACTACTACCATCTCCAAAGGTGACCAATCCTCCATCAAATTCTTTTATCTCAGAAAATTTTTCTTTTTCTCCAATCATGTGCTTAGAGCACCCATTATCCAAGTACCATCTAAGGAATTCTCTGCTAAGAGGGCTGTGTGATCAACTAGACTAATTTTCTTTGTTTTAGGTCTTCACACAGTAGTGTTAGATGTTCCCCCTATCTTATACCTAGAAGATGGACTATTTAAGGTGGTTGTTTTACTCTTGCTTACCTTACTCTTGAGCTCTGTTTGAGAATTTCTATACTTTATGTTTATTTTAACAATCTCTTGAAAAAGTTGAACCATCCTAGTGGTCATGGGAATAAATCTAGTAGGAACAACATCATGTGAGGAATTAATGAATTCTAGAAGTTCACTTTTGGTGTAATCATTATTTATCCTTGAATTCTTCTTTGTATTATATCCCCCATTAAATGGTATACTTTTATCTTGAGATGATTCTCCTAAGATAGATTTTTCTTTCCTTATGATAGGTCTAAGATTGATTCTTCGGTGTTCCTCTTCAATTGATGACTTGTTAAGACTTTCTTTTACAAAGATATTTTGAGTTTTACCTTTAAACTTGTTTATACCAATGAGACCAAGCTCATTCTTATCCATTGGACTCTTTCCTAGCCTCAGCATATGTTGAAGAGTTTGACAACTTTGAGAAAATTTTTCAACTAGACTATCCTTGGATTTACTAAGTTCTTCTTTTAGAGTTGAGTTTTCAAAGATAACTACTTTTAATTTTTTTTTATGTATCTGCTCACTAATTTTCAATGCATTTTTCAACTTATCAATTTCTTGTGCTTGCATACCATTCATAACAAAATCAAGTTCTTTCTTGAGCCTAAGATTTTCCCTTTTTAGCATAGTAATCTTCTTAGCCATTTTAGTGCTTTCTTTGAATAAAGAATTATATGAACTTTGAAGGTCATTATTATCGTTGTCAGAGGTAAGTGAATCTGAATCACTTTGAGATGATTCTTCTTTTAGCATTTCCACCTTAGATAAGTCATTAGTGATTGATGAGGAAGTCATAAAGATTTTTAAAGATTCTACCTCATCTTGGTCAGATGAATCTTCTGAGTCCTCCTCAGTTTCTGAGGATTCATCCTGTGAAGCTTTAACTGCTATTTTCTTTTTATTAAATTTTTGTTTTAATGGGCACTCAGTAGCAATATGACCAAGACCATGACAATTATAACATTCAATGTTTCTTGATGTTGATTTACTTTTTCTGTTTAAGTTGTCTATAGGTTTAGTTTTAGAAAATCTTTTCCCTCTAAATCTTCCATTAAAATGTTTAGCAAATTTTTTAGCAAGGAAAGCAATTTCTTCATCTACCTCATCATCCAACTCTTGACGTTGTTTGCTAGAGGATTTCAAAGCTACAAATTTTTTATTTTGTGTGGGAAGTTGTAATTCATAGGTTTGTAAAGAGCCAACTAAGTCTTTTACTTTCATTAGGTCAGTATTTCTACATTCTCCAAATAGCTGTCACTTTAGGAGAAAATCTAATAGGGAGAAACCTAAGGATTTTATCTACAATCTCAAGTTCAGGTAGTTTTTTCCCAAGACCCCACATGGAATTCATAAAATCATTAAGTTTAGAATAGAATTCCATGAATGTTTCATCTTCTCCCATTGTGATATTGTCAAACCTATTTAAAAGGAGTTGGAGTTTAGATTTCTTAACTAAACTAGTTCCTTCATGTGACACTTCTAAAATATCCTCAGCTTCTTTGGCACTCTCAGACAAACATATATGTTTGTACTTATTAAGGGATATAGCACAAGTAATGGCACTAAGGGCTTTGTTATTTCCCATACTCAATTTTTTATCCATCTCAGACTACCTAAGTATATTTAAGGGATATTCAGTAGTAACTCCATTTGTTTCTATGGTTTCAGTGGGTGGTTTCTTACCATTTTCTACGCAGTACCATGCCAATTCATCATGAGCCTTCAAAAAGGTCTTCATGCGATTTTTCCAATATGCATAGTTACTACCATCAAATAGAGGAGGTTTAGTAGTGGATGAGTTCTCAAATCTAGCCATCAAGAGCACTAAGATCACACTCAAGATGCTATCACCTACGTTAAGAGTGACCAGGCTCTGATACTACTTGAAAGTGCTCTTTAGTCCAAGAGGGGGGGTGAATGGGGCACCCACTTAAAAGCTCTCACTCTATTTTACTGACAAATAATATTGATTTAAATAATCATTCAATGCAACATTCTCTTATTAGCAAGTAATTGGAAGAGCAGGAGTGAGAAAGACTTAAGAGGTGGGAATGTGTGTGTGTAACAATATGTAAGACGAGCAAACACAAGCAATCTATCACGCCCCAAATTTCAAAACCTCGAATAATGCGCGGAAACACCAACTCATTTAAGTTCATGAGGTTGAAACCCCGGACGTGACCGAATACTCGATCACATAACGCTCTCATTCCAGAATGCTTAAACAATATCCATTTTACAAAAATTTTAAACAATAACAAACTTCGAGTTAACTACCTTATTACAATAATCACTCTTAACCATCAGCAATCAACAAAATAACTCAGCACGCAGGCTGATTAGCTTCACAAATATAAAATTTAAAAATCATGAAACAGATCTACTCCAGCGACTTCTGCCATCAAGCTCCACATCACATACATGTTAATTTCTTTCCACATTGATACCTGCATCAAGAGATGCATGGGTATTTCGTATGAAATACTCAGTAGGATGCCAAAACCCCACTGATAAAAAAATATAGAAGCAAAAGACTCCAAAGAATGCAAAATAAAGAATATCATCAATTAAATTTGGAACAATAGATGAAATAATCAACACACCAGAATATTAGCAACTCAAGTTGAGAAATAGGCAACCAGACTCCGAACATCTAATTTGAACGGATATAGATCACAATTAAAATAGACTCCAAACATACAGAGTGTAGGAGTTGTCAATTTCTGCTCTCAGGTCAGTCCACTTCCCCTATGGACATCTATGCCAGAACATCCTAGAGGTTCTACAGAGAAACCCGGCCATGTGTCTAGGGATGCTGGCCCCATCGGTGCTTACAGGCACAATGGGCGGAGACTGCAGACCTTCCGTAATATCATACAGTCTAAAGCGCACGCGTTGCCATCATCGGCTGAACTACAGAAGTTCATAATATAATCTGAGACCACAGAGGATCTAGCAATGGCTCGTGAGCATACTATGATTTCCACTCGAAGAGTTTTCATCAATCACTCTTGTGGAATAAGCAGTCTACAGAGAACTGAAAATAATCTAACTGCAATAGGGGCTGTATTAAAATCAATGGAAAATTCTCAATATTTAAGAATGGACTCTCTTAGAACACCATTGAGATTTCAATATCCCATGGAGTTAACAATTCAATAAAAGAATCAATACTCATCATCAGAATCTGACTCATTAAGGAGTAACTGAAACAACTCATCTTCCACGCTTGACCAAACTATAAGGGTATAATAGTAACTTTACTGATCTGATAATTTTCACTGTGGAAGGCCGGGAGTACAACCCTAATCAGATTTCTGGAGACAATTCAATCGGTAAGGTAGTTTAACACATAAGCTTGACTCAATTTGGCTTGAGTCTACTTGACTACGCAATTTCAGAAGATTACACTCTCTGCCCCAATTACCACCTAAGTCCTTCTTATTTTTATTTAGGTAGTAACTTATCCATATCTTTATATAATCATATGATACCAAGTAATATTAAGCATAACCTGGTTCACTGCCCTGTTTTCTGCACAATAGCACAATTTTGAGTCTCACAGTAATTTTTAAAGTTTGAATCTAGTCCTGAAAATTTTACTGTAGATTCTCCCAAGAGTCTACAATCTAACCCAACCAAAAACACATTTTTCCGAGTTTTATAGAATTAGTTACACATTTAATACTGCAGTCTGTCTGTGCAGGAAAAATACTGGCCGAGGCTAATTAACCTCAATTAACCTTCATAATATGATACTTATATGCTAATACTCACTTATCCATGATATAATAATAATTACCTCGTCCTCTAATGATACTTATATAATCATATCAGTAGGTAAAGTTTCTGACTTTAGAACAAATAGCCACCCGACAGTTGATATTATAACCAATTATGATTAATTTCCATAAACCCCAATTAAGACTTCTAATATGGGACACAAAAATGGAATAGGATGTTGTCGACTTCAAAAAGACATGATCTTTCCACCAATCAGTAATAATATGAGTTTGATCTTCTATGAATCAGTGATTATAAGTATACTCCATTGACATATATCATGTACACACCCTAATTGACAACCGATAACTCAATATCAATCGATAATATCAAACATCAAGACATCCATGACTGGACAGAAAATACCAGCAGCCATTTGAGTACATAATCTATCATTGGAATACTGGAATAGAAATGAAATTACGTACCTAGGCCATTGCACAACGATCTAGACATCAAGGAATAGTATAATTCATACGTGTACTCATCATGCATATAAAAATTTGATTTTTAATACTCATACCACGACATCATGGGATTCATAATATCAGAGAATTCAACACTCATAAATCAAATAGATTCATCTCAGAAAAATATGAGAGGATTAGGGAAAACACATCCTACCTCTTTGACGAAAACCGCGATTAAATGCGCGTTACCCGGTTCCACGTGTATCACCCCTTTCCTTCGCGTATCTCCACAAATGAGCATTCAAAACGATGGAAAAGCCCTTTGGACGTGCAATAGGGTTGCTGACCACCTTGCTCCCAGGTTGGCACGACTCCCAAGGTATTCTAAAAGGGTTGCCGGCCACTAATTTGGGGTGTTTAAATAGTAAAAACCTAGTCCCTTAGGTTAAATCTCCACCTTTGATTAAATTCCATCCAACGTCCGGGATTCACTCCACATCATCCCACAATCCATGTCAAGGACGTGGTCTCCCATAATTTCTCATCTTCAGTTAGGGTTTTCCCTCAATTAGGATGGTTTAAAACCCTAATTTCTCCACTTAGGCAACTTTCTCAATTAGGCTAATTTCACACCTTAGATCAAATCTCATCTAAAGGCTGATATCCATCCCTTCAAATGGCATGAATAAGCTCCAACGTGCTTGCCTTATCACTCCAAATCAGATCCCTAGAATCTAAGTCAGTTACAACCTCTTAAATTTGTAGAGAATTTACTAATGGGATCGGTTACCAATTATGGGTATAACCTCCCTAATTTTACTCCAAGCATGATCTCACTCATGCCACATGGCACAACCTCATCCCATGGCCACTATTCACGTTCACAATCTTCCCATTTAATTTCTAAATGCCCAAATTTAAGGAATCTAAATTTCCCCCCAAAATCAAATCGGTTTTTGGAATTAAATTCAAAATTCCCAATCTCTTTGGTTTAGCCCCTAATTTGTGCCCAAAATTGAAGGCCACGTCATCAAGAATATCCCACTAAACACGTCCAAAACCTCATCTTCTAGATTCCTTAATTTCCAAATAAAAAGGATATCAAATCTATTTACATTAAAACCGGATTTTAGACTAGATATTTAATCCTTTTTAAAACCGAATTTGGAAAGAATTTAAAATTCCCTCTTCTCCTTGATTCTCTCTCCCCTAACCAAATATTCACATGCCAACCACGTGCATAATGCCTAGGGTGCTGTGTCCACGTGGCTCTGACCCTCAGGTGTTCCTGCGTCTAGTGCGTGGCACACTGATGGATGGCTCCGATGTTCCGCGAATGAAGTGTGCTGAAAAATACTTCACCACTCTTGTACCACATCACTAACTCAATTTAATAACTCAAAATACTCAAATGAATCTTTACACACTTGTCTCACACCCTGGCGCCTTGTCCCCACTCCTGGCGTTAGGTGCATACAGCCCCTGGCGCCAGGCCAGCCTCAGCGCCAGATTGAACCCAGCACCAGGGCTAGTCCTCGCGCCCTGGTGCACAACCTAATTTGGTTTATCAATTCCACTCTTCTAAAAGCATCACAAAACCAATTCAACACACTAGATTAAAAGATTTCAAAAATAGACAGCAAAACTTTCTTATTTTAGAACAGTTTCCTAAAATAGCAGTTTTGGTAAACTTACAGAATTTTCGGGTGTTACATAATCACACAAAGATTTATAGTGGTTTGCCGCTAAACAACTCGCTTCAACTGGTACGTCCACTCTCGGAGCACCTAATCTAAGGAACCTTCGATATCCACTAAGTGAGGGTTTTTAACTCACCCACAACATCATACATTTAACGGTTTTGCTTTGATCATCGAGAACCATACAAGAGTGAATCTACACTCACTATGGGTCATACCGACCTAACTCTCTCAAAAGAGTGGTTCGACCCTATGGTCTACGCCACAATCTAACACAAGTAAAGAAGATATTTGAGAGTAGTTACTCTAGGATGGATAAGTGAATAGAGTACATACCCTTGAAGGGAGGATGTGAGATATCCTACCAGTTTTGCTCAAACTAGTCTTGAGCTAATGGCCTTCCATTGTCCATCCTTAGATTTAACTAATGATGCTCTGAAATTGTAGAGGCTCTTTGGACAAGGATTGGTTTCTTTAAAAAATTTCCTATGGGATTAAGTAAAAACCATGGCCAAATATGCTTTGAACTAATCTCAAAGGTCAAGAGTATGAACCCATCAAATCACTAACAAGGGACCAGAGAGTAGATCAAACTAACCAAGACCTTTGAGAGGATTTACAAGTCTTTGGTTCAAGGTCAAGTGGGGTTTTTGGTTTCTAAAGGGTGATTCTAGATGCTCCAAGAAACCATGATCTAAGATGACTTGAATCACTATCTAAGATGTCATAATAAGATCTTGAACCCCTTTCCAAGAAAGGAGAGGAAGAATAATCAAGAACACTCGAGGCTCTCTCATGATTTACAAAGAGAAGAATAAGGCCAAGAGGTTTTTGGGGAGAAGTCTTCCATCCATTTCTCCCCGAAGATGGGTATTTATAGAGGGAGAGGGAGGTGTGTATCAACCCATGTATGGGTTGATTCCTCATATCAATCCATCTACGGGTGGATACCTCATATCAACCCACCCACGGGTGGATACCTCATGTGGGTTGGGTCATATTAACCCATTTGTGGGTGGTTCATTTACATAAGCACACACATGAGTGGATTCTTTATATGCACCCGTTCACGGGTGGGTTCTCCCTATATCCACCCATATAAGGTTATTTATTTATGGGGGTTCAAGCCAACTAGGGAATTTTCCTAGAAGGACATTACCTAGAGCAATAGATCTTACAAACCAAGGGGAGAGGGCTTGATGACATGTCGCCATAAGTCTTGAAGCTATGAGCTTGACCCTTATTGTCTTCACTTTTCATTCCAAATAATTTGCCTTGAGCACACATCTTTGAGTCTTGTCCATTTATATATGTCTTCTTCATTCTTGTATTGGATTTTTCTTCTTGAAGTGGGCTTTTTGAAGTAGCTCTTATATTGAGTAGACTTCTTCCTCTTTTGGAGTGAGCTCTCCTTAAATTAGCCTACCACTTAAGACACTTACAAATAGGTCATCAAATTGACAAACATAATTAGGGAAAATAACTATGACATTAACACTTGGAAGTCCGGAAGGACCCTTCGTGGCCGGCTGAGGGAGTTGAGTGAAAATGCTCCAAAATAGTACGATGAATGCTGTCAAAATTGGGAACCCACAACCGTTTCTTCCAATGAATAATATTTACTTGCAAGACAAAAGAGGGATCGTCATGGAGTGAGCCGGAAGGCAGGCCAACAAGGCAATCGTGTCATGCCCCAAATTTTAAAACCTCGATTAGAGCGCGAAAGCTACCAATCTAAGACTATCAGGAGGTTTGAGATCTGGGACGCGACCGAATACTCGATCGTTCTCATTCCCATTAACCAAAATATGGGATCATACTCTTTCGGAATGACTGAACAATAATCACTTACTCAAATTTTAAACGAAACATTATCAAAGTATTGCTTAAAATATTACATCACAAAATAATCCAACAACATTAAATTTAAAACTTGGGCACAGAGGCCACACGGCAACAAGAGTTCAACATAACTATTAAATAAAAGAAAAATCTTCATCTACCCAACTCTAGCCATCCATCTCAACATCAAAAGCTCTTACCGATCTGCCTCATTCTTTCTTAATTCCTACATCAGAGGATGCATGACTATTTCAAACGAAATAACCAGTAGGATGCCAAAATCCCACTGATAAAAGTTATAATAGAATAAACAGACTCCAATTCGAATAGGATAATTTATAGCATCAAAGACATCAGTAAATAAGGATTCGATAGTCAACTTACCTGATCATCAATATTTCAGAATAAGAATTAGGTAATGAATCAAGGCTCCGTACGTACATTTTGTACCGATAGAATTATCAATTAAATTAGACTCCAAACATACAGAGTGTAAGGAATCGTCAACTTTTACTCTCAGATCAGTCCACTTCCCCTATGGACATCAATACCAGAACATCCTAGAGGTTCTTCAGAGGAACCCGGCCATGCGTCTAGGGATGCTGGCCCTATCAGTGCTTACGGGCACAATGGGCGGAGACTGCAAACCTTCTGTAATATCATACAGTCTAAAAGCGCATGTGTTGTCGTCATCGGTTGAACTACAGAGATTCATAATACATCGGAGATCACTGAGGATCAAGCAATGGCTCTTGAGCATACTATGATTTCCACTTCAGAGAGTTTTCATTAATAACTCTTGTGGAGAAAATAGTTTTCAGAGAACGAGGTAACAACTTACAACAACAGTAGTTGTATCGGACATACTAGCTTTCTTATCTTTCAACAATAGACTCTCATAGGAGCACCATTGAGATGTTAATATCTCAATAGATAAACCACTCAACAACAAAGTGAGGAGTATGAATTCTCGAACAATAGTCAACTCACTCAAAGGTATCAACAAGGCGATTGTTTCCTCTTGCTTCATCTGACTCATAGGAGACATCCAAGGACTTTACTCAATGAATTCTTTATGCATAGCTCTAGATAGAAATTTCCAATAATAATAGTATACTCAATAGATTTCTAAACAAATGGATAACTAGGGTTCGAGAGTACAAACCCTAATTAGAATTTCTGTGTTGACTTCTTAACAGAAAACTGCATAGTGAAAGAGATTGACTCGGTTGAAAAGACTCAACCCCTGGTCATCCTCTTTAGGGAATTATCCTTACTGTAATCATGGAATGTCGTATCGGATATCGGTAAAATATCGGTCGGCCTAAGAGACGAAATATCGGAGATATATCGGAGATATTGCGTAAAAAAATATCGGTCGTCAAAAACTAGTTTTTATCATATATTTTCAAAATCTAACTTCTAAAATGAGTTATACTAATTTAAACAAAGAATAGATTTCAAAATATGCATAAAAGGATAGAAAACAAACATGAAAGTTTTTTTTCCCAAAAAAAAAAAAAAAAAAATTTTTCAAAAAAATTTTTTTTAAAAAAAAATTTTTTTTTTTCAAAAAAGGCCGATATATCGGTCCGAAACCGATATATCGCCGATATATCGGCGATATTTGGAAAAAATAGATAAATCGATACTTAATGGTATCGGAGTATCGGTTTGTGTCCGATACCGATATATCGGCGATATATCGCCGATATATCGGCGAGCTGGCATTCCATGACTGTAATAGTCCTTACTTTTAGTCATTTTATCCTTCTTAAAGGTTACTTTAACTTTTAACACGTATAATCACGTGATATTAACTATTAGTGTATTATACCTTAATTTACTGCACTGTTATGTGCAAAACAGTACAATTTCAATCCTTGCCACAATTTTTACAACCCGAATTACTTTCTGAAATTTTTATTGTAGATTTCCACTTGAGTCTATTTTCGAACACAATAAACGGCATAATTTTCTAAATTTTCTACAATTAGTTATAAATTTTCAGTTGACGACTGTCTGTGTAGGAATAATACTGGCCGAGGCCTAATTAAGTCGGTTAGTTCCCAATTATGCTAATCATCTATTAAATTCACATAGACTCATGATATTACTAAATAGTACTCAGTCCCAACTATGTCATACAGTACTTCAAATAATTTTGTAAACAATCAGTAGGTCTTCTTTCATAATAACTTCTATGCCTCGAAGACTAATCTTACCTTTTCAATCATTATTAAGCTTAACACCATTTACGACGACTAATCCCAGACCAGATCACGAATTAAATATACTGACTTAATAAGAAAAGGACGACCTTTCCACCAAATAGAAGGGTCATGACACCAAATTCCCATTGACCAAGACCGACATGCCAATATCTTCTTTATTGAACTTATGATCACCCGTATTGATGAGTACTCAACTAGGACAACAAATATCAACCCATAAATGGACAATAGCTTCAGGCCAGCAAGTAAATCAAATCAATTGAGGATCATACAAGCCAATTTAATGCTGAATCAATAGGAGAAACTCTATCTAGGCTCTAGCACAAAATTATTTTATAAAAATCAATTGACACAAAGCATATGTGTCGAGATTCAATAAACGCAATATAATCTTTAATATGTCATGATCAAACGTAGGACATATATAATAATGAGATTGTCAATCACCCATGAAACAACATCAGATCGGCAACAATTATATGTGAAGTGGGAAAAATTCATCCTACCTCTTTTGATAAACCGGTAAACTTTTGCGGATGCTTCAAGCCTTTCTTCACCCCGATTCCTACACTTGCGGATTTTCCACGAACTAGGGCACGAACCAAAGTGAAGCACCACTGGTCGACTTGAGAAAGTGGAGGACGAAGGCACTCCTCTGTTGCACGACTCCCAAAGCCACCAAAAAGATGTCGGCTTCTCCCTTTTTGGTTTAAATAGGTAAAACCCCAAACTCCTTATTAATTCTCCACCATATATCATTCTATCATCTAATGGCCACGAATTTTCCATCACAAGGGAATATCTCAGTCAAGGACATGGATAGCCTTGACTCAATTTCGGTTACAAATCCAATATGGTCACAATTCTCCCTTGACACATGGTGTCATCAATTTGAATTAAATATGCCATGATAATCCTTCCATTAACGTCTAATTGAAATCTCTTTAATTACTCCATTGAAACTTCCTAATTTAACTCAAATTCAAATCAATTCAATTTAGGAATTTCAACTCTAATTTCTCCATGATTTGTTCCCCCAAATCATGGGCCAATTAGGTAGGCCACGTCACCCACGTGCCGACTAATTCCCATTATAAAGGATTTTCTAAAAATTAAATCCGTAATCACACAAAACGCAGCGATCGATCGGCACACACACAAAACTGCACGTTTCCTCTTTCCAGTAGATACGATCGATCGCGTATTTCTGGTGATCGATCGCTTCCCAAAAATTCAAACTTCTAAATCTTTTCACTCCGAACTCCAAATTTCGCAAAATTGATGGCGTTGGAAAGCTCTTTTCGCATACTGTGATACCATGACACAAAACATAGCAAAAAGAATTTAATCGTGCATCTAATTTTAGTTTTAGTAGCATACCGATTTGACGGGTGTTACAAACCTTCTCGGGGTCATCGGAATAAGCTTTCTATAAGTCAGCCAGAAATTGAAAAATTCGAGCAAACATGCCCAAATTGGTGGCCTCTTCGAATTGACAGATAATGCATCCGCTACAATATTCTCTGAATTGCGTTTATAAACTAGCTCATAGTCATAACCGAGCAACTTAGTCATCCCATGTTGTTGCGCCGGGGTGGCAATCCGCTTGTCCAAGAAACATTTCAGGGTGATCCGTCTAGATAGTGAAATGACGTCCCAATAAGTAAGATCACCACTTGGAAACGGCGTTTACAATTGCCAATATTTTTTTTCTCATAAGCCGAGAAATATAGAGACCGTCCAGATATTGCTTTGCTCCAAAATGCAATGGGGTGCCCTTCTTGCAAAAGTACCTCACCCAACCCTTGCCCCGACGCATCAGTTTTAACAACGAAGGGTTTAGAGAAGTCCGATAGAGCCAACACAGGGGCAGAGCACATAGCGGTCTTGAGTGTCTCAAATGCCTGTTGAGTGGTATCAATCCACACAAAGGCCCCTTTCTTAAGTAGGCTAGTCAAAGGGGCAGCGAGTGAGTCATAGTTAGCGATGAACCGCCTATAGTAGCCCATAAGGTCCAAGAACCCCCAGAGAGCTTTCATTGAGGTGGGCACAGGCCAATTTAGCATGGCGGCCACTTTGGATGGGTTGGTTTAAACAACGCCATTAGTTATCATATGACACAAATAGGCAACCTGGAAACAACCAAAAGAACACTTTGATTTTTTGATAAATAAGGAATGTGCCTGCAATACCTCAAATACCGACCGAAGATGCCCGAGATGTTGCTCCCAAGAAGTATTGTATACCAAAACATCATAAAAAAAGACAAGTACAAAGCGGCGTAAAAAGACCCGGAAAATGTCATTTATGACATCTAGGAAGGTTGCCAGATTCAAAATGCCTATCATGGTTTCTGAAAGCCGTCTTGTGGACATCGTCTGGATGCATCAGAGTTTGATGATACCTGGCACGCAAATCCAACTTTGAGAAAACATGAGCATGAGCGAGCTCATCCAACAATTCTTCAATCACGGGAATAGGGTATTTGTCCTCGAGGGGCTTTAAGAGCCCTATAATCAACACAAAATCGCCATGGGCCGTCCTTCTTTAGCACTAGAAGCACTGGTGAAGAATAGGAACTTGAACTCGGCCGAATAATCCCAATAGGAGGAATCTCATTAACCAACTTTTAAATCTCAACTTTCTAAATATGAGGGTATCTATACGGCCAGACATTCACAGGTGCAGCTCCTAGGAGAATGGGAATGTGATGATTATGGGAACGAGAAGGGGGAGGCCGGTATGCTCTGCAAACATCTCGACAAATTCATATAGGAGAGCAGCTAGGTTTGGTGGATCAATAGATAGTGGGTTGGCATTTGGGGAAATCATCTGCAACAAAAACCCTTGATGAATACCTCGCACTAGAGAACTGATCGACTGCATGGAATGGCATGTCCTCCAATTGAGAAATTATAGTTATATCCTCAAAGTTCCAAACAACATCATCAAGTTCACGTAGCCACTGCACCCCAAGGACTACATCAGCACCTTGCATAGGCAATAGATATGGATCCATGAAAAACAAATGTCCTTGAACAATAAGTTCCACACGCGGGCACATGCTAGCACTTCAGAGGTTGGAGGCATCACCAATCCGAACATCAAAAGGGGAAGAGGTGAGAAGAGAATAGCCCAACCTGGCAGCAACCTTGTTGTTTATGAAATTGTGGTGCTTCCTATGTCAATAAGGATAGCAACTTGTTGCTTTATTATGTGTCCTTGTACGCACATACTCTGTGGCATATACGCCCCAGAAAAAGCATGGAAGGAAATCTCTAGAGGAACCTCTGGAGGTGTTGGAGAGCTGGTCCCATCGTCCTCCTCAAAGCTCTCATCCCATACTCCTACCAAAGCAAGGAGCGCACGGGATTTGCTGTGGTGACCGGGCACATAGTGTTCCTCGTAATAGAAACAAAGGCCTTTGGAATGCCTCTCCTCCATTTGAGCCTGAGTCAGGTGTTGGATGGGTGGAGAAAAATTGGGGACGTGCTTGTCGATAGTACCCACATGGGGTGGTGGAGGTAAGGCTGGCCGAGTAGGGGGGGCGCCATGTTCATTGTTGCTGGTTAAGGTACTCCTTAGCAATACGCGGATGCTTAATGACTTCCGCTATGGAGTTTCATGGGTAATGGTGGATGACGTATGATATTTCCAATTTCAATCCATGCATGAATTTGTCCACCAAAGCTCTTGCATCCAATAAGGGAGGCGATTTGCAATGCGCATGAAGTCCATCATATAGGCGCGCACGGTGGTGGTTTGGCAGAGAGGGCTAATTAGTTCATTTAAGTCCGCATACTCAGTCAGCCCAAAGTGGATGCATAACTTCCTTGTAAATTAGCCCAAAGTGGATGCATAACTTCCTTGTGAATTATTGTCACGTATGTGCCTGATTCTCCAACTCAAAATATTGGTACCATATGAGTGCATCGCCAGTAAGATGGAAGGAGGTTACTGTGAGTTTGTCCTCGTCGGTCTAAGTATCTTGGTACCGAAAAAAATTTCTCAGCTTAGTAAAGCCAATCAACTGAACACCTAGCATGCTAGGCACACCTACTCCAACAGAGGACTGCCCAGCGGCTGTTGACTACCAGCCAAAGAGGATGGAAGTAGGTTCTTGCTACCTGCTCATCAATGGTGGACGTAAAAAGGGGCCACCCAAGGGAGGAGGTAGAACCCCTTTTCCGGTTGCTTGGCATGAGAGGCCACTGCAGTTGCCAGGGAGAACCGATCGAGGGACTCGCGGAAGAGCATCATATCTTTGTGATATTGTTGTTGGCCTTGCAAAAGGACCTGAAGCAATTGATCATGGCGAGTCATGGAGGCTGTCATAAATCCGAGAAGGCCCTCTTCCATGGGCAACGTTGGCGCAACCTCGTTGTTCATGTTGCCAAGTGTTGCTGGTTCGATCGGGGAGTGCTGATCTGCTTCATGCCGTTGAGTGGTCTTTGCCATCACGAATGTAGAAGAACGCAGCCGAGAAATATATAGCTCCGATTCCAATGATGTATATCTCGTTGATTATAGTAGGAAGAAGATCGGGAGAGATAGGAGGGGGTCGGTGGATAGGCTGAAGGAAACCCTCTGCAAGCCATGACAGCGCACACAGAGAGGGGACGAGGAAGGTACAATAAGAGAGAAAAGAGGGAATTAGGGGAAATGCTTATTCCATACCCTTTCCATTACATAAGAGGTTTATTTATAGGCTCACATAACTTGTATTTTCAGAATTGAAGAGAAAGGTAAAATAAATACACTCTAACTACATTAGAGATGTAATAAATGTGAAAACAAGAGTTCCAAAGCATACTTAGGGAAGGGAAAAGTGAAAATCCTTAGTTTGAGGCCATAAATACTACCACTTGACACCAACTAACTATACATTTGATTAGTTAGGAATTTCAAATTCAAACTTGCTCCCTTTCTTATTTCTTCATGGGCTTGAGCCTTCAAATTAGCTTGAGCTTGTTGGGCCTTAGTATTCTTGGACTAAGAAACACATCAGGCAGAGACAACAATCCCTATCACACCATTGAAAGTCAAACCGAATCAATCTATCATTGCCACAATGACCAACCTGGCCCATAATTTTGCATGTCAGGCTCATATAAAAGGGAACTTTAGTAAATAACATCTACAAATATCACACTTGAGACAAAACTACTCCCTCCTATCACTTTTAATTTAGATTGCCACATAATTTGTAAATTTTATTGAGATGTGGTGTAATAACCTAAATTTGGAAAGTAATGATTGGGAATAAAATGGAGAAATTGTGGGAAATCTAGAACTTGATAAATGAAACCTGCAACAAGAGCCTTACGACAAGTAGCTTGTCATAAGACTTCTTGTCGATGAATATGCAAAGTTTGTCTAAAGTAGGAAACCGAATTCTATTCAAAATAAGAGACATCCTACGGTTGTGCCTTATGTTACACATGAAAAATATGCATTTATATACTCCTAATTACCTATTTATTAGTTAATTTTTTAGTTAAAATAAGGAATAAAGTGGGTTACTTGTAATTAGTTAAGTAATTGGAAATTAAATAATGAATGTGCTCTAAATTGCTCAATTTAAATGTGTTTCATAATTTTATTAATTATTTGGTGTGTCTAATGTGGGATATTTTATTTATGTAGGTTTAAGTGCTCAGATTGCGAAATGACCAAAGTAAACCCATTAGGCGGGTTTTGAAGTGCCAAAGTGACCCAAGAGCTGAAATCAAGTGCGTCAAAAATCTGAACCGTTGATGTTCACTTAAGAGAAGACGAGCACTGATTTAAAGTAAAGAGCCGTTTAAATTAGATCCGGCGGATGAAGATGCAACAAAGGGTTTTAACCGAGCGAAAGAAAAAAAGAAAAGAAAGCTCATGGCAAAACTAGACAGCTCGAGCTCGGCGACGATAGACTGAAGTGATGGCGGTGAGGCGACAGTGGATAGCTTGACGGCGTGATCAAGAGAAGAATCGACCGCAAGGAACAGCTCAACAGAACGAAGAAGCTCGATTTGGAAACTACCGAATCGAGAAAGAAAGAGCCGAATCGAGAAGGCGTCGAGCCAAATTGAGTTGCAGATTTGCTTCAGAATTAAAGTTATGGGCTCGATGTTGAGAATTAAAATTAGAATTTTTCCTATAAATCTAGACAGGATTCAAAGTAAATTGAGCTACAAATGGACTGATTTGGAAGGCAGCTAATTGGAGGGGACGAAGAACAATTTTTTTCTTTTTTTTTTAGTTTAAGTTTGTATGTTTTTTTCATCTTTTTCACTTTTGGATCATTCTGGCTATTGCTGTCGCTGTGTGGGATTTGTGTCGAACTGTGGATGGGAACAATCGACCAGGAGAGAAGAGGAATAGTACTGTCTTATTTTTCATATAATCTCATCATTCTTGTAAGTCAATTTTATTTTTAATTGAGATGAATTTTATTAATCTTGTATTTTAATTCCCAAGCATGAGTAGCTAATCTCCATTCTAGGGTTGAGATGAAGCCATGATTAGTTGAAAGAGTATTATTCATATGACGTGATTATTATCTCAAATTAATGAACTTTAAGAATTGTTATTCTCGAATTAATTGCATTGAGTTGTATGTTTAATATGTTGCTTAGATATTATTTGTGATTTATCTAAGGATAGATACAATTAATTATTTGAATTTCATTTATTGATATGCAAAAGAAGACAAATTTTAATTCAAAATTTGTATGCTTTCAAGCTGGCATTTTCCGTAAGAGAATAGATTGAATTCCAATTCTCTACGAAATAACAGTGGGAACAATTGTAGAATAAAATTGTCATGTGTTGATTCTGATGCCCTAGTGTTTTAAATCTTGTTTAAAGTTGCAATTTTTATTTGTTAATTAGGTTTCTTTCCGTAGAATTCATTAATTATTTTTATATTTATTGGTTAGTTATAAAGTCTTTTAATCAATTTTAGTCTTTGATTAGTAGCATTGCAGTTAATCAAATCAACTTAATACTTCAAAAATAGTAATTAATTTGATATTAGAATTAGAGTTCTAAAAATACAATTCCTTGTGGGTTCGACCTCGTAAATCGTACGATTATACTCCAATACAATTCGTATACTTGCGAGTAAAATTAAGAAGATTAATTAAAATAACAATACCTTATATAAATGGATGGACATGGATTCTATGGGAAACCCTAGATGCAAAGAAGCCCTAGGCGATTCCAATGAAAAAGGAGAAAGGATCGGAAGAGGAAGAGGAAGAAGAAGAGGAAGAGAAGAGAAAATCAAGCAAAAGTCGAGGTAGGACAATCAACCTCAACTAAGTCTTAAAGTATATATGAATATGAGGATTTGAGGTCGTATTAATGGATTGTAAGATGACTTAGAAACTGATTTATGTCTACATTCATTTTAGATTTAGTGTAAGGATGCTTGTTGTGCATGATTTAATTGATTTGAACTTATGATGACTGCATGGTTTGATTTGGTACGTATGAATACATATTGTGCCTTGTAATGAACCTAAATAATGACTATTTAGACCCTTTAAGGATGATGACAATGAGTTACAAACCATAAGCATTCTGAAGGGCCATCGACAATCTTGTGAGCGACAAGAGACTTATCGTAGAGATCTAATTGAGAGTAAATCATGTCACGCCCCGAAATTTCAAGCCTTGACGGAGTGCGGAAGTTCATCGTTTAAAATTAAAATCCTTGCAAGTGCACAAGGCAATTGTACTACGGCAAGTATTAAAGGGTTGTCGAACCTCAGGGACGGTGAATACTTTACCAAATTCAAGAGAAGAAAAAGATGTAGTTTAATTAATTCTAAAGAAAGCAATGAACTTTATCTAATCTAACTAAGATTTAATCAATATGGAGAAATATCAAGGCAGAAAATCCACCACTAGACATGCAATTACTACTCTCAATTATTATTAAGCATACATTGACATGATATGGTAATTCGTGTTCTTGATCAGACACACAAATTACTAATGAATTCACTAACGTTCTTGATCGGACACGAAAGTTCATCCATTATTGTAATCAATCCTATCCTTGATCGGGCATAGAATCAATCACAACTCTATTATAATGCAATTAATCTTATCTTTGATCGGGCATAAAATCAATCACAATATCTAATTCCATTCATAATCAATCAAGTCTATGATCAAGCACTAAAAAGAATACTCATGAAATCGCATTAAGCATGAATCATAATCAACTTTATAGAATTAAACTATCAAGAGTAGCAATACACATCTAGGGCTTCATCAAGCCTTGACAAGCAATTTAGTTACACATAGAAAGAGAGAAAAGAAAAGCCTGTTTATGTAGATCCATCGTCATGAATCCTTCTTCTTCTTTGCTTCAAAAGACTCCTTCTCTTGCTCCTCTCTAGCCTCCAATAAAGCTCTGGTTCTCCAAGGTTGAATGCCCAAAACATTTTCCCATAAGGCCTATTTATAAGAGTGAAGAGAAAACACGAAGTCCCCTTCCAAATCTAAGTTGAAATAGGTCTTATTTCGGTTTTCCGCAGACGGCGATCGATCGCTCCGTATTGACGATCGTTCGCTTACCGATCAATCGCAATTCCTTTGTTATTTTCCTCCGATCGATCGCTTCGCCGATCGACGCCGTATGATACCGATCGATCGTAGTTACTGTCTTGTGCAGTTCAAAAATTCCAGTAGATACGATCGATCGTTTTGAGGTCCGATCGATTGTTTCCTTTAATACGCTTTTGCGGTTGTGGCGATCGATCGTATTGATAGCCGATAGATCGTAGTTACTGTTCATGAACTTTAAATGGCTATAACTTTCTGTCCCGAACTCCGAATTGCACGTGGTTGGTGGCGTTGGAAAGCTGACTTCTTGAAATTTAACATGAACTTGAATCAGTCCAATCCAACATTTGTACACAAAGGTATGATGATTTAATCATTCGAGTTACTTTTCTCCTCATTTCTGTGTATTACTCTTGTTTCTTACAAAAACCAAAAACTATATTAAAGTAGTAGTTATTCTAATCAAACACTAGCATAATCATAAGTTTAGGAGATAATAAAATGCATAATTCATGTGTAGATCATACCCCCAAACCTAGATTTTGCTAGTCCCTAGCAAAACAAAACAAAACAAAATCAAACAAATAGCTAAAGGAACTAATGCATAAAAGTAAACACCACTTTCGTAGGGAACACGATTGCATTGAGCGTATGCAACAAGCCGTTAAACCTCTAGGTGGCCCTAGTAGGACGAGTGTTGTCTCGTGAGGGTTTGCAGCCATGCTACCCACAAACATGTATTTATGAAACTAATTAACCTAAGTGCAAAAACAAAGCAAAAATTAAAACATTGCAAAACACACAACCTATTATCCCGAAAATGCAAAATACAATGCTTAAGAGAATTAAGCACATGTACTTGATTCATAATCAACAGGAACATAGAAGCCCTCAAGTAAGTGGTTTTATTCCACACTTTCATCTTGGAAATTTCTGCTCAATATTATACAGCATGATAACATAAATAGTAGAAAGTGTAGAACATTGTAGCAATACATTCTAAATTTCTGTTTTATACAGATCCAATGTTACCCATTAACTAAAGAACATCAGAATCTACATAGTCATCGTAATCTTTAGGTTCATGATAGCACAGATTTGCGCACCTCCTTCGGGTCCAACATTCTAGATTTGAGAGGATAATACACCACAGACTTTTTTTTTTCGCTAGGACTATGTAAGGCCTGACTTCAAGATGCTTAGGTTTAGAAATGACTCAGGCCAATGACTCCCAGCCAATTTGGCTTAGGGCATTAGGTATTAAGAGACTGCTTCGGGCCCGAGCATCAGCCTAAGTTAGTCCTATAAAGTCAAGCAGCCCCTTTTCTTTCATTTTGTTTTCATTTTTTCATATTTTCATTTTCAGCACATATATTTTCAAGCACATCTTTATTTTATCCAGGCTGTATTATACTCTCAACCTATTTCCGGTTCCAATCCCTTGCCATAGCCAAGTAAATGGTCTATCATGATCTTTTAAGCTCAACAGACAACTACACATCATCCAATGACTATGACTAATGACATCCCACTGTAGATTAGCATTCAACAAATCTCTAAATGATATTACTTTATGTACTAGTGTGTGTAAGTGAGTTTTCTTAGTTCAAGCACCTGTTCCAAGAGGATTGTAACAGAAAGATATACTCAGTTAAGTGTATCTATCCTCCAGTATACTTACTCCCACTTCCAATACAAATTAATCTCTTAAGAATTATAACATGCATTATTACGGGATAAACTATCAAAACCTATGAAAAACTACTAACAAACAACTTAAAACTACTCAAACAAATTTAACTTTTTTTTTTATTTTCCTTTTCTGATTTTACAATGAAGCACATCCTCTCCCCCAAACCTAATATAAGCATTGTCCTCAATGCACAATAAAGACAAAATACAATGATCACAAAAGGTAAAAGAGAAAGAGGAAGGAAAACACCAGAGGAAGTGGACTAGAAATCCCGATCATCGCCATCACCATCGCCTGGGGGAAAACGCCATGCATGAAGAAAATCGACTATGGAGTCGAGACGTTCCGTAATAGCATGCTGGGAATCCATAAGCACCTGCTGGGACTGGCGAATCTCCTGCTGTGACTGGCGAATCTCCTGCACATGGCCAGTGAGATCGCTGATCTGCTGCTGCATCGTCGCCCATGGTGGTTGAGCAGGCTCACCCTCAGGTATCTCCGCATGTTCCTCAAGACGGGGAACTCGTGGCCACCCGCGTCATGTATGGCCCATCATACGGTTATACGCATCCACTCCAATGGGCCCCAATCCCTGAGATACTCGAGAATGCTCAGGAAAGTGCACCCCATGGGTCAGAAATACCCGCTCTAAAATGTATGGATATGGCAACCTCTCATCTTTTCGGCCCACCATCATTTGCTTCATCCGGCTAAAGACGAATGAAGGCAAGTCAAGATCACGACGCCGAGTATCGTCGCCGAATACATAGAGTAAATTAGCCATGGTTCGGTCGACTTTCTCTTTCCGGACCGACCATGCATCATGCTGTAGAATTAAAAAGGCAAAGCGGAACTTAGCTCGCATGCTGATGGCGGCTAGGTAGGTAGAGGTCCCAGGTCCGACTGCAGACCCCATCAATCGCCCTGTGATATTCCGGTATGGAGGAAACTGATATCCATTAAAATCAGGGTGATGAATCATACCTCTATCACACCCCATAGCACTAACAATATCGACGACTCGGACCCGGATAGGTATACCACATACAACGCTCTGAATGGTCACCTGTTCTGGATTATCGTTGTCTTCAATGGTGCCATTTGCATAGAATTCCCGAACCGGGTCCTCGTGGACCATGGCAAATGCATTCTGCCTTTTTGCAGCGATATGGGTGAAATAGTTCACCCAATCCGGCCGGTCCTCAATCCACCTCAGAGTCGGAAGATCAGGAATAGACGGGTTCAGGACCACCTGCCTCTCATATTGTATGGGCCGTGGCTGTGCAGCAGGTTCAGTTGGAGGGGTGGAAGGAACAGGGCGTGATGAAGAAGCTTCACCCCGTGAACGTTTGTGAGCGACGGATTTATGAGGCATGGTACCTGAAAACCAAAGATAATAGTGCAAATCCAATCAAGGTACAAGAATATGCAGCATGTAATTGTAATACTTAAATATCACAGCAAGCATGTAATAACAGATCCACTTCACAATTTTCGTTTTTTTTTTTTAAAATAATAATAAATTTCCTAAAAATAATAATAAAAAAATAAATAAAAATTTTATGAAAACTTAGGAAATCAAAAGGAATCATCATGTATAACATAAATCACAATCATCAATATAGAAGTATGCATGAAAGGGATTCGAAATCAGATTTCGAAATTTTTTTTTTAATAGCATAAGCATCGCAATACTCAATATAAGGGAATGCATGAGAGTAATCGCAACAATATCTACCAGAAACCAAGAAAAATCGAGGTTTTAAGTTTCGGCTTACCGGAAGAAAAAGGAGTGATTGCGATGAAAGGAGTGGGAAATCACGGAAACAGACACCGGATCTGGATTCTACGTGCAAAAATCTTTCTGGGGCCGGAGTTTCAGCTCAAACAAGGGTCGGAAACGGCGGCGGCGAGCGAAAATAGATTTCTCTCGCCGCGGCCGTTCGGATTTTAAGCACGAGGAAGACGACCCGCGATCGATCACATTTTTAGCCGATCGATCGTTTTATAAATCAAGAAACAGCGCCCGTTAGATTGAAGATGAACGGTGTCGATGTACCGAATAGCGATCGATGGCAAATATAAGGCGTCGATCGGATAGCGATTGACCGTTTAATTCCGATCGATCGTATCTTCTTCGATTTTTTTTAGCATATCCTCTCCCCTAAACCTAATGAAAATGGTAATAAAAATAAGACAATAAGGAGAAGAAAATGAGAGAATACACCTGAATACGTGGGTTGCCTCCCACCAAGCGCTAAGTTTAACGTCTTCAGCTAGATTGGGCCAGGATCATTCGGTTTGGTCTGGATCATCCATGTAGATAGCCACTGCATCCATGTCGGCAACAGTCTCCAGATAAGGTTTCAATCAGTGGCCATTTACTTTGAATGTACTCCCATTTTTCGGATTGTGAATCTCCACAGCGCCATAAGGGTAGACATTTTTCACAATAAAAGGTCCATACCACAGAGATCGAAGTTTTCCAGGAAATAGATGTAGCCGAGAATGGTAAAGTAACACTTTCTGCTCAGGCTGAAAAGATTTCTTGGAAATCATCTTGTCATGTACAGCCTTGGTCCTCATTTTGTAGAGTTTCGCATTCTCATATGCCTCAAAGCGCATCTCCTCTGACTCACTCAATTGGAGTCTTCGCTGCTCACCGGCTTTATCTATATCAAAGTTGTACGCCTTAATAGCCCAATAAGCCCGGTGTTCCAACTCAATAGGTAAATGGCAAGCTTTGCCATATACCAATCTATAAGGAGACATGCCAATAGGGTCTTGAAAGCTATCCGGTAGGCCCATAATGCATCATTCAGTCTCAAGGACCAATCCTTCCTATCTGGGCAAACCATCTTCTCCAGAATCTGCTTGATTTGGCGATTGGAGACCTCCACTTGGCCACTCGTCTGAGGATGATATGGTGTTGCAACCTTGTGGGTGACAGAGTATTTCTTGAGAAGAGCCTCAAAAGACCTGTTACAAAAATGAGAAGCTCCGTCACTAATGATAGTTCGAGGAGTTCCAAACCTGCTGAAAATGTTAGCTTTCAGAAATTCTAGCACAACTTTATGATCATTGGTCCTAGTGGCAACAGCTTCAATCCACTTAGACACATAATCCACAGCAACAACAATATAAGTATGACCAAAAGATGGTGGAAAAGGTCCCATGAAATCGATACCCCATACATCAAACATTTCAACAATCAATATGGGTTGTAGGGGCATCATATTCCTTTTAGACAAGGCTCCCAATTTTTGACACCTATCGCAAGATTGACAATAAGCATGAGCGTCTTTAAATAGAGTTGGCCAATAAAAACCGCTTTGAAGTACTTTGGCCGCAGTTTTCTTACCACCGAAGTGTCCACCACAGGCCTGAGAGTGACAAAAAGATAAGATGCTATGAAACTCACTCTCAGGGACACATCGTCTTATGACCTGGTCAGCACATATCTTAAATAGGTCAGGGTCATCCCAATAGTAATGTTTGACTCGAGAGAAAAATAAGTCTTTATCATGTTTAGACCAAAAGGTTGGGATTTGACCCACAGCAAGATAATTCACAATATGTGCAAACCAAGGTGGAAATGTAGTAGAGACAGGGAATGCATCTCTTAGAGGGTCATGGCTATGCAGATCAGGAATAGGAATTCTGGATAGATGATCAGCCACGACATTCTCAGAACCCTTTTTATCTTTAATTTCAAAGTCAAATTCCTGGAGGAGTAAAATCCAACAGATCAGCCTTTGCTTGGCATCCTTTTTGGAAAGAAGGTACCTCAAGGCTGTATGATCAGAGAAGATGATGATCTTACTACCCAGGAGATAGGACCTGAACTTATCTAATGCAAACACAATAGCAAGCAACTCTTGCTAGCATAGTATATAACATGAGGAATTTTGTTGATGTGTTGGCCTAACACTGCCCCTACAGCAAAATTCGATGCATCACACATTATCTCGAAGGGCAGTGTATAGTCAGGGGGCTTAATGATAGAGGAACTAGAGAGGAGGGTTTTGAGCTTTGTAAAAGCATCTTTGCACGACTCATCAAAGTCAAATGGCATGTCTTGACCTAGAAGATGACATAGTGGACATGATACCTTACTAAAATCTTTGATAAATCGATGATAAAACCCTACATGGCCAAGGAAAGGCCGTATTTGCTTAACTGATGTAGGTGACGGTAAATTAGCAATCAGGTCAACCTTGGCCTTGTCAACCTCTATGCCCCTTTTTGATATAACATGTCCAAGCACAATCCCCTGTTGAACCATGAAATGGCTCTTTTCCCAACTTACCACTAAATTTGTTTCCTCATAGCGTTTTAAATCTAAAGCAAGGTTGTGCAAGCATTCATCAAAACAAGCGCCAAACACCAAAAAATCGTCCATGAAAACTTTCAAAAATTTATCAATCATGTCGGAAAAGATGGACATCATGCATCGCTGAAATGTAGCAGGGGCATTGCAAAGACCAAAAGGCATACTACGATACGCAAATGTACCGAAGGGGCGTGTAAAAGTCGTCTTCTCCTTGTCCCCTGGAAAAACTGGCACTTGATTATATCCTGAGTACCCATCTAAAAAGCAATAAAACTCTTGGCCCGCTAGTTTCTCTAGGATTTGGTCAATGAATGGGAGAGGGAAATGGTCTTTACGGGTGTTAGAGTTCAGCTTCCTATAGTCAATGCACACCCGCCAGCCCGTGGTCTCTCTTATTGGCACAAGTTCACCCTCTGAGTTTGGTTTCACAGTGATGCCCGATTTTTTAGGTACAACTTCGATAGGACCCACCCACTCGCTGTCAGAGATAGGGTATATAATTCCAGCATCTAACAATTTCACTACCTCTTTCATCACCACTTCTCTCATGTGTGGGTTTAACCATTGCTGCCCCTCCCTAGAAGGTTTAGCCTGGTCCTCCAAGTTTATGCGATGCATGCACACAAAGGGGTCTATACCCCAGAGGTCAGCCACTGTCCATCCTATAGCTCGCTGGTGTGTGGTAAGGATCTCCAACAACTGGGCTTCCTGGTCAATAGATAGGCTAGATGAGATAAAAACAGGAAGGGTGTTGTTGGGTCCTAGGAAGACATATTTGAGGGAGCTAGGAAGGGTTTTGAGTTCAAGTGTGGGTGGGGATTCTATGGAAGGTGTAAGTGGTGGGGCGGTAGACACAGGGAGAGGATCGGGGTGGGGTCACCATGGGATATGGTCAGGGTATAGGGCAGCTACTAAATGGTGATGGTCCTCCTCAAGGTCAGGTGTGCCCTCATATTGATCAATCCAGTCATAAAAAAGGGTGTGCTCGAGGGCATCCTTAAGCACAGCAAAGGGAAGGTACACCCCCAAACCTAGATTTTGCTAGACCCTAGCAAAATAAAACAAAATAAAATCAAACAATCAACTAAAGGAACTAATGCATAAAAGTAAACACCACTTTCGTAGGGAACACGATTGCATTGAGCATATGCAACAAGTCGTTAAACCTCTAGGTGTCCCTAGTAGGACGAGTGTTGTCTCGTGAGGGTTTGCAGCCATGCTACCCACAAACATGTATTTATTAAACTAATTAACCTAAGTGCAAAAACAAAGTAAAAATGAAAACATTGCAAAACACACAAACCTATTATCCCGACAAATACATACTACAATGCTTAAGAAAATCAACCACATGTACTTGGTTCATAATCAACAGGAATATAGAAGCCCTCAAGTAAGTGGTTTTATTCCACACTTTCATCTTGGAAATTTCTGCTCAATATAATATAGCATGATAACATAAATAATAGTAAGTGTAGAACATTGTAGCAATACATTCTAAATTTCTGTTTTATACAGATCCAGTGTTACCCATTAACCAAAGAACATCAGAATCTATATAGTCATCGTCATCTTTAGGTTCATGATAGCACAAATCTGCGCGCCTCCTTCGGGTCCAACATTCTAGATTTGAGAGGATAATACACCACAGACTTTTTTTTTCTTTTATTTTTTTTTCGCTAGGACTGTGTAAGGCCTGACTTCAGGATGCTTAGGTTTAGCAATGACTCAGGCCAATGACTCCCAGCCAATTGGCTTAGGGCATTAGGTTTTAAGAGACCGCTTCGGGCCCGAGCATCAGCCTAAGTTAATCCTATAAAGTCAAGCAGCCCCTTTCTTTCATTTTGTTTTCATTTTTTCGCATTTTCATTTTCAGCATATATATTTTCAGCACATCTTTATCTTGTCCAGGCTGTATTATACTCTCAACCTATTTCCGGTTCCAATCCCTTGCCATAGCCAAGTAAATGGTCTATCATGATCTTTTAAGCTCAACAGATAACTACACATCATTCTAATGACTATGACTAAAGACATCCCACTGTAAATTAGTAATCAACAAATTTTTAGATGGTATTACTTTATGTAACTAGTGTGTGTGAGTGAATTTTCTTAGTTTAAGCACCTGTTCCAAGAGGACTGTAATAGAAAGATATGCTCAGTTAAGTGTATCTATCCTCCAGTATACTTACTCACACTTCCAATGCAAATTAATCTCCTAAGAATTGTAACATGCATCATTACGGGATAAACTATCAAAACCTATGAAAAAGTACTAACAAACAACTTAAAAACTAATCAAAATTTTATTTTTTATTTTTCTGATTTTTTTCTTTTATGCAAGCACTATTCCCTCCCCCAAACCTATTATGAACATTGTCCTCAATGTGAACAAAATATAGCATGACAATGAGCATATAACAAAGAAAATCAACTAAAGGAGAGAATACACCTGAATACGTGGGTTGCCTCCCACCAAGCGCTAAGTTTAACGTCTTCAGCCAGACGGAGCCACAATCTTCTCCAGGGTCCAGATTATCAAGTCATCAACCTGGATCAATTAAATGATTGCACCACACACTTCTATCCTTGTTGCCTAAGTATGGAGCACATCGTGGAATAAAAGGATGAAGTGGTGGGTAGGGAAGCTTTGGAAAGAGGGGTCCCTGCATTGTCCATGGAAGAAGGTCATCAGAAAATTTTAATATAAAGGGAATCTCCTCCCCCACATCAACCATTTTGGCCTTATGGACCTCTTCTAGTAACCCAATTAGGAAAGCTTCCTCAATTAGTGAATCAACTAAACTATTTATGAAACAGTCCAAGTTATGTTCATTAAACAAAGAGTTAGATTGGTCAAGACATGGTATGAATGGTGTTTTAGGAATAGATGGTTCTGGTGATAGTGCCGTAGACTGCAACTCCTCAGATATAGAAGAAGGTTGAAAATTTGGTTCTATCAACACACTCACTTCTTCTTTAATTTCTACACCCTCTTGATCATTATGTAAAGCCCACTCAAGCTCATTGTCAAACCTTTGGGCATTCTGAAGGGATGTAACATCATAATCAGGGGAAAAATAGATCCCGTCATCAGAAAATTGGCCCTTCGGATATTGGGGCTCGACAGGTAAAATGCATTCTTCGTTCATATTCATGGCCTGTGTTACCTGTTCTAACTGTATTTCAATGTTGGCAAGAGCTTGTGTGTGAGAATGGACAATCTGTGCATGGGTCTTTAGTTCACTTTTCAGCTCTCTGTGATTGGATTCTATCTCAGTTTTTATATCAGCTTTTATCTCGGCTGCCATCTCAGCTACAAGAGCTAATAATTGGCTCATTTGGTTTTCTAAGGTAGATTGTCCAGTGGGATGGCCAAACTGAGGAGCAGTGGCTGGTTGGTAAGGCAGGTGTGGGCTTAGGAAATCTTGTCTAGGAGCTTGATGAAGAGTGGGCTCAGGGTTGGGTTGTTCCCAAGGGTTATTAGGATGATCCTCCCACCTATGAAGACTTTGGGCCTCATTAACATACTTGCGTATAAAATCAGGGTATTCATGGGCCAAATGGCACTCCACTGGGGTATGAATAGGACTTAAACAGAGGGCACATTGTTCCGACATATAAGGAGTTGTGTATTGTAGGGAAGATGTGCCACTCCCAAAATTAGAGTGATTATCCCAACCACGGTTGTAAGTATCAGCATATAAGGGATGTGGGTGGTAGGGCAATTCATAGGGAGGGGGATTAGGTGTGTGTGAAGAACAATAATCATTAAAGCTCCTGTATGGGTTCTCATGGCTAAATCCATAAAAAGGTGAAGACATTTTTTTTTTCACCATGCATTCATCAACTGAACCAAAATATCACACATCCACAATTGTTTTTGGCAACGGCGCCAAAAACTTGATCGTTTAAAATTAAAACCCTTGCAAGTGCACAAGGCAATTGTACTACGGTGAGTATTGAAGGATTGTCGAACCTCAGGGACGGATTAATCTTTTACCAAATTCAAGAGAAGAAAGTTGCAGTTTTTGTTTAATCTAAATAAAGCTATGAACTTTAACTACTAAGCTGAGTTTTAATCAATGTGGAGAATACCAAGGCTTTGAATCCACCACAATAAGCTAGTGTAAAGTCTCTCTTTCTCTTTTAAATAAAGATTTCCAATTGGCTGGTGTATTCCTCTCAGACATACACCTATCAATTCAAATTATAGTGCTCTCCTCTTGGACGTAACACATAAATCAATTAAGCATATGGAATTGTGATCTATCTCTCTCAAGCATAAATCAATGAAACTTTATTAACATATGACAAATCAGAACACTCACATTCCTCTCAGACATGCAAGTAATCTTTCAGATTGAAATCCATAAAATCCACTCTTGTCTCTCTCAAGCACAAAGAATAAACTCAATGAATTAACTTTAATTGCATAACAAAGGTTCATACACCAACTAGAGTAAAAATAATATGAGAGAAAAGAAACTACACAACCAGATTTGGGCTTCATCTACGCCTTGGATAGGAGTTTAGCCAAGCATGGGAAGAGAATCCATCATCTTCATCTTCATCTTCATCATCTTCTTCTTCCTTTGCTCTAGCCTCCAAGGTCTCACATTGCTCTCTAGGTTGAATATGTGGTGCCCAAAACGTTCTCCCATAAGGCCTATTTATAATAATGAAGAGAAGCCACGAAGTCCCCTTCCAAATTCAAGTCGAAATAGGTCTTAATTCCGGTTTTCCGCATACGGCGATCGATCGTACGTATTGACGATCGTTCGCTATCCGATCGATCGCAATTCCTTCGTTATTTTTCTCCGATCGATCGCTTTGCCGATCGACGCCGTATGATACCGATCGATCGTAGTTACTGTCTTGCGCGATTGAAAAATTCCAGTAGATACGATCGATTGTTTTTATGCCGATCGATCGAGTCCTTCAATACAGTGCTTTTGCGGCTCTGGCGATCGATCGCAGTGATTTACGATCGATCGTAGTTACTGTTCATAAATTTCAAATGGCTATAACTTTCTGTCCCGAACTTTGAATTGCACGTGGTTGGTGGCGTTGGAAAGCTGATTTCTTGAACTTTAACATGAGACTTGAATCAGTCCAATCCGATATTTGTAGACGAAGTTATGATAATTTAACCATTCGAGTTACTTTTCTCTTCATTTCTGTGTATTACTCTTGTTTCCTACAAAAACCAAAAACTATATTAAAGTAGTAGTTATTCTAATCAAACACTAGTGTAATCATAAGCTTAGGAGAAAATAAAATGCATATTTCATGTATAGATCAGTACTCCTGGACTAGATCATCTAGGTCGTCAACCATAAGGCACTCAGCTTCACTCGAGGGTTGTTGGGAAGCACTAAAAATGTTTAATTTAACTTTCATGTTCCCAAATGAGACGTTCATGAGCCCTGACCTACAGTTAATGGTGGCATCGGCTGTGGCTAGGAAAGGGCGGCCAAGGATAACAAGAATTTGGGATTTGGAGTTGGCAACTTATTCCATGTCTAAGACGACAAAATCAACAGGAAAATAGAACTGGTCAACTCCAACGAGAACGTCTTCTATAACACCTCTAGGTCTGCGAATGGATCGGTCTGCCAATTGAAGAGTGACTGAGGTGGGCTGCAACTCTCCGAGGCCAAGTTGTTCATACACTGAGTAAGGGAGGAGGTTGACATTGGCCCCTAAGTCCAAGAGAGCTCGGCTAAAAGTATGGTCACCTATGACAATAGAGATAACAGGGACACCTGGGTCCTTAAATTTAGGTGGCATATCACTGGTAAGTAAAGAGCTTACTTGGTTGGTCAAGAAGACCTTTTGGGGGACATGGGCTTTGGTTTTCCTCTTTTGGGTACACAGGTCTTTCAGGAACTTGGCATAGGCAGGTACTTATTTGATGGCATCTAAGAGGGAAAGATTGATCTTAACCTGCTTGAACACCTCTAATATTTCCTCCATTCGTTGGTGGGACTTACTAAACGGGGAGGGTTGGTTGAGGCATTGAGGGAAAGGAGCCCTAAGGATATAGGATTTTTCATTGGTGGGCTCAGCTGGGAGATCCTTCTGTGGTGGGAGACTAACAGGATCAGGCATGGTAAGATCAGACATAGAGGATTGGTTCTGTTTCTCAAGGGGAGTGTCCTTACTTGCAATGGTTGGGTCCCTAACCTGATTGTCAACTTGTTTTCCATTTCTTAGGGTAGTAACGGCTTGCACCTGCTCATTTGGATAATGGGAACCTTCAATGGCGAACTGGCCTCTAGGGTTCTGCTGTGGTTGGCTGGGCAAGGTTCCTACTTCCCTACGGTTCATAGATTGGGCCAGCTGTCCTAATTGGGTTTCTACTTTAGCAATGGATTGTGTATGAGAATGGACAAGCAGGGCCTGGGTTCTTAGCTCACCTGTTAGCTCTCTGTGTTTGGTTTCTATCTTGGCGTCCACCTTGGCTTCCATCGCATTAAAAGCTGAGAGGAGGGTAGATTGGGTGGCTAGCATTTGGCTCATCTGATCTTCGGAGGATGGTTTCTTATTGGTTTGGCCAAAGGGAGGATTTGTGGCTGGTTTGTAAGACTGAGTTGGGTTTGAGAATTCTTGTCTTGGGGCCTGATTGAAAGTGGGCCCCTGGTTGGGTTGTTTCCAGGCGAAATTAGGATGATTTCGCCACCCCGGGTTATAGGTATTTGATTTCCCCGGCAGCGGCGCCAAAAACTTGATCGTTTAAAATTAAAACCCTTGCAAGTGCACAAGGCAATTGCACTACGGCGAGTATTAAAGGGTTGTCGAACCTCAGGGACGGTGAATACTTTACCAAATTCAAGAGAAGAAAAAGATGTAGTTTAATTAATTCAAAAGAAAGCAATGAACTTTATCTAATCTAACTGAGATTTAATCAATATGGAGAAATATCAAGGCAGAGAATCCACCACTAGACATGCAATTACTACTCTCAATTATTATTAAGCATACATTGACATGATATGGTAATTCGTGTTCTTGATCGGACACACGAATTACTAATGAATTCACTAACGTTCTTGATCGGACACGAAAGTTCATCCATTATTATAATCAATCCTATCCTTGATCGGGCATAGAATCAATCACAACTCTATTATAATGCAATTAATCTTATCCTTGATCGGGCATAAAATCAATCACAATATCTAATTCCATTCATAATCAATCAAGTCTATGATCAAGCACTAAAAAGAATACTCATGAAATCGCATTAAGCATGAATCATAATCAACTTTATAGAATTAAACTATCAAGAGTAGCAATACACATCTAGGGCTTCATCAAGCCTTGACAAGGAATTTAGTTACACATAGAAAGAGAGAAAAGAAAAGCCTGTTTATGTAGATCTATCGTCATGAATCCTTCTTCTTCTTTGCTTCAAAAGACTCCTTCTCTTGCTCCTCTCTAGTCTCCAATAAAGCTCTGGTTCTCCAAGGTTGAATGCCCAAAACGTTCTCCCATAAGGCCTATTTATAAGAGTGAAGAGAAAACACGAAGTCCCCTTCCAAATCCAAGTCGAAATAGTTCTTATTTCGGTTTTCCGCAGACGGCGATCGATCGCTCCGTATTGACGATCGTTCGCTTACCGATCGATCGCAATTCCTTTGTTATTTTCCTCTGATCGATCGCTTCGCCGATCGACGCCGTATGATACCGATCGATCGTAGTTACCGTCTTGCGCGGATCAAAAATTCTAGTAGATATGATCGATCGTTTTGAGGTCCGATCGATTGTTTCCTTTAATACGCTTTTGCGGTTGTGGCGATCGATCGCATTGATAGCCGATCGATCGTAGTTACTGTTCATGAACTTCAAATGGCTATAACTTTTTGTCTCGAACTTCGAATTGCGCGTGGTTGGTGGCGTTGGAAATCTGACTTCTTGACTTTAACATGAAGCTTCAATCAGTCCAATCCGACTTTTGTACACGAAGTTATGATGATTTAACCATTCGAGTTACTTTTCTCTTTATTTCTGTGTATTATTCTTGTTTCCTACAAAAACCAAAAACTATATTAAAGTAGTAGTTATTCTAATCAAACACTAGCATAATTATAAGTTTAGGAGATAATAAAATACATATTTCATGTATAGATCAGAAGTTGACCCTTAGGCGAGAAATTCTTAAAGCCGAAATTCGGGCACGGAACTTAATACCCATTCACCAATCAACCACAAAATCTCAAAAGGATGTGTAATTGAAACCACTCAGTCATATGAATCAACATCATTAAACCATATGAAATAAAAATTCTTAATATCAAATTATCCCAAAATAAAAGTCATTAAAATCTCTTAATAAAATTACTAAAACTTCTTGGCACACAGGCCATTAATGTCACAGCTATTTATTTCAAAAGCAACCTAAACTTCGTAACTTTCTGATTGCAATCCTTGAGCTTTTCCTGCTGCTGCAACGTTCTCCAAATCTAATCTTTATCCAAGCCTGCATCACAGGATGCATGAGTATTCCAAAGAAATACCCAGTAGGATGCAAAACCCACACAAACACAAAAGATATAATATATAACAATGTATAGATTTCAACAACAACTCATAAATCAGCAATATCGATATCCAATTGAAAGAATTACATTACCAGAAATCATCATCAGTCACTAAGACTCCAAAACAGCTAGAATGTATGGAGAGAATATAATTAATCAATGATCCAAACATTGAGAGTGCATAAGAAAAACATCATTCACAGAGACTTCAACTATCACAAGTGTATGGAGCTACAACTCTCGCTGTCATATATCAACTATCACAAGAGTATGGTTTCTTGCCAGACCATCCTAGAGGTTCTCTCCTTTGAACCCTCTGCCATGTCTAGAATACTGGCTCTATCAGTACTTATGGAATGCCTCTCTTTGGGCGGGAACCTAACAAGGGTTCAAAGATATACTCTCTTAACACAGGGACTTTTGAGTCTTATTAACTCTCATCCTGACATAGTCTCTTAACTCAGGGGCTTTTGAGTATTATTAACTCTCACCTTAGCTGAATCTCTTTTAACACAGGGGCTGTTGAGTATCATTAACTCTCAACCTGGCTGAGTTTCCCTCAACACAGGGGCTGTTGAGTATCATTAACTCTCACCATGGCTGAGTTTCTCTTAACACAGGGGCTATTGAGTATCATTAGCTCTCACCCTGACTGAGTTTCTCTTAATCCAAGTACTTTTGAGTATTCTACAACTCTCAACCGGATAGAGTCTCTCCTAATCCAAGTGCTTTTGAGTATTCTACAACTCTCAACTGGACGGAGTCTATTATGGCATTTATCAACATACTATGAATGTCTTCACTCAGGTACTATTGAGACTACCTATCTCTCATCCTGGGAAACTAATTTACCTCTCTTGGGCAAAATCTCACAAGGTTCTTATAATGAATCTCTGATGTAACTATTTACTCAAAGGAAAGGTATCCTCTATGAAGAACATATTCATTCTGATAACTAGCTCACGAAAGAAGTACAACAAATATTTCGATACTCTTTCAAAAGTCTGACTCACTGTTACGGCCCGGGTTTTTAAAACCATTTTTTTTAAATCAGAGTCGTAGCGAAAAACCAGAGGATTATTCCTCTATGCAATAAATCATGAGTTGAAAAATTTTCGACTAAGCATCTAGGCCGTGATAGCTGGGTTTCACAAATATTGATACAAAACCATATATACATATAGTATTACAAGATGCAAAGTTGATTAAACCAACGCAAGTCCTCTAAGTGCATGTCCGTCATCCATCTCAAAATAAACTAGAAATAGTTGGCGCTCACGCCTTACCACCGGGTTTAGAACAAACCTGGAGAAGAAGATATGCTAAGAAATCTGAACGTCCTCACTACCAGGCTCCCAAGTGCTACGTGAAGTCAATCTTCCACAACAGCACCTACATCACATAAGGATGCTGAGTATAAAAATACTCAGTGGGATACCATAACACAGTCATCAACATTACAACAAATTAGGATTTGCATTAACATATTATGCAACCTATTACAGGATTCCACTTGAATCTTTTATTAATCTTTCAAGCAAGTCTTTTATTGCTTCCCAAGTTCAAGTTCAATAATTAAGTCTTTGTCCCTTAGACAGACTCACTGAATGTCATACCTACATGACAGACAGCACGAAAACACTGTGACTATCACTCCGGTTAATACCGATAATCACGGCACGCCCTGAATCCCTCAAGGGTGACTGCCTCGCCCATTCCTTACCTCAAAAGGTATGATGGTTGGAAGGGTCTGGCTCCACATCAGCTCCTAGACTCGATGTGGGTCGGGAAACGCAGCCTTCTAGGATGCTAACGTCTCCAATGTGTACAGTAATCCACTTGGTAACTAAGGCTCAGGATGTGTGCAGAGCTTCCACTTGGGAAGATGCAAAAGCTCTCTTTAAAATCCATAGAGAATAAGCACGCTCTCTCTAAAATCCATAGAGAAGAGGTAACAGCTTAAGCCTGGCTAATAGAATATGTAATGCTCTCTCTAAAATCCATAGAAAGATGCAAACATGAGCCAAAATAACATATAATTGTTCTCTCTAAAGTCCATAGAGAGATATAACAGCTTAAGCTTGGCCAATAGAAGTTGGTCCTTATTAGGTACCATGACACAGAGCTTCCACCAGTCGGAAGATGTGAATGCTCTCTAAAATCCATAGAGAGATACAGACGGCAGAGCTTCCACCAGTCGGAAGATGCAACACCACCCCAATCTATTCCTTGTGATCCTTAATAGGTATCACAATATTACTAGTATAAAACCATCACATACCATTCACAACTGTTGGCTTAATAGCTCAACAGATAGCCTGTCCTTTGACTTAATAGTCATTCGGTCGCTTGATCGGAAGTCACTCACACTCATACACTGACTCCCAATCCCAAGGGCATTTTAGTCTTTATCTGGATTAGGTTGTTCCCAACCCTCAAGCTCAGCCCTCAAGTCATCATTTTATTATCTTTTATAAAATGATTAAGTCTCTAAACCATCTAGGTTTATTAGTTGAGTTTTTCTTTACCATTTAAGACCTTTGCTATCAGTCAGCATAACATAAGGGACTAATGCCCTTAATATAGTAACATCACACACATACCAATAACACACCAATTAAGGCTGAAATTATTTATTAAACAGCTCAAAATTACTAAAAAAAGCCTATGTACCATTCTGGCTCTGTATGTACCATACTGCATTCAATTACACGGACAGTCAAGCTTCACCGTCAGTTGTTGGCAGTTTTAACTGTCGGTTGAGGTCCACCGGCAGTTCAAAATCTAAACCGGCTTATGAACCGGGTTTATTCTTGAATCGGGTTCGGTTTGAAGGTGGACCGGGTTCGGTTTGAAGATGGACCAGACCGAGTTTAAAGGTAAACCAGACCGAGTTCGGTCTAGACATGAACCGGGTTCGGGTCAGACTCCAAACCGAACTGGTTTGGTTTGGTAATGGAACGGTTCGATTCGGCATGTGCCCGAACCGGACCGATCGTCTTCCTCAGGCAGACGATCGGACATGGCGGCAGCAAGCTCTGCTTGCCGCTGCCGCCGCTGCTGCTGGCGGCCAGTCGATTCGGCGAGCGCCCTCGGTGATCCAACTCCCCTCCTCTCTTCCTCTGTCTGGGTTAAGCTCGTCGGAGGAAGAAAAACAACGACAGTGGCAAAGCTGATGCCTTTCGACCGCCGCCACTGTCGCGTCATCCATTTCGGGCCGGAGGGCCTTCTGGTAGCTTTGGCCCTCCTCCCCGTCACCTCCTTCATGCCTTTCACCCTCCATACGACGGCAAAGGCGACACCTTTTTGGGTTGTCGCCTTCGCCATCTCCGTCGCCGAACTGGTGCTCGGCATTCCCAGCCTTCCCAAGGCGGTGGAAGAACAGACGTCTCGCCGGCTTAGTTCCCGCCTCCATCTTTTCCCCTTCGCCACAGTTCCTCCGCGGCACTACTAGTCGGCCCATGCCGCAGGGAGCTCGACTTCTCACTATTGGATCGTTCTCCGTCGGTTCGCACAGCTGGTACTGCAGTTCACCCCACCGACGCCACCATCACCTCCTCCGTCGGAATAGCAACCCAACAAACATAACTTAGATGAAAGCATGTTACGAAATCCGACCTTGCATGTCGAATCGCCGCCCGTCGGAGGTCCTTGAAGTTGTCGGAGTCGTCATCGGGAGTCGCCGGACGTTGGAGGTCGTCGGGGTTGTCGAACTCGTCGTCGTCGCCGGCGTTACTCGAGGTCACTGTCCCTCCCCCTACTCTTGCTGGTTCGAAGTCTCCACCAAAAGAACGCAGGCCAACACTTGGGTTGAAAAGAGACAATGAGATCACCACGAAGTAGAGGAGAAGAGGGGACTTTGTGCAGCAGCTCAAGCTTGGCAAAGCAGCAGCAATGGCTGCTGCCACCACTGTTCGTCTCTTCAGCTCACTTGCCTGATGATTGTAGCAATATACCTAGCCGTTCAGCCGGCCAGGTGCTACATGCAGCTCAGCCACCTACTGCTTCCAGCAATACACCTGGCCATTCAGCCGGCCAGGTGTTACATTCACTAAAGGAGTACCAATGAGATTACTTAATCTCTATCGTCACACAACTAACCATAAAAGTATCAAAATAAAATGTCAACAACAGAAGTGTCACACATTGCTTTAACATAGGTGGAACTATTCCAATACTCAACTCGGTCATAGAAACATTGATCCAATCTTTAAGGTTTAAGACTTTAGTCAAAGGGGATGATGGTTCGGCTTCCAATTGAAAACGCAGTCTAGTCAATATCAACAATGAAACACATAGGACTTACTAAACACCAAACTACCCACCATTAGCCCATGATATTAAAGTATTATACTCAGTCCATTCTTCTGTAATTCTTTCTGAAAGATCTTGCATAACACATATTACTTTCATAGTATACTTATTCTAGCATAGGGTAATATTTTGCTAAAGTTTCTCCAACTTTTACTCTAATTACAGTATTCTATTTTTACTTATCAGTTGAAATCCGGCTCTTCCCAGTGTCAGCACAAATTGAATTACTCTCTGAACTTTTTACTATATAGAGCCCTTTGAGTCTAGTTTCTAAGCCAATAAACGGCATATTTTTCCGAGTTTATTTGAATTAGTTATGAATTATTTACTACAGACTGTCAGCACAAAAATAGTTCTGGCCGAGATTAAGACTCTTAAATTAAACTTGATTATCTCACTTAATAATATATTATAGATAATAATATATCATTAACAGACCATATACTCCCCTCCTAGATCAATTACAAACCCTAGGATTATCTGGAATTACTAAAGTTCACCCCTTTCTCATGTTACATATCATATATCAATTGACCCCCACATCTTCACATATAAGAGCATGATCATAATCAACTCATGAATAGAAATACCACACATATTCATTCTCAAACAAGGTCACATATTTGACATCAGCACTTGAATCATAAACATTCATATGATTGAAATAAATCACAAAGAATAGTAGTAAAATCATCCTACTTTTCATTTCACAAAAGTCTCGCCTTTTACGCGTCGTTCGCCTTCTTCGCTTCGTAGCGATGCCTCCACTCCAAGCTTTGGATGAAGACTCACACCAAGAAGAGGCTTGAGAGAAGGGTGAACGTGGGAAAGAGAAAAGCACAAGATTTATTGAGCTAGGGTTTGATATGAATCGTACAAGCCCTCCCCTCTTATGGGTTTATATATAGTTTAGAGTTTCCACCTCTTATGTAAATCCTTCCTTATCATGTACTCTTTCCTCCAAGTGGAATCCTCTAAAATCCACCAAAATCTAGTTATGAACTTAATCTCCAAGTTTGGTTAGGATTTGATATCTTTTTCTCAAAAAAATTCACTTAAAACGCAATTTCCGTATTCAATCCGCCGTTGCGATATATCGCGTACCCCGATGATTAATCACGTACCCCGTCAGATCAATCGCATATTCCGGCGATCAATCACATACCCCAACTGCATACCAAAATTCAAATTAACATAACTTTATGCTCCGAACTCTGATTTGTGCACCGTCGGTGGCATTAGAAAGCTCTCTTCACATACTTTAATCCAAAGTTACAAAACATAGTAAAACAAGCATTAAAATTTAATATTTTTAGATCAATCAATTTTAGTAAGCACATAAATTTTTCGGGTGTTACAAATCAACTTGATGATTTGTGATTGTTTGTTAATGGTAATAAACCCACCATGAACCACCAGTAATAAGGAATGATTAAAATGATGGAATGACCATGGTTTGCTCATTGGAATTGCCTTTGTAGGACAAGTGCAGACTGCTGCCTTCAATGACAATTGAGTTGTCTGAGGGTTTTGTCGATAAACTGTAGACAATTTAGTATTAAGGCTCCACAGGTGGGTCCAAGTAGTATTAAGAGTTTGGCTCATAGTTAAAGGCCTATCAGTGACATGTAGTAAGATAAATTTTGTTTCTATGCACATTAGTGCTAAAGACTAAAATTTAAAGGAATGAGTCTGCACGCCGAGTTGTCTCAACAATTGCTAGTTAAGTAATCTTGCATAGTATTGTGGAACTTTGTATGCTCGAGACACGACATATTAGAGGACTATAGGAAGTCCAGAGAAGTGAGATGATATGTAGGAAAAAATACATATCAAGACTAAGTGATTTAGTAATAATTAAGTCGTATTATAAAAAAAAAATAATTAAGTCGTATTGAAGGAATGAAAATATGTAACAATGATCAGTAGTGTCAGGTGCAAGGGAAAGCGTGAGGAAAGGCGCGTGAAATAACATAGTATAAATCTAACTTTCATTCTTTTAATGTAAGATCGTGAGAGAGCCCATGTTTTATGCTTATGGTATGACTAAGGATGTGGTGCATATTCTTGCAGGATATGAGATTTCCATATTTTTAATTTGAATGAATATAAATATTATTATGTATCTTCGATGTTTTTAAGAAAAGAATTTGGAAAACAAGATAAATGCTCCTGATGTATTGTTTTACCCATGTGGAAAACAACAATGGATCCGTTGCATCTCCTATATTCACCATGTTAAAATGATTTGAAAGATCTTGAGCCTTACGTGTGGGGTCCACATAAAAGCCTAGACTTTTGTGCGAGCGAGTGAGAGAGTGATCACCTTTCCAAACGAGTGACTGTCTTTCTTCGTGGAAGACTCTCAACCTCGACCTAGGGTAGCTGTAATGCATTGGAGCAGAGAATAATTAGAGAACAACATCATCTAATTTTGGTATGTATATTTTTTTAACTGTCTTGATTAAAAGTGGCCGGAGCGAGTATCACACAACAACTTTGTCCATATCCTGACTTTTTCCTTATGATAGCATTACTATTGGCCATTGGGAACTGCCTCATTAACCTAATGAATAATTATAGAAACATTAGGTCTTAATTTCGTACCACAATGTTATCAACAGATCTCTTCTTTAACACCATAAGTAGGCGTATCTAAGGATTCCCAATGGGGTGAGACATTATAAAAGATTCACATTTTTCATTTTTGGTAAGTGATCAGGATATATACATCTCTCACGAGTATGTACATAGACCATTAAAATATTTACATTTTTTATATCAGGTAAGTGTATATTTTTTCCCAATATCGCATACATTGTGTCTATTTAAGTTGAGAACTCATGCATATATGCGCATTTTTTATCCATCAGTTAATGCTGCTCATACACTGAACAAAAGGTACATTACTATTTTTCTCACTTTCTTGATGTCACTTCCACGTTTCCGATCACAGTAGAAAGTATTTGTTAATTTGATGTTATGATGATTAATATTTATAGGGTCAGTTATTTGATTAAAATTGGTTCAAACTTCTTACATTGATATTTTTCTTCCCATATATAAATTGATATGCACAATCTGAATGCATAGAAATTACATAATAAAGAGAGTTTAACAAACACAAAATTTACATAAAAAAGTAGAACTTCAGATATTTTAATTTGTGTCATTTGCTATTCTTGCATAAAAATTACTTCATTAATAAGATGCTCCATAATTTTGAATTTAACATTAATATTTTATTTTTCTTCTCTTATGTAGTTTTTTATATTCTTATGAAACTTTTAATATGGACTTTCTAGTTCTTCCTTCTTGGATTTAAAGTGATGAGCATATTGCGCCCCCCATAGTTCCCCCCTAAAGAACCTTTCTGTGTATGATTGTACTGATGTTATTTTCTTATTGTAACATCTTAAACTGACAGATGGCATCTCCAAAATATACTGAAAAGGAGAAAGAATATTTGGAATTAGCCATAAAGGATCCTTGACACAAAGTGATTCTTGGTGGGATGCTTGAGGAAGAAAACTGCAGCAAGAGTAAGAAGCATCTCCAAATCATATTGCATCTTCACACTGGAAAGTAGTTGTTAATTTGAAGTTATGATTGTTAATATTTATGGGGTCAGTTATTTGATTAAAATTGGTACAAAGTTCTTACATTGATATTTTTCTTCCCATATATAAATGGATATGCACAATCTGAAAGCATAGAAATTACATTATAAAGAGAGTTTAACAAACACAAAATTTACATCAAAATGTAGAAGTTTAGATATTTTAAATTATGTCATTTGCTATTGTCGCATAAAAATAAGTTCATTAATAAGATGTTCCATAATTTTGAATTTAACATTAATATTTGAATTTTCTTTTCTGATGTAGTCTTTTATATTCTTATGAAACTTTCAATTTGGACTTTCTAGCTTTTGCTTCTAGGATTTAGCATGATGAGCATATTGCGGCCCCCATAGTTCCCTCACAGAGACCCTTTCTTTGTACGATCGTACTGATGTTATTTTCTTATTGTAATATCTTAAACACACAGATGGCATCTCCAAAATATACTGAAAAGGAGAAAGAATATTTGGAATTTGCCATGAAGGATCCTCACAAGAAAGTGATTTTTGGTGGGATGCTTAAGGAAGAAAACTGGAACAAGTGTAAGAAGGGTCACTTGAAAGGTCATGCAACAATAGAGGAGGATTCAAATGGGATGCTCTATGTTAAATTTCCTACCAGCTCAAATTCAAAGAATTAAATTATCCAGGTTTTAGAATTAACAAGGAGGATTGAAATGGGATGCCCTACATTGGAAATAAAATCCCTCACGACTAAACCCCCCTAGTGAGTAGATAAGTAGTAATGCTAGGATCAATTGTGTGGTTCATATGAATAGAAACTAGGTTCTTGAACCCTAAAATCGCCCACCTTGGCTCTAGTTCTTATTTAGGGGCCGTTTGGGGCGTGATTATAAGGAAATATCCACATAAGATTTTCCAGATTCACTGTAGCAAATATCCGGCTCGTGTTTCATATATCTGATTTCATCAAAATAGCCCGGAGATATTCTAGCATTGGTAGTGTCGTCAAAATTTGTGTCAACACAGCTGTTTTGCTATGGACTTAATTAGAGTTTATTAGTTCTATTAGAAGTAGGATTCCTTATCTAATTATGTTTCCTAGTTAAGAATTACTACTGGCACTAGGATTAGGTTATTTTTACTCTTTAAATATGTGATGCCTATGGTTAAAACGGGATTAACAAGGAAATCAATGAAGAATTAAGTTTATTTTATGTTTTTACTTTCTTAGTTATAGATGTATTCCTCCATGGATTCTCATGTTGACCACCGTCTACATCATGTTTACTCTCTTTCGAGGGAGCTTAATCGGAGGCTTTTTAATCCTAATTCTAGCCATGAAGATCAGCTTTCTAGCAGATTGAATATGGAGTGCACATTTAAATTTGGAATTCCCCAGCTCACGTGAAGTTGATTATGGACTTTGATCCTCTTCCAATCTTTTATTTCTCTCTTGTAATTCTCAGTTGGTGCCTTATGAAAGGGGGCAAACCCCAATTAAAACCGATCCAAAAAAAATTCTCCAGTTTATTTTCATGTGCATTTTTTTTTCAGTTCTAACTTCATGAGATATTATGGATTCCATTTTTAATGCTAATTCTACCCCCTGAAGATCAGCTTTCTAACAAATTGAATATGGAGTGCACATTTAAATTTGGAATTCCCCAGCTCACGTGAAGTTGATTATGGAGTTTGATCCTTTTCCAATCTTTTATTTCTCTCTTGTAATTCTCAGTTAGTACCTTGTGAAATGGGACAGAACCCAATTAAAACCGATCAAACAAATTCTCCAGTTTATTTTCATGTGCAATTTTTTTTTTAGCTCTAACTTCATGAGATATTACGGATTCCATTTTTGGCTTAATCACTTCACAACTTGGCTTGCTTTGAATTTGATTTAAAACTAATAATGTCTATAATAAATTCTTACATAACATGAATGCCCTGACATTGTCGTCTAATGCGTGATTGCAGAAGCTGGAGCTGGTGAATGGTGCGCTGTTCACTGGTAGATGGGCTAAAAGTGGTTTATATTACAATGTTGTGCGGGAAATTTTTCAGGTATTTAAAAGGGACATGATTGCGATATTTATTTTTTTGTTCTGTCTTCTTTCTTAATGCTCCCTTTGTCCCATATTAATTATATGGATTGGACATCAGAAATGAACTAATTTTAGTTTGTTTTGGATTTCCGATCCAGGCAATTAACATGGAATGGAAGTAGTATACGACTTTTACCTTGGGTGGACTGTGAATTGCTGGTAAAATGGATCGATGTTAAAGATAGTCAAACAGTATGTTATTTTATCTCAACCTCGATCTCTATAGTTACTCATCACACTACAAAATAGAAGACTTTCAAAAATTGAGGAAGAAATACGTCAGCTGGGTGTTACAGGTCCACTCGGTACAAAACTTTGCTAACGACCTAAATTGTTTGATTTGATACCTCAAAGAAATGGTTAAGCTTTATGTTGAAAATTGTGGCTTGCAAGGACAAAATTGAGACATTTTATGGATTTAGTTGAAGTTTTCTGCAAAAGTCAAATTGGTTGCCTGCTTTCTCTCTGCATAGAACTTTGGCCAAAAATGATGCAGGAGACCATTTTCCTTTAGTCGCCATCTGTTTAGGGTTTGAGCGTCTTAACATAATCATCAGTGAGATATTAACTTTCATTCGAACAACTCCCTCTGTCCAATGAAGCCTGCCTGCATTTGAAAAAACACAGTCCATCATTATATGGTTGACTTTCCTCCCTCACGACCAAAAACACGGAAGAGGGGAGAAACTCTGTATTTTTATACGGTCCTTAGAGTGCAACAAATTTAATTCATTTTCAAATGCAGACCAGCTTCATTGGACATGGTATTTAATTCATTTTTCTATCAATGCAAGTGGCTTTCTTTCTTTCTACATGGATCAGTCAGTATGAGGATAATCTAACCTAAGAATGACTATCAGTTTAAATGACTCTATGATCCTCTTTTTGCCTTGATAGGACATGAATGTTCTTGAAAGATTTAGTGCGACTGATCAAGCATCAACGCTTCAATTTACTAGAAATTTAAATTTGGAAGGGACTGTGCTTCAAAGTTATATGCTATTGTAGATTGAAACAAGAAGTGGGGAGTAATACTTCAACTCTCTTCAATGCTTCAAGGATGATCAGAAATATATGAGAATCAAATGTCAAAACCTAGTTAAAACAGTGTTAATTAGAAGATGAATTTGTACATGCAAGATTTGGCTTATTGTTTTCGAGTTATTTTAGAGACGTGTGGCGAATTTCACTGGATTCCTCTGTATTTGTATTCTTTCTTTGTTAAGGCCTCAAGCTGTCATTCCAACTCTTTGAGCCGATGTGTCACTTTTTTTTCTCTTCTGATATGATAATCCTTGCCTGCATTCACTAGTAATTGGAAAATAACTGTTTGTTTCATAGGTCCTTATAATTACTTAATTTGGCAGGTTTCCTCCAGAATTGCTTATGAAACTGAGCAAGGAATGTTTAGTCATGCAGAACCATCAGGTAAGTTTTTGCTTTGTTTTTTAGAAGCAGTTACCACGCTTCCCTCTGATTGTTTTTGAATATTTGCTTCAGTATATATATCATCAAAACCCTTTGCAAAATATTCCACGCTCTCAAAGTTTTTCAAGATTTTGACAACTAGTAAAGATAAAAATTCTAAGGTATAATATACTAAAAAATTTTATTGTTCGTCCATGATATTGAGAGGTATGCTATATAATTTCTTTCAAATAATCTTATGGTCAACCATCACTGTATCTCAGGTTTATATTTCTACTGTACAAGCATACAACTATCTGTTGACTGGCTTCCAATGGCACCTAGAGGCATGGAAAACTTTATTGTTAAAGTTTCCCATAAAATTCATACTTGTAGTTTTTTGGGTGTTAAAATTCACTTGGTATCAATTTCAACTCACATGAGAACTAAATTACTTCATCATCATCATCATCATCATACACCTTAATCCCAGCTATCTGGGGTCAACGGCATGGATTATATACTACGTTTGACTATTATCAGAATTAAAATGGTACAAAATCCATACAAAGAAATGTAGTGGCAAGTGTTTACGCCGGATGCCCTTCCTGACACAACCCTCTGAAGATTGGACGATGATAAGAAGATTCAACGTCATCATACACCTTTCCAAATATGTGGATTGGCTTCGTGACATAATGGTTGCGCATGAAATATTAATATAGCCATCTTCCATCACTGCAGAAAATGCTTTTGAATGGGGCTTATCAATGATACCACACAGCAAGAATGCTGTTCAGGTGAGTCAAAATATACCCAACTTTTTTGTCAAGTAATAGATTTCTTTTCAATATTCTGAATTCCATTTTTGTGCTATGTCATTCTAAACTACCATTTGTATGTTATCACCTGGTGGTATATGAGATTTTAGTTTCTATCTTATGATATTATGATAGTATGCTAGGATAATACTTTTAGCAATTATCAGAATGATACTGATTGGCATGGCGCAGTGAGGCTGGGAAAGTGTTAGATAATCTTTTATACAATTACAGTCCCACATTGTGGAAAAGCTGGGTAAGTCCCTTGCACATTTCAAATTTGCCAAAATACCCTTGGTCTTGATGAGCACTCATTCTTACTAGGGCTGTTCTCGGACCGGAAAAATCTCGGACAGAGGTTGTCCACGTCCGTGTCCGTGAACAGCCCGTCCGCCTCTACATTGGCCGTGTCCGTGTCCGCATGTCCGACATACATGGACACGGACATCGCCTTCCCCCTCCCCTTCGGGCCTTCGGCCCTTTACTCATCCCTCTCCCTGCTCCCCTGCCGGCCGCCGCCATCCTCTCCTCTCCACCCCTTCCTCCCTCCCGCGAAAAGCTCCCTCTCCTCTCCTCCGGCGAAAAACTCCGATCTTTGCCGTCCCGCAGTGATGCGCATCCTCCTCTCTCTTTTCTTGTCATCTGTTTTCAGACTTCAAACGGTTTGTGTTCCTTCTGGAGCTTGTTTAGATCTCATGTTTGATGTCTTAGATTTTGTTTTTTCCGTTATGCGTTGCCAGTTTTGGACACTGCTACCGTTTTTTTCTCATGTAATGATATTTTAGCTTGGTTGGGAGAACAAATCTGTTGAGGAAGATTGAGCCTTTTTGCAAATATGCCATGTATCTGATGATGTTGGATTTGGGTCTTTGTATAGGCGTTTGTCTTGCAAATTGTACATAAAAAGATGAACCACTGCGGGGTCCAGCAAAATGCCTTCGCCGCCTGTGACGAGATCCGGAGCTCCATCTCCATCCCTGACCGGAAGGATCCCATCGTCTGCCCTCGTCCTCTCTGTCCCGGGCTCGACCCCATAGAACCCGCTCCCTCCCTCCGATGGCACCTCAGGTATACCAAACCACCTCCCATCCTCATCTCCTTCCTCCCCAGGAATGAGGCCATGACTTGTTTGTTGCAGTTTTTCTTTTTTCTAGCAAATCTAACAAAGTCAAGGCGCTGTGAAGCTGCTCTCCCCACCGCCCTCCTCTCCTCTCGCTCGTGAAGCTGCGCCGGCAAGAGGCTGGTTCGGTGTCCGGCGATGGGGCCAAGACGTCAGGGAGGTACAAGGAGGTGCAAAGCTGCCACCTTCTTTCCACAATTCGTCCGGCGATGGGGCCGCTCCTCCTCCACAGTTCCACCCCCGTTCCCCCACCGACACCGCCCTCTTCTCCTCTCTGCCCCCGCTCCCCGGCCGCCCTCCTCTCCCCCACCGCTCTCCTTGGACCTTGGACAGACGGCTGTCCGAGGACCCTTGGCCGTGGCCGTGGCCCTCGAACATCTCCTCCTCGGCGCGGACACGGCCACGGACACCTCGGACACAGCCGGCCCCGCGGACACGGCTGTCCGAGAACAGCCCTAATTCTTACTCCTTAAACTGCCATCACTGTGTCGTAGGAAAGGATATGATGAAGTATACATATTTGCCTAATATCAGCCCCAGCCCAGAATATGTTGCTTACTAGTTGCTGTGTGATGGCTTACTCCTTAATATCTGAATACTCCAAGAACCTTGCAAGACCAACAACATTTCTACTGGCCTCTGGTTGCTTGATGATACGATTGTACATATTTTCAATCACAATAACGTTGGATACCAAATAATAAAGGCTGTTCTTTTTTTATTACATAAAAATTATTCATTCAAAGAAATATAAAACTAAAAATGAAGCGAGGTAGATGAAGACAATGGTTTCTAGAGACCCTTCATCTACGCAAAACCCGCCTCTCTTACCTGAGTGTTTAAACCTCTTGGTTTACTCCACTATTTAGAAAAGTAAAGAGGAGATTAGGAGTACTTACTCTAGATGTGAAGAGTAATTAATCATTCATGCTTGATTGAATGAATTCTTCAAGCCTTTGGTCTTCCCACGTCTATCCTTCGATTTGGTTGATGTTTCGAAGTTATTGAGGCTTTTTAAATGGGGAACATTTGTTTCACTAAGGATTTTCTGATGGGGTCAAGTGAAACCATTGTGTGTAGTCTTAAATCTTTTCCATAAATTTCCTATTGAAACCTAATGACCCTTTGATTCAAAGGAAGGAAAAGCAATCAAGGCATACTAAGATTTCAAATGATTTTCTCATGGAAGTATGGTGAAACCTTAGCAAAGAGATCCCTATTTCTTCCCAAGAATTTTAAGTGGGAGTCATCAAGACTCTAGATCCAAGAGGAAAGAAGGTGGGAAGCTCTCATAACTCTCAAGGGTTTCCAAGGTTAAGGGCACAAGACAAGAGCTTGGAGTCAAGAGGAGTCAAGAGGGCTGTCTAAGCTTCATACTTGAGGGGGGATTTATAGTTGAATGGGATGAGGATCAACTCAAGTAAGGGTGGGTTATTAGTCTTTGCTAGGGTAGATAGCAAAGCACCTACCCAAGCTTTGGTTGATTACCAACCCAAGCTAGGGTCGTTCAATTGAGCACATAAAGAGATCAACCCAAGTTAGGGTGAGTTACCAACCCATGCTAGGGTCGTTCAATTTAGCACATAAAGAGATCAAGCTAGGGTGAGTTGGGTAGCTCTAGATCTATCTTGTGAGCATATTGGGCTTAGGATTTCACTACTAAGTAGGAGGCCCGATCATGAAATTTCATGTGCTTCTTTCTTGGGCCTAACCTTTGACATGAGCTTGAAATCTTCTCTTCTTCTTGGGCCTTCACTTATCTTGTGCTCTATCTTGAGTCTTGTATTCTTCTTTTTGGGCCTTCCGTTCATCTTGGGCTTTAGCCTTGTGTTTTTCTCATTTTCCTTTACTTTGAGCTAGAGTTTGTGCTTGTAGTTTTCTTTCTTCAATTTAGCCTATACTAATTACATGACTTGTTACATGATTTGTTACAAAATTGGCAATACAAATTAGGAAAATATATTATGACGCTAACAAGAAATACAAAGTGCAGGCTAATGCTACGAAAAGCTTCTTAAACACTGACCTTCCCAGATAGACAGCGTCAGTGTTTCACGATAAGGTGTTATTATACCTTCCCAATCATCCATTGGCATGTAAATGTCACATCAATACATAGAAAATCATCATCATCATCTATTTCCTGGTTGTTCTCTTCAAAATCCTCAAATGATGTTGTTGAGTGGCATAACTGTGATCTTCTCTACAGACCTATAGACAAACTATGGAGTAAGCCACCATAATAGTACATGATCTACACTTGAATTATGCATATAACTATATCTTCTAAACTTATGTTTATGTTAGTATTTGATTAGAATTAGTGTTACTTTAATAAGTTTTGATCTTTTGTAGGAAAAGAAGACATATACTCTTTTTGGGTTAAGAAGAAAGAAGAAAACATAAAAAATTCAAAAATGAACAGTAGCCGATTGATAGCCAGACATGACGTAATCGATTGCCAGAGCCGAAAAATAGAACGAGAATGAAGCAAACGATCGGTGAACAGTGTGATCGATCGTATCTACTGGAATTTTGAGTCTACAGCCACCGATCGATCGGACTGCTTCACGATCGATCGTATCTACTGGAGTTTGCGAGTCAATAGTAACCGATCGAACGACAAACCAAGTGGTCGATCAACAGGAGAGTTGAAGTGAACAATCGGCGCAACGCAGCAGAAATAAAGAAGGAAATGGCGATCGATTGGTGACCGATCGGCCATAAAAGTGATCGATCGCCGTATTCGCAAAACTAAAATAAGACCTATTTCAACTCGGATTTGGAAGGGCTTTTGCGTGTTTTCTCTCCAGCCCTATAAATATGCTTTAAAGGGAACGTACTGAGCATCAGAAAATAAAGTTTTGAGTTCCTTTGGAGACCTTGAAGGCTAGAGGAAAGGAGAAAAGAAGAAGAAGATGATGAAGAACATGATGATGGTTTCTCTTCCAATGCGAGGCTAGACTTCTTTCCAAGGCATAGATGAAGCCCCAATAGTCTGGTTGTATTGTTTTCTTTTCTCTCAACCTTACTTTTATTCTAGTTGGTGTATGAACCTTTGTTATGGTTTTAATTTTATTCATTGAGGTTTATTCTTTGTGCTCGAGAGAGACAAAAGTGAATTTTGTTAGTTTCAATCTGAAAGAATACTTACGTGTCCGAGAGGAACGTGAGTAGACTTAGGTATTACATATTAATAAAATTTCATTGGTTTATGCTCGAGAGAGATAGATCACAATTTCATAAATTTCATTGATTTATGTGTTACGTCCGAGAGGAGAACACAATAATTTGAATTGATAATTATATGTTCGAGAGGAATATGTTAGCCAATTAGAAATCTATACAAAAGAGAGAGAGAGAGAGAGGGAAAGAGAGATGATACACTAGTCTATTTTGTGGTGGATTCGAAGCCTTAGTATTTCTCCACATAAGTAAATCTCAGTCAATTTAGTTGAAGTTTATTGCTTTCTTAAATTAATTAAAAACTACAACTTTTTTTTTGAGTTTGGTTGATTGTTTATCCATCCCTGAGGTTCGACAACCCTTAAATATTCACCGTAGTACAATTGCCTTGTGCACTTACAAGGTTTAATACTTAAACGATCAGTACACTCAAATAAGACAACTGCAATGACACAGTTTGCATGTGATTTGTTAGATTTATGCAAGAATGAAGTACATCTCCACCTTTTCATCTTCACCTGTCCTCTTTCATTTTTTGGGTCTCAGCAGGGGCGACCTCATTCTTTGTCTATGCATACTAGATTATGCGTGATCCAGCAATAACTCAATAGAAAAAATTAACATTTATTGCTCAAAACTATTTAACAAATCAAGGAGGGCACACTGTTAACTAATTTGAACTTGCCAAGCCCACGAGTGCTCTACCATCAAGCCTCTTTTTGCTAACCAACTTTTCTAGCACTATTCTCTTATTCAAACTATATTTCCTTTATTGTACGGAGCTGTTAAACAACATTGTCCTCATTACAAGTCCCACCATTTTTCTTATTACCCTGATCTAAGTTAAATGGCTAGTGAAAGAACATTAGCAACTCTTCTTATAGGAACCCCTTAATCTGTAAAAAAAGGTTGCTGATACCTATAAAATATACATATTTTTATATGTCTTTCTACCTATCTGTTAGTCATAATTTTAGTGAAAGTAAGGATAATTAATAGTTATTCATGTTAGGTGAGTAATTAGAAGATAAATAAATAAATGCATTTAATTGATTAATTTAGATGCGCTAATTGGATTTAATGATTTCACATTTTATTATGCGTCTAATTTAATATTTAATTTTATTTATGTAGGTGTAAGAGTTTAAAATGTAGATCGTCAATAGTGAATGCACGCCAAACCGTTTTTGTGTTGAGAACGAAGATTCGATGGATGAGATGGTTACGACGGGTTTTAAGGAAGAAAAAGAAAAAAAAAAGAAATATGACCGGTTCAGCTCCGATTCGGTTAAGTAAAAGAAAAAGAAAAAGAAACTTGGCCCGAGCCAAAGCTCGGGCCTTTCAGGACAGAACAGAAACAGAGCTATGTTCGAGCCCTGTTATGGTCGAGCACCGGAAGGGATAGCGACGGCGGAGCTTCGCGACGGCTGGGTCTGATGGGTCTCAACGGTGGCCACCTGAAGGATCGACGATGAGCTCGGCGATGAAGCATGGAGACGACGGAGAGGCTGACGACGAAGGCAAAGTAGCGGCTGCCATGTTCGAGCAGGAGATGAAATAGAAGGAGGTCGACGGCCATCGACGACGTCTCACGGCGAGAGCTCGAGCATATGTGGCAACAGCAAGGATGGTGGTGAAGCTCGACGAACATGGCGGCGTTGATGGCGGACTGAAAAAAAAAAAAGGGGACCGTGCCAGATTAGGAAAGTCTCTGATTCTGGCTCGATTTAGGATTCAACGGAGGCATGCTTCAACTGGGAGTTGGAGTCCAAAACAGGCACATACTCGGATTTGAATGCCTATAAAAATAGAGCAGAATTGGAAGAAAAAAGACAGAGCTTGACAAGAAAATTTCCGCCGGAGAAGAGAGGATTTGGCCGGAGGGGAAAAGGAGGAAGAAAGGAAGGAGAATTTCTGCCAGAAAAGGACTGATTTTGGGCAAAAATTGTAACTGCTACAGTAACCAGACTGATTGGAGGGGATGATGAACAGTGTTTTCCCGTGAACAGTGCTTTTGCTACAGTGGTGCTACAATGATTTTGAGCAGTGTTTTTTTTCGGTGAATAGTGCAAAATGACTCCGACAAATCAGCCGTGTTCTCCTTGTCCAATGGCCGGCTAAATTCGCGTCTAAGGCGTAGATGAAACTCTAGATTTGTGTTATTACTCTTGATTGTTTAATTTAATATAGTTGATATGATTATGCTTAATGCGATTTCATATTTCATGATTTGATCTAGTGCTTGACCATAGACGAGTATGATTATGACTGGAATTTGATCTTGATATTTCCTGTGTCTAGATAATAACAGGTTTGTATTGATTTTATGCCCGACCAAATAATAGAGTTAATTACATAATTTATAGTGAATGAACTTTTCGTTTCGACCAAAGAACGTGTAGCGCATTCACTGGTAATTTATGTTTCCGACCAAGAACACGAGTTACCGTATCATATTAACTTGTGCGAGATAATAATTGAAAGTAGTAATTGCATGTTTAGTAGTGGATTCGCTGCCTTGGTACTTTTCCTTGATATTTTCATTAATTTAATTTCTTGCTAAAATTTAGTTCTTTATTTCATTAAAATTCAATCTTTTTATTAGAATTAGGTTAATCAACTAAGTCTTTTGGGTTCGACCTCGTTACCACTAGTCCATACGTAGTCTCGTGCGATTGCGAGTAAAAAGAGTTAAAAATAGTAAAGCTCTACCATCAAGCCTCTTTTTACTAACCAACTTTTCTAGCACTGTTCTCTTATCCAAACTATATCTGCTTTATTGCACGGAGCTGTTAAACAACATTGTCCATTTTTCTTATTACCCTGATCTAAGTTAAATGGCTACTGAAAGAACATTAGCAACTCCTCTTATGGGAACCCCTTAATCTGTAAAAAAGGTTGCTCTGTAGCTCAAATTTCCCTTTATAAGCTGAGTACATAGAGACCAAATTCTACCAATTCAACAGGTTAAATACATTTTAACCATCCAAACTAAATTCTTTGTATTTCACAGCTCCACAGTATATGGAAGCACACTACATGCAGCGTCCCCCCCACCCGCCCCCCGCGGAAAGGGTAAGGAAATGAGCGAATCTTTTACGTTTAGATTTTGAGCTGGTTCATCGTCATTTTTTAAACAATCTATAGCCAACCAACATATCCGATCGAAATGAGAAAGACAGAGAGAAGAAAAGGAATACCAGTGGAGGGGCGGATGCAAGTGGTGCTAGACCGCAGATTCTTGAAGTCTCGCGCTGCGAGTGAGGAGGCCATGGCGGATGCGTTTGAGAGAAGGTTCAGACTTCAGAGTTGAGAGTTTTGAGTGTCTAGAAAGGGAAGGTGATGTATATGACCACGAAGTTCAATTTTGACCGTTTGATGCTAATTTGACGGATTTCAGCTGACCCGAGACAATGGGTTCGGCTCAACTGTTTCTTTCAAATTTTAAATTTCAAATTGAAAACCCAACCCATTTCTGGACATCTCAGCAGCACTGACATGATGGGTTGATGTGCCATGACTTCATTGGGCCAACTAGGCTGTGCATGTTAGAGAAGTGATGTATCAATATCATTATCCTTTTTCTTACCTCCTCCGTTCTACAAATCCTGGCAGCATTTAAAAATTTACGGGATCCACCATTAGACCAATATATCCTCATCAAAGTGGGGGTAAGTGGAGGCTTGAAAAATTACTGGATCTACCATTACCGGGTCCATTAGTTTTTGCATCGACGGTTGAAATTAACTTAACCCAGTTTGTTGTGGGTCCCACTTTATAACTCATACTTAGCGATTGTTTGAACGCATTTTTTATTAGATATACAATGGTTGGAGAAAGATATTAAATATCATAGATGCAACGTAAAAATATACTCTGTTCCTCCTGAAATACCTGTAGGATGTGGTAGGTATTTCTGGACGTAGTGAGTGTTAATTTTTAATATATATATATATATATATATATATATATATATATGGGAAAAGTTTATATGAGATCGCTCTCATATTGCTTATATGAGGCCACTTTGAATTATAGCCGTTGGATCTTGATCTGACGGTTACAAATATCCATAATGATCTCACCCACTCCTTGATGTGACACACTCTACGATCTCATGTAAACTCATCTATATATATATATATATATATATATATATATATATATATATGATCATATTTAAGATCCATAAGAACTTAAACTAATCCCTCTATTAAATATCGGAAATATATGAACTTTATCAATCTTCTTATTCCCTCAATAATAAAGGTTGTCTGCATTTGAAATTGAGTTAAATTTATTAGACTCTAAGGCCAGTGCGTAAAAAATAAAATTCTCCCCAAAGTCATTCATCTACTTATAGAACCGAGTTTCCCCAACATAAGAGTATTTTTTTCCTAATCCCTCCCTCTGTTTAAAAAAACTTGGTTATATTTGAGAAAAATAGTTCTCTCAATTTTGCATTCAGCCAAGTTTTCTTGCGCTGAGGGACTAATTAAAACTTAACCGTTAAAATGAGATGGTTCTAGTTGTCATGGGCCTCCTGGCTCATTGGCCCAACCTCGGGAGTCAGGTTGCTTCAGACCGAGAAACTCCACCCGTATATAACCCAACCCTACCCCCTCCCACCTCTTTCTCACCAGTGCAGCTTGACCCTTAAGCAAGTTAGGCGGCCTCCTAAGGCCCCGACCAAAGGAAAGCACCATATTCTTGATGCTTATTAAAAAACACACTATGTGTGAGTTTTTCATCATTTTTTTACAATTTTTGTAATTTGGGTTGTTTTCAATCATAGAAAATTTGAACTCGGAATAACAGAAAACCTATAGGGGTAACACTAACTATCATACCCAAATTTCCAGACCTCGATTAGAGCACGGAAGCAACCAATCAAATACTGTCAGGAGGTCCAAAATCTGGAACGCGACCTAATACTCGATCGTTCTCACTCTCCATTTCATAAATTTGAGTTGTACATGATCAATATGACAGAACACTATTCAAATGTCAAATCTTAAACATAATATTACCAAACAAACTACTTAGTCTATTACAGCAATTAGATAATTCATAATCCAAATTCAAATTCTAGGCGCATAGGCTAACCAATCAACACAAGTCCAATAACAATAAAATTTAAAAGAAAGCCTTTATCAGCAAAGCTCTAGCTGTCCAAAGTAGCTTCAGCAACCTTTACCTGCTTATCGTCACTCCTTCTTAATTCTTGCATCATATGATGCATGAGTATTCCGAAGGAAATACCCAGTAAGATGCCAAAAACCCACTGACAATCAGAATAAGAAAATATACAAGCTTCACGTTTAAAGAAGAATTTCAAAGTTCAAAAGAATCAGAAATTGGAGATTTAATAATCATTTTACCAAAATGATAGCATTTCATGATATGGATAGAATAATCATTCAAGCCTCCGAACATTCATCTTCGTAAGGAAAAAAATAACAGTAAATTCAAACTCCAAACATTCATAGCGTAAGGAGACATCAACTTCTGCTCTCAGGCCAATCCACTTCCCATATGGACTTCTATACCAGAACATCCTAGAGCTTCTTCAGAGGAACCCGGCCATGCGTCTAGGGATGCTGGCCCCATCGGTGCTTACGGGCACAATAGGCGGAGACTGCAGACCTTTCGTAATATCATACAGTCTAATAACGTACGTATTTGCCTTCATCGACTGAACTATAGAGGTTCAAAATATATCAGAGATTACTATGGATCTAGTAATAACTCGTGAGCATACTATGACTTCCACCTCGGAGAGTTTCCATCAGTAACCCTTAGTGGAAGAAAATAGATTTCAAGGAACTGAATGTAAACTTACAACAATAGAGGTTGTATCATAATCACTAGAAATTCTCATCTTTCAAAGATTAACTCTCATAGGAGTACCATTGAGATTTTAATATCCCAATCAGTAGACAACTCAATAGAGAAACGAAGAATATGAATTCTCAATCAACGGTTGACTCACCCACGGAGTAACATGACAACAGTTTCATCTTGAACCTCATCCAACTCATAGGAGGTACGACAATAATTTTACTCATTCAATATATTCTCTATGCATAGCCCTGACGGTAGACTTCAATGATTAGCATGTAACTGGAAACTAGGGTTCGAGAGTACAAACCCTAATTGAAACTTCTTTGACTACATTTAGAGACAAAGCTGCAAGATGTAGAATACTGACTCGGTTCGGAATGACTCAGCCCCAGTCACCTTTTTAGGAAATTGTTCTTACTGTATTAATCAGTACTCAAGTCTTTCTATATTCTTTATTGGTTATCTTAGCCCTTAAACTTGTATAACTACGTTGTACTAAGTATTAGTATGTTAAACCTTAGTTCTAAGCACTGTTATTTACATAATAGTCCAATTCCGACGCGTACTACAATTTTTACAGTTTAAATTAAGTTATGAAATTTTTACTATAGATTGCTCCATGAATTTATTTTCCAACCCAATAAACGGCATATTTTTCCGAATTTTTTATAATTAGTTATGACTTTTTGATTATTGCCTATTGGCATAGGAACAGTCCTGGCCGAGAGCCTATCTTACGCTAAATAGTCCCAATCATAATAAATACATAATATATTATATAAAGGGAAAAGTTTAAATGAGATCGCTCTCATATAGCTTATATGAGGTCACTTTGAATCGTAGCCCTTCGATCTTGATCTAATGGCTACATATAGCCATAATGATCTCACCCACTCTCTGATGTGACACGCTCACCTACCCACTGATTTGATATCCACCCTCCGATCGGAATCTAACGGCAATAAACATTGGCCTCATGCTCCTTATATGAGAACGATCTCATGTAAACTCATCTCTTATATAAATCATAATACTAATAATCATCACCCTTTCCCAAAGTGTGATACATCACCTTTATGGCATCATTAGTAAGTAATAATTCTCATTTTATGATACATTTAGTCTACATAAAACTGTTCATGCACCTTGTAGGTTATTGTTATACACAATCCTTAAATTAGGACAACTAATTTTGAACAATTACAAGAAGTGAAATGTACTGACAACTCAAAAAGGATGACCTTTTTATGAACAAAAAGGCTCGTGACTCTGAATTCCCCATGAACTATAACCAAAGCGTCATTATTTCCTTCGTTTTATGGAAACTTACCCATCTTGAAGATACCTGATTTAGGACATCCAATGATGACCAAATAATAAAACAATAAAACTTTGAAAACAATTAGTCAGATCATCTGGGAATCAAACTAGACCATATCATGCTGAATCAAGATGAGAATTCGATCTAGGCACTAGCACATGATTTATTTCATAACGATCAATCAACACGATACATTATGTGTAGAGATATAACAAACGCAACATGACCTTCATATGACATGATCAATCATGGGAAATATATGACATAGGAGATTGCATAACCAATTATGAATCCATATAGAATTATCAAATAGACAAAGATCATATAAGATGTGGTAAAAACTCATCCTACCCCAACCGCGATGAGTTCCTCAAGTTCACGCGTCAACTACCACTTCCTCCTCGCTCCAACACCTTGCTCCTTGAACCGAACGTGACTAGGACACCCTCCTCCAGCTACTGAAGAAGAACTCAGCGAAAATCCAAGGGTTAGGAACTTAGAACGTTTAAGCATAAGAACAGCCCCCTTTAAGTGGTTTTTATAGCAAAACCCTAGTTCTATTAGGAAATCCCTTTCCCCAAACAAAATCTTCTCAAAACGATCTCCACCGTTGTTTAAAACCTTCTTCTAGTCATCTAGGACGCTCCCACAATAGCTCTCCTAGTTTTGGTAGGATTCCCCATCCAAAAAGATCACAAAATCATGCAATTCGAAAACTGCTCAAACCGCAGCAATCGATCACGGCCCTAGCAATCGAACGGCACACACAGAAAATCGCGTTTTCCAGTAGCACCGATCGAGAGCGATCGATCGCACACACACAAATCGAAAGTCACAGTAGATATGATCGATCATTTTGCAAAGCGATCGACCATGCGCACTCAAATCGCCAATCGCAGTAGATACGATCGATCATTTTCTGGTGATCGATCGCTTCGACCCGGATTTCAATTCTGCCACAGTGCCCGATCGATCACGTATTCCTGACGATCGATCGTGCCCAAAAAATTCAATCTTCCAAATCTTTTTGCTCTGAACTCCAAATTTCGCAAAATTGGTGGCATTGGAAAGCTCTCTCTGCATACGTAACGCTAAGACAAAAAATATAGCAAAAGAAAATCAATCAAAACATCTTATTTCGGTTTTTAATAACATACCGATTTGTCAGGTGTTACACTAACCTATAGGGGTAACACTATTTCCCATGCTAGACGAACAACAATATTGTCTAGGAATGATTGGTGCATAATTGACTGATTGGACTGCCTTCACTATCATTGACGGAATAATTTTACCATATGGTATTGCTCATTATTGCATTTGTTTTCAGGTCTATGAGTGGCCAACTCTCGTTTACCTATGGTGTTCTAGAGGTTTTGTTTTTGGGGAACCACATGTATAGGAGAACATTTGCGCATTGGTGGTCAGGGTATGCAAACTCTTATTATCCAGGCTGGTGTGTACGTTGCATACTGCCACCAAGGCCATTCTCATTGGCGGCACCTTAGTATCGACATTATTGATTATCTACTTGTGTGTGATTGCCGATCGTCTCTCGTTTATCATTGCACGAGGTTGCTATATTCACTACATGTTATTGTAGATCATCGTATAGTTTATATGTTTTGAAGTTTACCTTGGGATGTAAAGCTCACAATCCTTGTTTTGTTTTCTCCTTCTGATTTACCTTAGAAGCAGGTATATGGGATAAGGTGGATGCATAGGAGATTAGCGTTTCGGTTAAAAGATAAAGACTTCAATCGTAGTCATATCATAATAAGTCTCTAGGGCTATAATAAGTCTCTTGATAGAAGAATATTTTATTCCGCTGCAAGATATGGAGATTATTTAATTATAGTTGTGTAGATATATTATTAGTAATCTAATTATGCGACAATAATTAATTATTCTCTAATAAATGGATAACTTATTTATGACTTATTGTTTATCATTTTCCTCCGGGTAATCCTTTGCATGAATTTTAGATTTTGTACATTGTTTCATGTTAATTTGGTGGTCAACCCCGTCAGGGTTAACCACCCATACCCCAATTTGTTGTTGTTTCTTTTAGACCACTGGTCGTGGTGTGACACTCTATGTAGTAATAGTTGTCTGGATTGAACACATATAATCCAATCATGGCATCACATAATTCTACTCATGTTTGGCTTCGACTTAATAACTACACTAGTATAATATATTAAGTTAATTTACTAATGTAAATATGTAACACCTACCTAGTAAAAAGAACCTCAATACTAATTAAAATATTGTACAACTCAATACCCCAAATAGTGCTAGAAATACACTTATTCCTAGATTATTCCTATCTAATCAATATAGAATCAATCAACCTTTCCTATAAGGAAAAAAACTCCTTACAATACCCCAAACAGAACCTCAAAACTAATTAAATGTCAAGTTATACTCCTAACAATTTTTAAGCTCCATTACAATGGAACAATATTGAAAGTACTCTTATGTCCTCGGGGGAGGTGAATAAAACTACTACTTAAATTTTTAAGCATGTTATTCCTATAAACTAGACCCAAATTATATGCAACTTGAACCCGCGGTCATGTGAGCTCTGAACTAGCGGGTTTTTTCACTATAAACTGAAATACGTCATTTGAAGAGACGTCTTTCAAATGCGTCATCCGGAAGGACACCTTTTTTTTTTAAAAAAAAAACATCATTCTAGATGACGCCTTTCAAAGTTGGCATAGCGCAAAAAAATAGACCCGATGTCCCAACTCCACCCCACCCCCTGACATCCCAGCTCTGCCTCGCCCCCTGATATCCTAGCTCCTCCCCTTAGCTTACCAGCTCCACCCCGCCCCTTTAACGTCCTAGCGCTGCCCTGCCCCGTGATGTCCTAGCTCCTCCCCTAGCTTACCAGCTCTGCCCCGCTTCCTGGCATCCTAGCGCCGCCCCACCCCCTGATATCCCAACTCTTCCCCGCCCCTAGCCTACTAGCTCTGCCATGCTCCTTCACGTCCTAGCACCACCCCGCCCCTTGGTATCCCAGCTCCTCCTCGCCCCTAACTTACCAACTCCACCCCACCCCCTGATGCCCCAGCTCTATCCCGCTCTTAAAGACTAGGAATGCCACTTGGGTAGGGATTTTACATGACCCGAACCAGACAAGTTATGGAGTGCCTTTGAAAGGCATCTCTTCAAATGACGCCTTTCGGTTTAGAGTGAAAAAAAAAACCCGTGGGTTCAGAGCTCAGATGACTGGATTGAGAATTAAAATTTTTTCTTTCTTGATCGGTAAATATTTTTTATTAAATATTATTTAGTAAATTCCCTATCTTGCAACTACATCTAAATTATTTTTTCCTTGTTTTTCATTTCTTATGCAGAAAATCATCCAGAACCGAGTATCTAGCCAATGTAACTTCTATAAATTCCCAACCCCACCGAAAATCTCACCAGCCACAAGTCAAAGTAGAGAGACTAGGGCGTTTGGAAGCTGAAATGGATTTGTGACAAAAATCTTTCACGGCTGAATTTTGTCACCTCGAAAGGAGAGTTGATTGCAATAAATAGCTTATAACTGTGAAAGATTCCCGTCACAGGTGATGTTCACCATTGTGGGTGCATTTGAAAGTTGAAAAATTCAGTTTTTCGCTGTAAAAAATCAGTGTTTCAGGCGTGAAAGTCGTGAAATGCATTTGGAAGGTGAAAGATGAAAATTATGTCAGTGACATGAATTCGTCAACAATTTTCACCTTTCACCTTGAAAGATGTGAAAACCTAAAATACATAATGGTGGGCATCAATTGTGACATGAATCTTTCATAGCTGAAAGCTATTTATTCAAGTAAACTCTCCTCTCGCAGTGACAAAATTCAGTCGTGAAAGATTTTTGTCAATTTTTTTTTCAGGTTCAAAGGTGAAAATTGTTGTCGAATTCTCGTCAGTGACACAATTTCCACCTTTCACATTCCAAACGTATTTCACGTTAAAAAATCATCTAGAACATTTCTCCTATCGATGGGCGTCCCCAACAATACATCGTAATCTCTCCCCAGGCGGGGGGTTGGTATATAACCAATGTGACTTCTATAAATTCCGCGGGGGTTGTATCTAACCAATGTGACATCTATCTATAAATTCCCAACCCCACCGAAAATCTCGCAGGTCACGACTCAAAGTACACATACTAGGGTCGGGATTTTATACGACCCGAACCGGACCGGTTATTTTATCGGTTATTTCCGGTTTCCGGTTGGAAAGAGGAACCGAGCCGGTGGGCGGGTTCGGTATTATATATAGGCTCCTGGAGTCCGGCTTCTTCTTCCTCCACTGCGGTCATCCTCTTCTGGCCGCCATTTCTCCTTCCTCCTGTGATTCTCTTCTGGAGGCTGCCGATGACCGAGTCTCCGGCTGCCGGATCTCCAGTCGGGTAGATCCAAGTTCGTCTTTGATGGCGTCGCCACTCCCTCGCTAGCTGCTTTTGCTCATCTCAAGTCCGTGGAAAAGTCGGGTGAGTAGTCCAACTGTGGATTTTTGTTGGATTCAAATGATCAAGTTTTCAAGGTTTTTGTATACTGAAAATCTTGGATTTCTTGTTCTTTTGCAGAAAGTTCGGATTTCTTGTTCTTTTGCTGAAAGTTCTTTCTCTTTTGTACTGAAACTTGATTTATTTGTCATGGTTTGATTTGTGGATGAAAATTTTGTTTGTTTGGATTTGAAATGTGAGCTGGGAAATGGTGAAGATCGCTTCTGGGTTTTTAATTTGAGAGAAGAATTTATTTGTTGAGATGAAGCCCAAGGTTTGCTGTTTCTTGATGGACTAGTTTCGTTTTCTATTAGTTGTCTGGTTTTGACGATTCATCTTCTTCCTAGATTTCTTCCTCTTTTGTCTCCAAAATTTATCTACTTTTCCATTTTTTTAGGGTTTAGGGCTCCGAAGGTTACGCTACCAGCAAACCCAGTTCAGCAAAGATTTGATTTCTTTTACTTTGTCGGATTTTCATTAACAGAAAGTTCGCATCTTTCCTCGTTTCCAGCTCTTCTTCTTTGTATAAAATCTTGTCATTGATCCATTTTCAGTAGCTAAAGATTTTTGGGTGACGATTTACAGGTTGGTTTTCCGGTGAGGGTGACCACGCAAACAACCATTCTTCGTCGCCTCTGTCTCCGCCGCCTATGGAAGAGAAACAAGCTGAAAAGAAGTTGATGATGAATAGCAACCACCACAATCTCTCGGTGGAAACAGACGATTCTTTCACGGAGCCTTCTTGAACTTGCCTCCGATAACGATGCGGAAGCGTTCAGGTGGGCGATACAAAGGGGGAGAGCGACCTGGCCAGCCCTCTCCCTCCCCCGTTCCTTCACGGAGCCTTTTTGGGCATGGGGAGAAATGCTCTTTGAACATCCGTAGCAGTAACTGACATAGGTGTTTCCCAGTCCTTTGGTTCATCGGAGTCAAAGCAACACCACTTCTTCCAACTAGAGAGGACAAAGTAAAATGTTCTAAAACTTCTAATGAGGCAGCCGGTAGTGGTGGACCTACAGAAAAAGCCCACAGTGAAAAAATGAGTTATGCTCCCTTCTCTAAAGATGCACTGGGTGATAAGAAAGGAGAAATAAGTGGTTCTGAAATTATATTTGTGCTATCCCTAGGATTGCTGTTCCTGTATCTATAAAAGCAGTGAATAACTGTCCCTATATTCAAAGAAGGGTAGTTCAAGGAACACAAGGCAAAGGAGGTTATTGAAGTCATAACTCCAGACTCATCTACTTCACTTGTGAAGAGTTCTGATGTTTTCTCTCAGGAGTTTACTGCGGAACACGTTGAACGTCTCCAACAAGGTGAAAGGTGAATTTGATTCAGCCAACCATAAAGCACAGGTATGCTTTTCTGCAGCATCAAATTGTAAATATCAAACTTTCTTTTCCTTGATTAAGTTTTTATTTATTATTTGTTCAGCCTGCAAAAAATGAAGAGATTGCAACTCAGCGGGCAAAGGAAGAGGAGAGGACAAGAGAGCATAAAGCAAAAGCTCTTCAAAGTTGGAAGAATTGAACAGGAGGACCTTGGGGGATAATGTTCCTTCGAAGTCTGATGGCAGCAAACTTCTGCCTAAGCCTGAAGTGGTTCCTATTCAGGAGAAAAGAACAGTAAAAAATGCAGCGGTTAGTGAAAAGCCGAGTGTTGGTATGACTCAAACATCAAATTCATCAATTCAGTCTAGAATGAATGTTGCATAAAAGGATGGCGAGTTAGTTAATCATCCTGCAATTGAATTCACTGAAGTTTCTGGCTTTGCCAAACATTAAATGGATGCTGCAAGTACTTCATCTGTCTGTTCCTCTCAACTTGTTGATAACTCTCCTAGAGACGAAAGTGCTTTACAGTTGCATGACAATGGATCTAGCAAGCAGAATCAATCATTATCGAAGAAGAAATAATATTTTCAATGAGAAGAACCGAGGAGAGGGTTCAATTTCTTCTGGAAGCGCTACTAAAGTTTCGGTCAAGGCAAATGCAAATGCATTTGGTGAATCGATCTCAGTGAGTAAAATACATATATATATATATATAATGTCGACGATTCTTCCTCCCAGCATAAGAAGAAGCATACGGGGAACACTAGGCTATGCCTAGGCCTGCTATTCCTGTATCTATAAAATCAGTGAATAAAGAAGGGTAGTTGAAGGAACACAAGGCAAAGGAGGTTATTGAAGCCATAAGTCCTGACTCATTTAGTTCACTTGTGAAGAGTTCTGATGTTTTCTCTAAGGAGCTTACTGAGGAACATGAGTTGAACGTCTCCAACAAGGTGAACGGTGAATTTGATTCAGCCAACCGTAAAGCACAGGTATGCTTTTCTGCAGCATCAAATTGTTAATATCAAACTTTCTTTTCCTTGATTATGTTTTTATTTATTATTTGTTCAGCCTGTAGAAAATGAAGAGATTGCAACTCAGCGGGCTAAGGAAGAGGAGAGGACAAGAGAGCAGAAAGCAAAAGCTCTTCAAAGTTGGAAGAACTAAACAGGAGGACCTTGGGGGATAATGTTCCTTCAAAGTCTGATGGCGGCAAACTTCTGCCTAAGCCTGAAGTGGTTCCTATTCAGGAGAAAAGAACAGTAAAAAATGCAGCGGTTAGTGAAAAGCTGAGTGTTGGTATGACTCAAACATCAAATTCATCAATTCAGTCTAGAATGAATGTTGCATAAAAGGATGACGAGTTAGTTAATGATCCTGCAATTGAATTCACAGAAGTTTGTGGCTTTGCCAAACTTGAAATGGATGCTGCAAGTACTTCATCTGTCTATTCCTCTCAACTTGTTGATAACTCTCCTAGTGAGGAAAGTGCTTTACAGTTGCATGACAATGGATCTAGCAAGCAGAATCAGTCATTCTCGAAGAAGAAATAATATTTTGAATGAGAAGAACCGAGGAGAGGGTTCAATTTCTTCTCGAAGATGCATACGAGGAACACTAGGCTATCCATAGGCTTGCAGTTCCTGTATTAATAAAAGCAGTGAATAACTGTCCTTATATTCAAAGAAGGGTAGTTAATGCAACACAAGACAAAGGAGGCTATTGAAGTCATAACTCCAGACTCATCTAGTTCACTTGTGAAGAGTTCTGATGTTTTCTCTCAGGAGTTTACTGAGGAAGACGAGTTGAACGTCTCCAACGAGGTGAAAGGTGAATTCGATTCAGCCAACCATAAAGCTTAGGTATGCTTTTCTGCAGCATCAAATTGTTAATATCAAACTTTCTTTTCCTGGATTAAGTTTTTATTTATTATTTATTCAGCCAGCAAAAAATGAAGAGATTGCAACTCAGCGGGATAAGGAAGAGGAGAGGACAAGAGAGCAGAAAACAAACGCTCTTCAAAGTTAGAAGAATTGAATGGGAGGACCTTGGGGGATAACGTTCCTTCAAAGACTGATGGCAGCAAACTTCTGCCTAAGCCTGAAGTGGTTCCTATTTAGGAGAAAAGAACAGTAAAAAATGCAGCGGTTAGTGAAAAGCTGAGTGTTGGTATGACTCAAACATCAAATTCATCAATTCAGTCTAGAATGAATGTTGCATAAAAGGATGGCGAGTTAGTTAATCATCCTGCAATTGAATTCACTGAAGTTTCTGGCTTTGCCAAACATTAAATGGATGCTGCAAGTACTTCATCTGTCTGTTCCTCTCAACTTGTTGATAACTCTCCTAGAGACGAAAGTGCTTTACAGTTGCATGACAATGAATCTAGCAAGGAGAATCAATCATTATCGAAGAAGAAATAATATTTTGAATGAGAAGAACCGAGGAGAGGGTTCAATTTTTTCTGGAACCACTACTAAAGTTTTGGTCAAGGCAAATGCAAATGCATTTGGTGAATCGATCTCAGTGAGTAATATACATATATATATATATATATAATGTCGATGATTCTTCCTCCCAACATAAGAAAAAGCATACGGGGAACCCTAGGCTATGCCTAGGCTTGCTATTCCTGTATCTATAAAAGCAGTGAATAAAGAAGGGTAGTTGAAGGAACACAAGGCAAAGGAGGCTATTGAAGTCATAAGTCCAGACTCATCTAGTTCACTTGTGAAGAGTTCTGATGTTTTCTCTCAAGAGCTTACTGAGGAACATGAGTTGAACGTCTACAACAAGGTGAAAGGTGAATTTGATTCAGCAAACCATGAAGCACAGGTATGCTTTTCTGCAGCATCAAATTGTTAATATCAAACTTTCTTTTCCTTGATTAAGTTTTTATTTATTATTTGTTCAGCCTGCAAAAAATGAAGAGATTGCAACTCAGCGGGCTAAGGAAGAGGAGAGGACAAGAGAGCAGAAAGCAAAAGCTCTTCAAAGTTGGAAGAACAGAACAGGAGGACCTTGGGGATAATGTTCCTTCAAAGTCTGATGGCAGCAAACTTCTGCCTAAGCCTGAAGTGGTTCCTATTCAGGAGAAAAGAACAGTAAAAAATGCAGCAGTTAGTGAAAAGCTGAGTGTTGGTATGACTCAAACATCAAATTCATCAATTCAGTCTAGAATGAATGTTGCATAAAAGGATTGCGAGTTAGTTAATCATCCTGCAATTGAATTCACTGAAGTTTCTGGCTTTGCCAAACATTAAATGGATGCTGCAAGTACCTCATCTGTCTGGTCCTCTCAACTTGTTGATAACTCTCTTAGAGACGAAAGTGCTTTACAGTTGAATGACAATGGATCTAGCATGCAGAATCAATCATTCTCGAAGAAGAAATAATATTTTGAATGAGAAGAACCGAGGAGAGGGTTCAATTTCTTCTCGAAGCACTACTAAGGTTTCGGTCAAGGCATATGCAAATGCATTTGGTGAATTGATCTCAGTGAGTAATATACATATATATATATATATATGTATATATATATAAATATAATGTCGATGATTCTTCCTCCCAGCATAAGAAAAAGCATACGGGGAACCCTAGGCTATTCCTAGGCTTGCTATTCCTGTATCTATAAAAGCTGTGAATAAAGAAGGGTAGTTGAAGGAACACAAGGCAAAGGAGGTTATTGAAGTCATAAGTCCAGACTGATGTAGTTCACTTGTGAAGAGTTCAGATGTTTTCTCTCAGGAGCTTACTGAGGAACATGAGTTGAACGTCTACAACAAGGTGAACGGTGAATTTGATTCAGCCAACCGTAAAGCACAGGTATGCTTTTCTGCAGCATCAAATTGTTAATATCAAACTTTCTTTTCCTTGATTAAGTTTTTATTTATTATTTGTTCAGCCTATAAAAAATGAAGAGATTGCAACTCAGCGGGCAAAGGAAGAGGAGAAGACAAGAGAGCAGAAAGCAAAAGCTCTTCAAAGTTGGAAGAACTGAACAGAAGGACCTTGGGGGAGAATGTTCCTTCAAAGTCTGATGGCAGCAAACTTCTGCCTCAGCCTGAAGTGGTTCCTATTCAGGAGAAAAGAACAGTAAAAAATGCAGCGGTTAGTGAAAAGATGAGTGCTGGTATGACTCAAACATCAAAATCATCAATTCAGTCTAGAATGAATGTTGCATAAAAGGATGGCGAGTTAGTTAATCATCCTGCAATTGAATTCAGAGAAGCTTGTGGCTTTACCAATCTTGAAATGGATGCTGCAAGTACTTCATCTGTCTGTTCCTCTCAACTTGTTGATAACTCTCCTAGTGGGGAAAGTGCTTTACAGGTGCATGACAATGGATCTTCCAAGCAGACTCAGTCATTCTCGAAGAAGAAATAATATTTCGGAAGACAAAAATCGAGGAGATGGTTCAATTTCTTCTCGAAGAAGCATGCGAGGAACACTAGGCTATCCATAGGCTTGCAGTTCCTGTATTAATAAAAGCAGTGAATAACTGTCCTTATATTCAAAGAAGGGTAGTTGAAGGAACACAAGGCAAAGGAGGTTATTGAAGTCATAAGTCCAGACTCATCTAGTTCACTTGTGAAGAGTTCTGATGTTTTCTCTCAGGAGCTTACTGAGGAACATGAGTTGAACGTCTACAACAAGGTGAAAGGTGAATTTGATTCAGCCAACCATAAAGCACAGGTATGTTTTTCTGCTGCATCAAATTGTTAATATCAAACTTTCTTTTCCTTGATTAAGTTTTTATTTATTATTTGTTCAGCCTGCAAAAAATGAAGAGATTGCAACTCAGCGGGCTAAGGAAGAGGAGAGGACAAGAGAGCAGAAAGCAAAAGCTCTTCAAAGTTGGATAATGTTCCTTCAAAGTCTGATGGCAGCAAACTTCTGCCTAAGCCTGAAGCGGTTCCTATTCAGGAGAAAAGAACAGTAAAAAATGCAGCGGTTAGTGAAAACTGAGTGTTGGTATGACTCAAACATCAAATTCATCAATTCAGTCTAGAATGAATGTTGCATAAAAGGATGGCGAGTTAATTAATCATCCTGCAATTGAATTCACAGAAGTTTCTGGCTTTGCCAAACATTAAATGGATGCTGCAAGTACTTCATCTGTCTGTTCCTCTCAACTTGTTGATAACTCTCCTAGAGGCGAAAGTGCTTTACAGTTGCATGACAATGGATCTAGCAAGCAGAATCAGTCATTCTCGAAGAAGAAATAATATTTTGAATGAGAAGAACCGAGGAGAGGGTTCAATTTCTTCTGGAAGCACTACTAAAGTTTCGGTTAAGGCAAATGCGAATGCATTTGGTGAATTGATCTCAGTGAGAAATATACATATATATATATATATACAATGTCGATGATTCTTCCTCCCAGCATAAGAAAAAGCATACCGGGAACCCTAGGCTATGCCTAGGCTTGCTATTCCTGTATCACAGTGAATAAAAAAGGGTAGTTGAAGGAACACAAGGCAAAGGAGGTTATTGAAGTCATAAGTCCAGACTCATCTAGTTCACTTGTGAAGAGTTCTGATGTTTTCTCTCAGGAGCTTACTGAGGAACATGAGTTGAACGTCTACAACAAGGTGAAAGGTGAATTTGATTCAGCCAACCATAAGGCACAGGTATGTTTTTCTGCAGCATCAAATTGTTAATATCAAACTTTCTTTTCCTTGATTAAGCTTTTATTTATTATTTGTTCAGCCTACAAAAAATGAAGAGATTGCAACTCAGCGGGCTAAGGAAGAGGAGAGGACAAGAGAGCAGAAAGCAAAAGCTCTTCAAAGTTGGAAGAACTGAACAGGAGGACCTTGGGGGATAATGTTCCTTCAAAGTCTGATGGCAGCAAACTTCTGCCTAAGCCTGAAGCGGTTCCTATTCAAGAGAAAAGAACAGTAAAAAATGCAGCGGTTAGTGAAAAGCTGAGTGTTGGTATGACTCAAACATCAAATTCATCAATTCAATCTAGAATGAATGTTGCATAAAAGGATGGCGAGTTAGTTAATCATCCTGCAATTGAATTCACTGAAGTTTCTGGCTTTGCCAAACATTAAAAGGATGCTACAAGTACTTCATCTGTCTATTCCTGTCAACTTGTTGATAACTCTCCTAGAGGCGAAAGTGCTTTACAGTTGCATGACAATGGATCTAGCAAGCAGAATCAGTCATTCTCGAAGAAGAAATAATATTTTGAATGAGACGAACCGAGGAGAGGGTTCAATTTCTTCTCGAAGATGCATACGAGGAACACTAGGCTATCCATAGGCTTGCAGTTCCTGTATTAATAAAAGCAGTGAAAAACTGTCCTTATATTCAAAGAAGGGTAGTTCATGGAACACAAGACAAAGGAGGCTATTGAAGTCATAACTCCAGACTCATCTAGTTCACTTGTGAAGAGTTCTGATGTTTTCTCTCAGGAGTTTACTGAGGAAGACGAGTTGAACGTCTCCAACAAGGTGAAAGGTGAATTTGATTCAGCCAACCATAAAGCACAGGTATGCTTTTCTGCAGCATCAAATTGTTAATATCAAACTTTCTTTTCCTTGATTAAGTTTTTATTTATTATTTGTTCAGCCTGCAAAAAATGAAGAGATTGCAACTCAGCGGGGTAAGGAAGAGGAGAGGACATGAGAGCAGAAAGCAAGCGCTCTTCAAAGTTGGAAGAATTGAACAGGAGGACCTTGGGGGATAATGTTCCTTCAAAGTCTGATGGCAGCAAACTTCTGCCTAAGCCTGAAGTGGTTCCTATTCAGGAGAAAAGAACAGTAAAAAATGCAGCGGTTAGTGAAAAGCTGAGTGTTGGTATGACTCAAACATCAAATTCATCAATTCAGTCTAGAATGAATGTTGCATAAAAGGATGGCGAGTTAATTAATCATCCTGCAATTGAATTCGCAGAAGTTTGTGGCTTTGCCAATCTTGAAATGGATGCTGCAAGTACTTCATCTGTCGGTTCCTCTCAACTTGTTGATAACTCTCCTAGTGGGGAAAGTGCTTTACAGTTGCATGACAATGGATCTTCCATGCAGAATCAGTCATTCTCGAAGAAGAAATAATATTTTGAATGAGAAGAACCGAGGAGAGGGTTCAATTTCTTCTGGAAGCACTACTAAAGTTTCGGTCAAGGCAAATGCAAATGCATTTGGTGAATCGATCTCAGTGAGTAATATACATATATATATATATATATAATGTCGATGATTCTTCCTCCCAGCATAAGAAAAAGCATACGGGGAACCCTAGGCTATGCCTAGGCTTGCTATTCCTGTATCTATAAAAGCAGTGAATAAAGAAGGGTAGTTGACGGAACACAAGGCAAAGGAGGTTGTTGAAGTCATAAGTCCAGACTCATCTAGTTCACTTGTGAAGAGTTCTGATGTTTTCTCTTAGGAGCTTACTGATGAACATGAGTTGAACGTCTCCAACAAGGTGAAAGGTGAACTTGATTCAGCCAACCATAAAGCACAGGTATGCTTTTCTGCAGCATCAAATTGTTAATATCAAACTTTCTTTTCCTTGATTTAGTTTTTATTTATTATTTGTTCTGCCTGTAAAAAATGAAGAGATTGCAACTCGGCGGGCTAAGGACGAGGAGAGGACAAGAGAGCAAAAAGTAAAAGCTCTTCAAAGTAGGAAGAACTGAACAGGAGGACCTTGGGGGATAATGTTCCTTCAATGTCTGATGGCAGCAAACTTCTGCCTAAGCCTGAAGTGGTTCCTATTCAGGAGAAAAGAACAGTAAAAAATGCAGCGGTTAGTGAAAAGTTGAGTGTTGGTATGACTCAAACATTAAATTCATCAATTCAGTCTAGAATGAATGTTGCATAAAAGGATGGCGAGCTAGTTAATCATCCTGCAATTGAATTCACTGAAGTTTGTGGCTTTGCCAATCTTGAAATGGATCCTGCAAGTAGTTCATCTGTCTGTTCCTCTCAACTTGTTGATAACTCTCCTAGTGAGGAAAGTGCTTTACAGTTGCATGACAATGGATCTTCCAAGCAGAATCAGTCATTCTCGAAGATGAAATAATATTTCGAAAGACAAAAACTGAGGAGATGGTTCAATTTCTTCTCGAAGAAGCATACGAGGAATACTAGGCTATCGATAGGCTTGCAGTTCCTGTATTAATAAAAGCAGTGAATAACTGTCCTTATATTCAAAGAAGGGTAGTTCATGGAACACAAGACAAAGGAGGCTATTGAAGTCATAACACCAGACTCATCTAGTTCACTTGTGAGGAGTTCTGATGTTTTCTCTCAGGAGTTTACTGAGGAAGACGAGTTGAACGTCTCCGACAAGGTGAAAGGTGAATTTGATTCAGCCAACCATAAAGCACAGGTATGCTTTTCTGCAGCATCAAATTGTTAATATCAAACTTTGTTTTCCTTGATTAAGTTTTTCTTTATTATTTGTTCAGCCTGCAAAAAATGAAGAGATTGCAACTTAGCGCGCTAAGGAAGAAGAGAGGACAAGAGAGCAGAAAGCAAACGCTCTTCAAAGTTGGATGAATTGAACAGGAGGACCTTGGGGGATAATGTTCCTTCAAAGTCTGATGGCAGCAAACTTCTGCCTAAGCCTGAAGTGGTTCCTATGCAGGAGAAAAGAACAGTAAAAAATGCAGCGGTTAGTGAAAAGCTGAGTGTTGGTATGACTCAAACATCAAATTCATCAATTCAGTCTAGAATGAATGTTGCATAAAAGGATGGCGAGTTAGTTAATCATCCTGCAATTGAATTCACTGAAGTTTCTGGCTTTGCCAAACATTAAATGGATGCTGCAAGTACTTCATCTGTCTGTTCCTCTCAACTTGTTGATAACTGTCCTAGAGACGAAAGTGCTTTACAGTTGCATGACAATGGATCTAGCAAGCAGAATCAATCATTATCAAAGAAGAAATAATATTTTGAATGAGAATAACCGAAGCACTACTAAAGTTTCGGTCAAGGCAAATGCAAATGCATTTGGTGAATCGATCTCTGTGAGTAATATACTTATATATATATATATAATATCGATGATTCTTCCTCGACAGAGGAGGCTATTGAAGTCATCACTCCAGACTTATCTTGTTCACCCGTGAAGAGTTCTGAAGTTTTCTCTCAGGTACACGAGTTGGACGTCACCAACAAGGCGAAATATGAATTTGATTGAGCCAACTATAAAGCACAGGTATGTTTTACTGTAGCTTCAAATCGTTAATATCAAACTTGCTGTTCCTTGATTAATTTTTTATTTGTTATTTGGTCAGCCTGCGAAACATGAAGAGATTACAACTCAGCGGGCTAAGGAAGAGGAGAGGATAAGAGAGCAGAAAGCAAAAGTACTTCAAAGTTGGAAGAATTGAACAGGGGGACCTTGGGGGATAATGTTACTTCTTAGTCTGATGCCAGCTAACTTCAGCCTAAGCCTGAAGTGGTTCCTATTCTGGAGGAAAGAACAGTAAAAACTGCAGCGGTTAGTGAAAATCTTAGTGTTGGTATGACTCAAACATCAAATTCATGAATTCAGGTTGGAATGAATGTTGCATAAAAGGATGGCGAGTTAGTTAATCATCCTGCAATTGAATTCACTGATGTTTTTGGCTTTGCCTATCATGAAATGCATGCTGCAAGTACTTCATCTGTTTGTTCCTCTCAACTTGTTGATAACTCCTAGTGAGGAAAGTGCTTTACAGTTGCATGATAATGGATCTTCCAAGCAGAATCAGTCATTCTCGAAGAAGAAATAATATTTCGACTGACAAGAACCGAGGAGAGGGTTCAATTTCTTCTGGAAGCTCTACTAAAGTTTCGGTCAAGGTAAATGCAATTGCATTTGGCGAATCCATCTCAGTGAGTAATATATATATATATATATAATGTCGATGATTCTTCCTCCCAACATAAGAAGAAGCATACGAGGAACCCTAAGAGCAAACATAAAGTTAATGATGCATCTGGGGTTTCTGGTCTGTTTGCGTTTGTGCGCCTGTGGAAGGAAACTCTTTGAAACCCTCAGTTGAAAGTGGCATTGTGAAATGTTCAGAAACTTTTGCCCATGATATTAGGCCTGTCTTGGTTGCAAATACTGTAGAGTCTCAGGATTGTCCAGAGGTAGTTCCAACTACAGAGAAAGCTTTGGACAAACAAATTGAAGCAGCCCCTTTTAAAAAGATTGGGAACCAGTGGAAACCTCAGTCTTCCAGGAAAGGATCAAGGAATAGTCAACCTGCTAGATTGACAGAGACATTTTGTGGTAATGAAACTGTTGTCTGGGCCCCTGTGCAGCCACCGAATAAGCAGCAACAGTCATTTGAGCAGATTGGTCAGATTGAGGGCCATCAACCGTGCGGGAAGTGTGGGAGTGGAATGGGAAATAGTGGGAAGACTAATCGTGCGATGATGGAGAGGTATGTTCCAAAACCAGTTTCCGAAGAGCTGACACTGCAGAGCAATTTGCAACTGACTCTGCGTTTTCCTCCTTTATCATCCATATCTGATGAGATGAGTAGCTCTAGGAATGATATCTGTGCTGTTGGTACTGAAAGTTCTGGTACAGATGCAAGGAATATTGAGAATAAGCGGAATAAGCATGGGAAAAAACATGCATTATGGTGCCAGCGCAGTCCCAATGAATCTCATGTAGGCTTGGATGGTTCCTATGAAGAATCTGTATCCTCTTCTTGTGTTGGGGAAGCTGTTGATAAGTTCGCATATGAACACCTGAATCAGACTCATCTCAGGCGAGTGAGAAGTGGAAAAAGAAACATACACCAGAATTAGACTCATCTCGTTCACTTGTAAAGAGCTCTGAAGTTTTCTCTCAGGATATTACTGGTGAATTTGATTCAGCCGACTATAAAGCACAGGTATGCTTTTCTGCAGCATCAAATTGTTAATATCAAACTTGTTTTTCCTTGATTAATTTTTTATTTTTAATTTGTTCAGCCTGCGAAACTTGAAGAGATTGCAACTCAGCGGGCTAAGGAAGAGGAGAGGACAAGAGAGCAGAAAGCAAAAGCTATTTAAAGTTGGAAGAATTGAACAGGAGGACCTTGGGGATATAGTTCCTTTAAAGCCTGATGGCAGCAAACTTCTGCCTAAGCGTGAAGCGGTTCCTATTCAGGAGGAAAGAACATAAAAAAATGCAGTGGTTAGTGTAAAGCTGAGTGTTGGTATGACTGAAACATCAAATTCATCAAATCAGTCTAGAATGAATGTTGCAGAAAAGGATGGCGAGTTAGTTAATTATCCCTGCAATTAAATTCACTGAAGTTTCTGGCTTTGCCAATCATGAAATGGATCCTACAAGTACTTCATCTGTCTGTTCCTCTCAACTTGTTGATAACTCTCCTAGTGACAGAAGTGCTTTACAGTTGCATGACATTGGATATTGCTAGCAGAATCAGTCATTCTCGAAGAAGGAATAAAATTTTGAATCACAAGAACCGTATAGAGGATTCAATTTCTTCTGGAAGGACTGCTCAAGTTTCAGTCAAGGCAAATGCAAATGCATTTGGCAAATCGATCTCAGTGAGTAATATATATAATGTCGATGATTCTTCCTCCCAGCATAACAAGAAGCATACGCGGAACTCAAAGAGCAAACAGAAAGTGCATGATGCATCTGGGGAGTCTGGTCTGTTGGCGTCTGCGCCTGTGGAAGGAAACTCTATCAAACCCTCAGTTGAAAGTGGCATGGTGAAATGTTCAGAAACTTTTTTCCAAGATATTAGGCCTGTCTTGGTTGCAAATACTGTAGAGCCTCGGGATTGTCCAGAGGTATAGAGAATGCTTTGGACAAACAAATTGAAGCAGCTCCTTGTAGGAAGAATGGGAACCAGTGGAAACCTACAGTCTTCCCGGAAAGGATCAAGGAATACTCAACCTGCTAGACTGGCAGAGAAATTTTGTGGTAATAAAACTGTTGTCTGGGCCCTGTGCACCCACTGAATAAGCAGCAACAGTCATTTGAGCAGGTTGGTCAGATTGAGGGCCATCAACCATGAGGGAAGCGTGGGGGTGGAATGGAAAATAGTGGGAAGACTAAACGTGCGATGATGGAGAGGTATGTTCCAAAACCAGTTGCCAAAGAACTGACACTGCAGAGCAATTATCAACTGACTCTGCGTTCTCCTCCTTTATCATCCATGTCTGATGAGATGAGTTGCTCTGGGATTAATATATGTGCTGTTGGTACTAAAAGTTCTGGTACAGATGCATGGAATATTGAGTATAAGAAAAATAAGCATGGGAAAAAACATGCATTATGGTGCCAGCGCTGTTCCAATGAATCTCATGTAGGCCTGGATGGTTCCCGTGATGAATCTGTATCTTCTACTGGTGTTGGGGAAGCTTTTGATAAGTTGGCATATGAACACCGGCAATCAGATTCAGATATAAAGTCACAGAAATAGCAGGATGATGGAGTTTATACTATTTGGCAAAGTGTTAAATTCATGTCCATTGAGCAAGTCAGTGGACGTGCCACCTCTAAAGATCATGGAGTTTCTGGAAGGGGGAGGAGGCGAACTAGCAGATTTAGTTTGGGTGATGAGCATTATCAGAATGTCAGTGGAGCTTAATAAGGATTTAGACAAAGCAATGCCCGTGGAACAGGGTATTAATACCCCTGCTGTTGAAATTCATGTGTGGGATGGTAAGAAGTATTTGAAACCTGTCATGTTTAGTACTCTTTACAATGCTAAAATTATGAGTACTCTTTATATAGCGTAAATAGCTTCTTGCTCGCAACTGCATGTGGCACAAACGACCAACATGATCTTAAGCGTTGTTTGGAAGATTTGACAGGTGTGAAATGTTAAATAAAAGCCTGCTAAGGTGCTCCATCTTGATGATAACATAACCCCTAAACGTTAAGCGGATTCTGCAAACAGTCAATTGATGACTTTCAATAAAACATGCAATATATAATCTGTTTCTCGGCTGAATATATTGATGGCTTCCAGTACTCCACATTGGAATTTTGTTATGTTTGTTGCTCAGTCTCTTGCATCTCACACGTGTTGTTTAATTTTACGTTTTCCACTGTTTGGGTTGCTATCACTAGTGGAATGCTGCTTCCCGATTTTCTTTATTTTTTGTTGTTTTTAGATGTTAGTATTCAGTGGCCTTAATTTGCTTCCGTTCTAAATTGCGGCAGGTGGAATTTTACGTGAAGAAGTCCAAATGACAGTTTTTGGCAAATTTGCAGTTCCGAAGCAAATTAATTTAACCAGTCAAAAGTAATTTGCTGCCTTCGTATTCATGGTTTCTTTATTTTGATGTTCGACCAGATGGATAAAATCTTTTTTCTTACTTGTTAGGTTCGAAAACCATGGTCAGGACCTCAATGTGGAAATCGTTCCAAAGTATGTATTTTCTTCTTTCTTGTTCCTTTCTTAAAAATGTTGTCCATTTTGAGTTATGCCTTGTTTTATTCTTTATGTACAGTGGGGTAGTCAATTATTGTACTCAACTGTTCTTAGCATATCTTGGTGAATATGTTAGGGGCACTGTTAGTTGGGGAAGTAGATCATCTCCAAATCAGATCGCTTGGGGTTCATCGCCTGCATTGCCTTCATCACCTACTGCAGATGGGGCTATTCGTCCTGCTCATTTAAATGGTCGACCTTCTTCTGGTTCTTCTGGTGGCAGTGGTTCTCGGCTATCAACGGCTGGAAGTGAGAGGTCACATGATCTTGCCTCTAGTACACGGGGCACGAACTTGAGACCATCATCAGCATCTGGATTGGTGGCCTCATCACATTCGTCCATGGCGTCTCTGCGGTGCAGAAACAAGACCACACAGAGGACAAAGTAAAACATTCTGAAACTTCTAATGAGGCAGCCGGTAGTGGTGGACCTACAGAAAAATCCCACAGGGGGAATATGAGTTATGCTCCTCTCCCTTCTCTAAAGATGCAGTGGGTGATAATAAAGGAGAAATAAGTGGTTCTGAAATTATATTTGGTGCTATCCCTAGGCTTGATTTTCCTGTATATATAGCAGTGAATAACCGTCCCTATATTCAAAGAAGGGTAGTTCAAGCAATACAAGGCAAAGGAGGGGATTATAGATGATGGGCAAGGTTTAGTTCTCAGGAGAGTGATAAGTGGAAAATGAAACCTACACCAGAATCAGACTCATCTCGTTCACATGTGAAAATCTCTGAAGTTTTCTCTCTGGAGCTTACTGATGAACATGAGTTGAACGTCTCCAACAAGGCGAAAGGTGAATTTGATTCAGCCGACTATAAAGCACAGGTATGCTTTTCTGCAACATCAAATTGTTAATATCAAACATGCTTTTCCTTGATTAATTTTTTATTTGGTGGATAAAAGCAGTGAATAACTGTCCCTATTTTCAAAGAAGGGTAGTTCATGGAACACAATGCAAAGGAGGTTATTGAAATGATAACTCCAGACTTATCTGGTTCACTTGTGAAGCTGCTTCTCTCAGGAGCTTACTGATGAACACGAGTTGAGCGTCTCCAACAAGGCGAAAGGTGAATTTGATTCAGCCAACTATAAAGCACAGATATGCTTTTCTGCGGCATCAAATTTTTAATATCAAACTTGCTTTTCCTTGATTAATTTTTTATTTGGTGGATAAAAGCAGTGAATAACTGTCCCTATATTCCAAGAAGGGTAGTTCATGGAACACAAGGCAATGGAGGTTATTGAAGTCATAACTCCAGACTTATCTCATTCACTTGTGAAGCTGCTTCTCTCAGGAGTTTACTCATGAACAGGAGTTGAACGTCTCCAACAAGGCGAAAGGTGAATTTGATTCAGCCAACTATAAAGCACAGGTTTGCTTTTCTGCAGCTTCAAATTGTTAAGATCAAACTTGCAATTCCTTGATTAATTTTTTATTTGTTATTTTGTCAGCCTGCGAAACACGAAGAGATTGCAACTCAGCGGGCCAAGGAAGAGGTGAGGACAAGAGAGCAGAAAGCGAAAGCTCTTCAAAGCTTGTAGAATTGAACAGGATGACCTTGGGGGATAATGTTCCTTCAAACTCTGATGGCAGCAAACTTCTACCTAAGCCTGAAGTGGTTCCTATTCAGGAGGAAAGAACATTAAAAAATGCAGTGGTTAGTGAAAAGCTGAGCATTGGTATGACTCAAACATCAAATTCATCAATTCAATCTAGAATGAATGTTGCAGAAAAGGGTGGCGAGTTAGTTAATCATCCTGCAATTGAATTCACTGAAGTTTCTGGCTTTGCCAATCATGAAATGGATGCTGCAAGTGCTTCATCTGTCTGTTCCTCTCAACTTGTTGATAACTCTCCAAGTGGGGAAAGTGCTTTACAGTTGCATGACAATGGATGTTCCAAGCAGAATCAGTCATTGTGGAAGAAGGAATAATATTTTGAATGACAAGAACCCAGGAGAGGGTTCAATTTCTTCTGGAAGCACTGCTAAAGTTTCCGTCAAGGCAAATACAAATTCATTTGGTGTATCGATCTCAGTGAGTAATATATATAACGTCGATGATTCTTTTTCCCAGCATAAGAAGAAGCATACGAGGAACTCTAAGAGCGAACATAAAGTGAATGATGCATCTGGGGAGTCTGGCCTGTTGGCGTCTGCGCCTGTGGAAAGAAACTCTATCAAACCCTCAGTTGAAAGTGGCATTGTCAAATGTTCAGATACTTTTGTCCATGATATTAGGCCTGTCTTGGTTGCAAATACTGTAGAGCCTCAGGATTGTCCAGAGGTAGTTCCGTCTAGAGACAAAGCTTTGGACAAACAAATTGAATTAGCCTCTTGTAAGAAGAATGGGAACCAGTGGAAACCTCAGTCTTCTAGGAAAGGATCAAGGAATAGTCAACCAGCTAGACTGGCAGAGAAATTTCATGGTAATGAAACAGTTGTCTGGCCCCTGTGCAGCCACTGAATAAGCAGCAACAGTCATTTGAGCAGGTTGGTCAGATTGAGGGCCATCAACCATGCGGGAATTGTGGGTGTGGAATAGGAAATAGTGGGAAGACTAAGCGTGCGGTGATGGAGAGGTATGTTCATATCCGATGAGATGAGTAGCTCTGGTGCCATCCATATCTGATGAGATGAGTAGCTCTGGGAATGATATCTGTGCTGTTGGTACTGAAAGTTCTTGTACAGATGCAAGGAATATTAAGAATAAGCAGAATACGCATGGGAAAAAACATGCATTATGGTGCCATCGTGTCCCAATGAATCTCATGAAGGCTTGGATGGTTCCCGTGAAGAATATGTATCTTCTTCTGGTGTTGGGGAAGCTGTTGAGAAGTTGGCATATGAACACCGGCAATCAGATTCAGATATAAAGTCACACAAACTGTAGGATCATGGAGTTTATACTGGTGGGCACACTTATAAAGTCATGTCCATTGAGCAAGTCAGTGGACGTGCTGCCTCTAAAGATCATGAAGTTTCTGGAAGGGGGAGGAGGCGAACCAGCAGATTTGGAATGGGTGATTAGCATTATCAGAATGTCAGCGGAGCTTAATAAGGATTTAGACAAAGCAATGCCCGTGGAACAAGGTATTTTTACCCCTGCTGTTGAAATTCATGTGTGGGATGCTAAGAATGATTTGGAACCTCTCATGTTTAGTACTCTTACAGTGCTAAAATTATGAATACTCTTTATATAGCTTAAATAGCTTCTATCTTGCAACTGCGTGTGGCACGAGCGACCAACATGATCTTAGCATTGTGAGGAAGATTTAATTGGTGCGAAATGTTAAATAAAAGCCTGCTATGGTGCTCTATCTTGATGATTACATAACCCCTCAACGTTAAGCTGATGTTGCTGACAGTCAATTGATGGCTTTCAGTACAACATGCAGTATATAATTTGTTTCTCCTTCGAATATATTGATGGCTTTCAGTTCTCCACATTGGAGTTTTGTTATGTTTGTTGCTCAGTCTCTTGCATCTCACACGTGTAGTTTAATTTCAAGTTTTCCAATCTTTGGGTTGACATCACTAGTGGAATGCTGCTTCCAGATTTTCTTTATGTACAGTGGGGTAGTTAATTATTGTTCTTAACTGGACTTAACATGTCTTGGTGAATATGTTAGGGGCACTGTTAGTTGGGGAAGTAGGTCTTCTCCAAATCAGATCGCTTGGGGTTCATCGTGTGCATTGCCCTCATCACCTACTGCAGATGGGGCTGTTTGTTCTGCTCATTTAAATGGTCGACCTTCTTCTGGCTCTTCTCGTGGCAGTGGTATTCGGCCATCAATGGCTGGAAGGGAGAGGTTACATGATCTTGCCTCTAGTGCACGGGGCACAAACTTGAGACCATCAGCATCTGGATTGGTGGTTCATCACATTCAGTCATGGCGTCCCTGCTGTGCAGAAACAAGACCAGGCAGAGGACAAAGTAAAACGTTCTAAAATGTCTAATGAGGCAGCCGGTTGTGGCGAACCTACAGAAAATGCCCACGGGGAATATGAGTTATGCTCCCTCCCTTCTCTAAAGATGCAGTGGGTGATAATAAAGGAGAAATAAGTGGTTCTGAAATTATATTTGGTGCTATTCCTAGGCTTGCTGTTCCTGCATCTATAGAAGCAATGAATAACCGTTCCTATATTCAAAGAAGGGTAGTTCAAGGAACACAAGGCAAAGGAGGGGATTATAGAAGATGGGCAACGTTTAGTTTTCCGGAGAGTTATAAGTTGAAAAAGAAACCTCTACCAGAATCAGACACATCTCGTTCACTTGTGAAGAGCTCTGAAGTTTTCTCCCAGGAGCTTATGAACCCGAGTTGAACGTCTCCAACAAGGCGAAAAGTGAATTTGGTTCAGCTGACTATAAAGCACAGGTATGCTTTTCTGCAGCATCAAATTGTTAATATCAAACTTGCTTTTCCTTGATTAATTTTTTCTTTTTTATTTGTTCTTCCCGGGAAACTTGAAGAGATTGCAACTCGGCGGGGCTAAGGAAGAGGAGAGGACAAGGGAGCAGAAAGCAAAAGCTCTTGAAAGTTGAAAGTGGCGTGGTGAAAGATTCAGAAACTTTTGTCCTTGATGTTAGGCCTTTCTTGGTTGCAAATACTGTAGAGTCTCGGGATTGTGCAGAGGTAGTTCCAACTATTGAGAAAGCTTTGGACAAACAAATTGAAGCAGGCCCTTTTATAAAAAATGGGAACCAGTGGAAACCTTAGTCTTCTAGGAAATTATCAAGGAATAGTCAACCTGCTGGACTGGCAGAGAAATGTCATTGCAATGAAACTGTTGTCTGGGCCCCTGTGCAGCCACTGAAGAAGCAGCAACAGTCATTTGAGCAGGTTGGTCAGATTGTGGGCCGTCAACCGTGGTGGGAGTGGAATGGGAAATAGTGGGAAGACTAAGCGTGCGGTGATGGAGAGGTATGTTCCTAAACCAGTTGCCACAGAGCCGACACTGCAGAGCAATTTGCAACTGACTCTGCGTTCTCCTCCTTTATCATCCATATCTGATGAGATGAGTAGCTCTGGGAATGATATCTCTGCATTTGGTACTCAAGGTTCTGGTACAGATGCAAGGAATATTGAGAATAAGCAGAATAAGCATGGGAAAAAACATGCATTATGGTGCCAGCGCAGTCCCAATGAATCTCATGTAGACTTGGATGGTTCCAGTGAAGAATCTGTATCTTCTTCTGGTGTTGGGGAAGCTGTTGAGAAGTTGGCATCTGAACCCCGGCAACCAGATTCAGATATAATGTCACACAAACAGCAGGGTGATGGAGTTTATACTGGTGGGCAAACTTATAAAGTCATGTCCATTGAGCTAGTCAGTGGACTTGCTGCCTGTAAAGATCATGGAGTTTCTGGATGGGGGAGGAGGCGAACCAGCAGATTTGGCATGGGTGATGAAAATGTCTGTGGTGCTTAATGAGGATTTAGACACGGCAATGCCGTGGAATAAAGGTATTCATACCCCTGCTGTTGAAATTCATGTTTGGGATGGTAAGAAGGGTTTGAAACCTGTCATGTTTTAGTACTCTTAGAGTGGTAAAATTATGAATACTCTTTATATTGTGTAAATATCTTCTAGCTTACAACTGCATGTGGCACAAACGATCAACATGATCTTAGCATTGTGAGGAAGATTTGACCGGTGTGAAATGTTAAATAAAAGCCTGCTAAGGTGCTCCATCTTGTTAATAACATAGCCCCTCAACGTTAAGCTGATGCTGCAAACAGTCAATTGATGGCTTTCAGTACTCCACATTGCATCTCACACATGTAGTTTAATTTCAAGTTTTCCAATCTTTGGGTTGATATCACTAGTGGAATGCTGCTTCCTGATTTTCTTTATTTTTTCTTATTTTTAGATGTTAGTATTCAGTGGCCTTAATTTGCTTCCTGTTTGAATTGTGCAGGTGGAATTTTACGTGAAGAAGTCCAAATGACAGTTTTTGGCAAATTTGCACTTCCGAAGCCAATTAATTTAACCAGTCAAAGTAATTTGCTGCCTTCGTATTCATGGTTTCTTTATTTTGATGTTCAACCATATGGATAAAATCTTTTCTGTTACTTGTTAGGTTGAAAAACCATGGTCAGGACCCCAATGTGGAAATCGTTCCAAAGTGTGTATTTTCTTCTTTCTTGTTCCTTTCTTTAAAATGTTGTCCATTTTGAGGTATGCCTTGTTTTTTTCTTTATATATAGTGGGGTAGTCAATTATTGTTCTTAACTGGACTTAACATATCTTGGTGAATATGTTAGGGGCACTGTTAGTTGGGGAAGTAGATCATCTCCAAATCAGATCGCTTGGGGTTCATCGCCTGCATTGCTCTCATCACCTACTGCAGATGGGGCTGTTTGTCCTGCTCATTTAAATGGTCGACCTTCTTCTGGTTCTTCTGGTGGCAGTGGTACTCGGCCATGAACGGCTGGAAGTGAGAGGTCACATGATCTTGCCTCTAGTGCACGGGGCACGAACTTGGGACCTTCATCAGCATCTGGATTGGTGGCCTCATCACATTCGGTGGTGGCATCCCTGCAGTGCAGAAACAAGACCAGGTAGAGGACAAAGTAAAACGTTCTAAAACTTCTAATGAGGCTGCCGGTAGTGGTGGACCTACAAAAAAAGCCCACAGGGGGAATATGAGTTATGCTCCCTTCTCTAAAGATGCAGTGGGTGATAATAAAGGAGAAATAAGTAGTTCTGAAATTATATTTGGTGCTATCCCTAAACTTCCTGTTTCTGTATCTATAGAAGTAGTGAATAACCGTCCCTATATTCAAAGAAGGGTAGTTCAAGGAACACAAGGCAAAGGAGGGGATTATAGAAGATGGGCACGGTTTAGTTCTCAGGAGAGTTATAAGTGGAAAAATAAACCTACACCAGAATCAGAGTCATCTTGTTCACTTGTGAAGAGCTCTAAAGTTTTCTCTCAGGAGCTTACTGATGAACCCGAGTTGAACGTCTCCAACAAGGCGAAAAGTGAATTTGATTCAGCCGACTATAAAGCACAGGTATGCTTTTCTGCAGCATCAAATTTTTAATATCAAACTTCCTTTTCCTTTATTTATTTTTTATTTTATTTGCTCAGCGGGCTAAGGAAGAGGAGAGGACAAGAGAGTAGAAAGCAAAAGCTCTTCATGGTTGGAAGAATTTAACTGGAGGACCTTGGGGGATAATGTTCCTTCAAAGTCTGATGGCAGCAAACTTCTGCCTAAGCGTGAAGAGGTTCCTATTCAGGAGGAAAGAACAGTACAAAATGCAGTGGTTAGAAAAGCTGTGTGCTGGTATGGCTCAAACATCAAATTCATCTATTCTGTCTAAAATGAATGTTGCATAAAAGGATGGCGAGTTAGTTAATCATCCTGCAGTTGAATTCACTGATGTTTCTGGCTTTGCCAATCATGAAATGGATGCTGCAAGTACTTCATCTGTCTATTCCTCTCAGCTTCTTGATAACTCTCCTAGTGACGGAAGTGCTTTACAGTTGCATGACAATGGATCTTCCAAGCAGAATCAGTCATTCTCGAACAAGGAATAATATTTCAAATGACAAGAACAGAGGTTCAATTTCTTCTGGAAGCGCTGCTAAAGTTTCCATCAAGGCAAATGCAAATGCATTTGGCGAATCAATCTCAGTGAGTAATATATATATAATGTCGATGATTCTTTCTCCCAGCATAAGAAGAAGCATACGAGAACTCTAAGAGCAAACATAAAGTGCATGATGCATCTTGGGTTTCTGGTCTGTTGGCGTCTGCGCCTGTGGAAGGATACTCTATCAAACCCTCAGTTGAAAGTGGCATGGTGAAATGTTTAGAAACTTTTGTCCAAGATATTAGACCTGTCTTGGTTGTTTATACTGTAGAAGCAACTACATTTATTTATCCGCAACAACATTAACCAGATATCTCAAGTATGCTTCCCCATATATCGTTTTTGGTTAAAGAAATTATTTTTTATCTATTTTTTTACGTGTTGTCATCTTGTGCAGATACTTGAGCCTTGCTTCGATTGTAAAATGTTGGATTCTTGAAAATCACTATGTTTTCTATTCAAAGTGATATTCACAGCTTTTCCCTTGGAGGCTCCCAATACTCCACCGGATGTAAAGATGCTCTACCAGAAACTTGAGGATCTCATACAGAAGCATCCAGCAGCGGTGATGGCACATCAGATAACACTTGAAGCTAGCTCTGCCAATTCAATGGTAAGTTTTGCTCTGTTTATTGTGAAGACTTTAACAGAAATCCAAATGAACTTGATTGATCCTTACATGACACCATTAGTTTTTGTCCAATGCTTATCACATGATACGGTTACATCTGGAGGATCTCACGTGAGACAAGTAATGCTTTTCTTCTTTGATTTTGCATATGCGTACTTGTTTTCTTTGATTTTGCATATTCATGAAGAGGGACAAACGGAACCATTCTGTGCTGTGTACTCCATCCTAATATTAGGAAGGAGCTGATACTTCATGTATTGTTTGGATGTAGTAGAGAATAAAAACTGGCTTACTAATTAGATACCTGGATATGTTTTAAGGTTAGCAATAGCTTATAATGGAGCAGAATGGTGGAAAGTTCATGCTTCCAGCCCAGATATGTGGATAAGGTGGTAGATACATACAATACTGTCATATGCTATTGGGGAGCATTAATGCTTGTTAATTCACTGATAGATATTCCTTAGCTCTGGTATATGGTGGAGAGTTTCCTCTTTTGTCTCTTGTATTTTTCTTTTCCAATTTCGCTTATCCTTTTTTATTATTTAACTAATTTGGCATATCCCTTTGCTCTTTGGTTCTGTCAATTATGCTTAACAATATAAAATTTGAGATCTGTAAATTTCCAGTTTCCCATACTTGACAGTATTGAAAATTGCCTCTGAGTTATTGTCTCTAACTAATTTAAATACACTTCTTTTAGCATGTACTCCAATGGTGATATTATTCATGCAAAGTTTTTTTATTTCTCATTCTAGATATTTTCGTCTATTTGCTTTTGACAATGGTCGTAGAAGGCCTGATATTAACTTTTAGAACAATATTTATTTTTTTCTGGTTTATTTCTTCCTTGTCATTTTTACTATCTTAAATCCTTGATATCTGTGATGCTTAGCATCCCAATTGAATTTTCTTTTCAGTTTTCATTCACCAATAACTCATTGTGTTACATTTATGCATCTAGTTGAGTTTTGCTCCCGCATTTGCAATATGTATTTCATTCTTCGTTTAGGGCCAGTGATTAGACCCTGACTCTGCAGCCAGTTCTTCACGAGCAGTTAGTGACATTGGGTCAACTGCAACCCATCTTAAGACTGTTCTAAAACTTATTATCGAAAGGGTCATGTTTGTTCCGGAAATGCATGTTATGGCGAATACTAGTCGGACTACTCTCTGAAAAGCGTACAGATCCAGGCGTGCTTCTATGCATACTTGATATAGTAAAAGGTTGGATTGAAGATGATGTCCGACCGTCCTCATCTAGTGTGTCAGGTGCTCTTCTGTATCAGAAGGACACAATTTCGTATCTACAGAAGCTATAACCTGTTGACAGGCAGAACTTCTACTCAAGTGCTTTAGAAGAGTGGGATGCCAAGTATCTCCAGCTGTTATATGGCATTTGTGCTGGCTCAAACAAGTAAGCATTTCCAATTTTGTTACCGAAAACCAACACCTTTAACTATTTGATCCTCGTAAATATCCTAGTGCACGCAGCCTCTTTTGTGACTTCACTTTTGGCTCTTGCTTCGCACCACCACCACCCCTAGGGTCTCCCTCTACTCAAGACTTAAGAATCATACTACTCCCTCCATCCAAAAATATGTCATTAGAAAAGCAAACTGAACTGATTTTAGTTCATTTTGGTTTTCTAATGAGACATATTTTTGGACGGAGGGAGTATGAGATTTGAGACACTATTCTATGGTGAATTTTTTATGTTTGCCTCAAAGCATGAAACCTTAACTATTTATGAGGAATTCTTTGCTTGGTTGTGAGGTAGTGATGTATTTATTTATGATGTTCTCTTGTAGTTGATGTGTTTGGTATATTTTTTTTCTTTTTAGGTATCCACTTGCACTACGACAAGAAGTTTTCCTGAAGGTAGAAAGGCAGTTCATGCTTGGTCTTAGAGCTAAAGATCCAGAAATTCGAAAACAGTTCTTCACCCTATTATCATGAGTCCCTTGGTAAGACATTGTTCACAAGGTTGCAGTACATGATTCATATTCAGGACTGGGAGTCTCTAAGTGATCTCTTCTGGCCGAAACAAGGATTTGATCTTCTTTTGGCAATATTAATTGAAAACGAGCCAATAACACTTGCTACAAACTCAGCACAGGTACCTCCCCTTATGGCATCTGGAACTCTCCCAGAGCGGTCTGGGCTTCTACAGCTATCAAGCTCCAGTGAGCAAGTTGACAATGAAGGCGCTTCTCTCACTTTTGATGCACTTGTGTCCAAACACGCAGTTTTTGAATAATATGAGCAAACATCAGGCCGTCTCATTTTTTACATGTCTAATTAATCTTTCTTGTTGCCTTCATGACTTTTTTTACTACAAAATGTTTATTATAAATAAGTAAGGTTATCATGCTAAACACCCTTTAAATTTCGGGAATCAGCATTGGAATTTATTTGTGAATTTGATGTAAACTTTTATGGGTATTGTGTGTCAGACTGCTCATCTTTATTCAGCAAACTTGCTAGCGATTGGAATGATATTATCTGTCGTATGTTTACTTGAGTTATTGTTTCAATTGCTTTCTGACTTTTTCTGCATTGAGATTGTGTTTGCTTTCATCTTTCTGGAAACTGACATGTTACAATTTATAGGTAGTCCTTGCCGTGGATTGTGGAAAAAAGGATCCAACTACTGCTGAAACGCGGGCTGGACTTTCACTGGTTCAGTATAGATACTGAAATCGAGCTCAGAGCCTCTCTTACCAAGCCATGATTAAGGCCACACAAAGCACTTACAATAACACGGTCCCCAAAGCCGAAATGTGTTTCTGGCAAGAGCAGTGGCTAAACTGTGCTGATCAACTCTGCCAGAGGGATGCTTTGGCTGATTTTGGAAAAAGCGTTGAGAACTATGAATTTCTACTTGACTGCCATTGGAAGATGCCTAACTAGGCTTATATGAAGGAAAATGTATTTCCAAAGGCTCAAGTAGAAGAAATACCTAAGCTTCATCTCATTCAAGCCTTTTTTGCCCTCCATGATGGAAACGAAATGGTGTTGCTGATGCAGAGAATATTGTGCAGAAAGGTGTTGAGCTTGATTTGGAACAGTGGTGGCAGTAACCGGAATTGTCTGTTCAGTCGCGTACTCCACTTCTGCAGCAATTCCAACAGTTAGTTGAAGTTCAAGAATCAGTTAGAATTATTGTGGACATAGCTAATGGGAATAAAATGTGGATCTGAAGGACATCCTTGAGACTTGAGTCTGAGAATTCCTAATGAATGGGATAATATGTCAGTTTGGTATGATCTTCTTCAATGGAGGAATGAAATATACAATACTGTTATAGAGGCTTTTAAGGATTTCAATACAACTAATCCGCAACTTTATCACCTTGGATTCCGTGACAAAGCATGGAATGCTAATAAGCTTGCTCATATATGAGCAAGCAGGGTTTGTCCGATGTTTGTGTTACCATACTGAAAAAGATGTATGGCCATTCACAAATAGAAGTTCAGGTAATCTCATGTTTATGTAATTGCTTGTATGAGAATGGTCTGAGTTTCTAAATATAAAGTTCTTTCTGATTTTGGAAGTATTAATGAATGTGGTGCCATATAGAATATAGATCCAAGTGGCCGTTTCTCTTTTGCATTAGTTCACATCAAAAAGTTATTTTCACTTTTTGTTGGAGGCGTATGTTGGTGTCTAGTTTCTCACTTGTGACACGACCATGTTACCCATTTCTAGCTTCTTTTAATATATTTGCAATATAACTAGTTTCCATAAGTTATGGTAAGAGATTCTTGCTTGCAGGAAGTGAGCAGGCAAAGTCTTATGTTGAAGTGAATGGGGAATTGACTATCGGCCTCAATCTTATCAACAGTACTAATCTAGAATACTTTTCTCCAAAGCACCGAGCAGAGATTTTTTTGCTCAAAGGAAATATTCTGCTTAAGCTAAATGACAGTGCAAATGCTAATGTAGCTTATTCAAATGCTATCAGCCTGTATAAGCATCTCCCAAAAGGGTGGATAAGCTGGGGAAATTATTGTGACCTGGTATTTTTCTTTTGTTTAATGTGAAAGTCCTTGTTGACTTTATCACAACAGTTGCTGCTGATACACTTTTTTCTTTCTCTTACAAATTAGTCGGATTTTTCTTTATGCAGGTTTATAAAGAAACATGTGATGAAGTATGGTTAGAATACGCTGTCAGTTGCTTTCTTCAAGGCATCAAAGATGGTGTATCAAACTCTAGGAACCATATAGCTCATGTTCTATACCTTAGTTTTGATACCATACCCCAAATGAACCTGTTGGAAGCTCTTTTGACAAGTTCTTGGATTAGATACCTCATTGGGTTTGGCTTTCTTGGATCCCTCAGTTATTGCTTTCCTTACAGAAACAGAGGCACCTCATGCAAAGCTTGTTCTGGTAAAAGTCTCCTCCGTATATCCACAAGTAAGAAATCAGCATTGGCTGTTAGTAACTATATAAAATGTAACAATAATATCGACAGCTAGTTCGTTGTGGGAAAATATGCAACATTACTTATTCCATACAGGTAGTTTGCCCATGAAAAAGACGATATGTACGGTGATGACCCTAGCTTGTTTATTTAGTCTAAGTGCATGAGATGGTGATCATGGTTTTTTGTCTTAGGTATTCACAATAGTTTTTATTGTTTCAGTAACATAGCAGTTTCAGTTTCTGTGGTGGCTGCTGAGCTGGTGGGTGTTTTAACTAATGGATTCGTAATCACTAAATTGGTGACTAACATTGAGGTCTATGTCATGACGTAGATTGGTTATAGGTTTTATTCCCTTCATTAGCTTAGGTCTATTACTATCTATAATTTCTGAATCTTCTTCTTATCTTCCTTTTTAGAAAATGATGATATTACTATGTACTTCCTCCGTTTCATATTAATAGTTTGATTTGGTTGTTCAAAATAAACTAAATTAGTCTAATTTAGTTCATTTTGAAATAAACCAAAGTAGACAATTAATACAGAATGGTGGAAGTAATATATTGGAGTGAACAAATACCCTCTGAGGAAGTTGAGAACAAGGACTAACCTAATTCTTTGGTTTTGTTTATGGGTTATTTAAATGCATGGGTAATAGCAAGATGGCTTTTTTTATTCCAACATGATTGTTGTTTCCTTATGCACAGGCATTATATTACTGGTTGCGGATGAACGGCATGATGTGGCTAATAGGTCTGAACATGGGAGGAACTTGCCCTTAGCACAACAACGTCTGCACTCAGGGGCTGGTGCTGCTGCTATTAGCATGGCTGGTAGCAATACACGTGGGCCAAATCAACTTGGCAATCTTCTGTCTGGGTCATAGATGGAGGCAATATTCAGGGGTGCGAATGATCAAATTTGGCAGAGTACTTGAAGCATACCTGATGGTGGTCAGGGTCCATCGAGGAGAACAAGTGGACTTGGACTTGTAGCATCTGCAGTAAGTGCATTTGAAGCTCCAAAAGATATAGTGGAAACGCTAAGAAGTAAACATACTAATTTGGCTGCGGAACTTGAGGTGACAAAGGACGTGGAGATTTATTTCTTAGCATATTTAATATTCTTAGTATACTTTTTATTGCAATTTTTTCTGACTTTTTTGTTTTGTATAGTATTTACTTACAGAAATGGGTCAAAGATTTGTTACTTTGCAGGAAGAGCGACTTCTTGCTGTGGTCAATGCTCTGCTTCATCGGTATTACAAATATTCCACTGCCACTGCTGCTGAGGTTCCACAATCTCTCAACGAGCTGCCTGGTGTTTGTAGAGCATGTTTTTCTGCATATGCTGTGAATAAGCATATAGATTTTGTGAAAGTATAAACAGGAATTTAAGCGTGACCTGGACCAGAGAGCGCCACGACATTCCCTGGGACACTTTCTGAACTGACTGAGCATTTGAAGCATTGGATGAATGTTCTTCAGAGCAATGCGAAGGATAGATTTCCTGCCGTTTTAAAATTGGAAGAAGAAAGCAGAGTTCTGTGTGATTTTCACGCTGTTGATGTGGAGATTCCTGGACAATATTTTACTGATCAAGTGATTTTAGGTTCTTGGGTCGTAACTTAGCTTGAACACCCACTTATAGCCTACCAGGTTCATAGACGGTCAAATGGAATGAGCTCCCATTCCTTGTTGAAAAGTGAGTGCTAGGGTTCCTCCGTCATGGCAGGAAGCCATTTGGGATCTTTAGAAGCCTGTTTGAAGGTATGGGGTTCCACGCGCTGATGGTAGTGGAGCATGGCGTCTAGTGCCAAGAACACCAAACCTAGAAATCCTCAGAGATTATGTTTCATTCTGCATCACCAAAAAACTATCTAGATATCCTACTTTAGCTTACCCTCTGGCCATCGACCTCCCCCAACCCTTCTCCTTCCCCGTGGGCACCAACAACTGCCAACAACCATTTGTCGTATTTTTTTTTCTTTCTTTCTTCTTTGTTCTTGGTTTTTTTTCTGTTATTGTTTTCTTTTATCTTCTCCGTTGTTCTCCGGCAAGGGCAGCCTTCGGCGCCGCTCCTCGTCTGATTTCTATTTATGTTTTTTTGTATATTTTCAATTTTTCTCTTCTCTGGAGTCGACTGCAGTCAGTAGAGTCGAAGCTGTCGCCCCATCTCTCTTTCCCTTTCCCTTTTTTCCTTGTCTTCTTTCTTCCATTTTTTTCTTCTTCCTTACATTGCATGGCCCAATGGCGCTGCTTGCTCTAGCGGACGTGTTTTTTCTCTCTGTTCTTTTTCTCCTTATTCTTCTTCTTTCCAATCCCTTTTTCCTATTTCCAACTCTTTACCTCCACCAAATAACCCACAAGTAATTCTTCAATCTCTTTTATTCGGCCCACACCTCCTATAAAAGATCTCTTACCATGTCGCCTATTTGTCGACCCCTTGACCAAGATCCCTCACATTGAAGTAGTGGATGTCAGGAGCCTACCCTTTATTTTCTATCTTATTTATTTATTTATTCACTTTTGGGATTGATGTATTGTAATAACTAATTTGTCTAGGAATATTTTTTACGTTTGATTTCCAAGTCCTTTCGGTTGAGTGCTTGTGTGCCACTATTTATTTAATTGGATGCAATTGCCATTCAATACTTTAATTATATTTGCCATGTTAGATCACTGCATTAATTGTATAAATTGTGAGTAGTACCATGCTTAGGCAAATTAATCACTACAACAAAATTGGCTTTTAACGGCGGATTTATTTTTGACAGAAAATAATCTGTCGATAATATCCATTAATAGCGACAGAAATAAATCTGTCCTGAAAGGAGGAACATTAACGGCGGATTATTTTCGGCGGACATGAGTCCGTCGGTCTTCGGGTTTATTACGGCCGATATTAGCGGCGGAAAACTTTCCGCTGGTATAAAACTACTTGTTTCGACTGATTTTTACGGCAGAAAAAAGTCTGTCGAAAATTTTTTCCGGGCCCAAAACCCGTTTTGGCATCGGATTCCCCAAATCGAAAAGCTCGAGCGCTCTTGGCGAAAGCAGATGGCGAGGCCGACTGCTGGGTTCGAGCATTCGACGGCGACGGCGGTCACGATCGACGGCGAGGTCGAAGGTGACGGCGTCCATGAATGAGGCGATGGGTGGTCCGGCGAGGTGCAGATCGTGAACAGGAAGAGAAAGGTCTCGATTTGGAAAGGGCGCGATGGGAGGCCGAATCGGGAAGGTTGAGAGCCAATTCAGGAAAAAAATCAAACTTTGGGCTTTGTTTCAGAAAGGTAAGATGTCAAATTTCGTGTTGATTGGAGGAGAAAAAAAATCTAATTTGTGCTGGAATGGGAAGTTTTAGTAAGGCTGATAAGTGAGTACGAAGAGGACGTTGTGCATCTGAGAGAATGAGAAGAGGAAAAAAGAGCTTGCAGTGAGTAAATCACCTTAGTTGCATTTGTGCGAATCTACCTAGTACTGATCTCTAAACATTTGATGAAATGACTAATTGAAATGCATGGGTGGACATTACATGTTTGTTGAAATGCCCAAATGAGACATGTTTTTTTTTTCCAAATCTTTGCATGATCTGATAGGAACCATTAGTTAGCATTTATGTTTATTCTTAGGCGGTCATTGCATATTTTTTCTATTGCTTTCAAGCGGTATATCCTGAGATTTTTTGTTCTTAAGCCTATAATGAGTACTATAGTAGTTTGAAGATTATAAAGATATTGGAGGTCTCTTATCAGTCAATTTCTACTGATTTTGGCAGTGTTCTTTCATATTACAACTGTAGACGAAGCGTCACAGTTTTACCCATTGTTTGGCCTTGGGGCCAATATAGCTCTTGTTTTCTCACGCCGCACAGTGAACTATTTTTCCAATATGCGCAAGAATTTGGCTGTTGGTGTGGATGGTTGGGCCGTTTCTCTGAAAGGAATGATGAGCATAGTTGTATTCCTGGGGCTTGCTATATGTGTTACTTATTGGGGTGTAAATAAATTTGTGTTAAGTGACCCATCAGTACCTAAGCCAGAAGGCCGGAAGAAAAAGAAGGTGCAATACTATATGTCTATAGATTTGAAATCGATTTTATTGGTCTGCTCGGCTGTATTCCTTTTTACTTCCTGTTGTCTTAACTGTATTTTGCATGGGTTGCTTTATTTTATGTTGCAGGCGATGACAAAAATGTCATTGATGGAAAGCTTGAAATTTCTGATATCTTCAAGATATATTCGGGATTTAGCCACCCTTGTTGTGGCATATGGAATTAGTATCAACCTTGTTGAAGTCACTTGGAAGTCAAAACTAAAGGCCCAGGTACCTCATTTATGTGATTAATGTTCTTTTTTTGTAAAACCAGGGAGGACACCGTGGAGAACTTGGTGAAGACACATAGCAAAACTAATGTGAAAGCTGCCTTCTATTTTTCTACTTTGCAAGCCATCAAAGTCTTTTAATAGTTCCTTCTTCTGTTTGTTGCTATGCTCTATTTGTTATATTATTGTGATTGGTGCAGGAATTTTTTCATGAGGAACCCTACACAGCCGAAGACATTGAGAATATTACAGAGGAAAATCTACCCTCAGTGTTGTACGTAGAAGCAGAGAAAAGAAATTTATGAATAATGCTTGTTATCCATATTTAGCACAGCAGCATAAAGCTGCTGTTTTTTTTTAATATTTTCAAAGTTTCTACCGACAGATAAAATCTGTCACAAATGAGCTAAAACCGTCGCAATAGGTATCTCACGGAGTCTAGGGTCCGTCTTTGCAACCGTCGATAAAAATTTATACCGACGGCAACAAGCCGTCGCTAAAATACAGTTACGACAGAAAAAATTCCGTCAGGAAAACAGTTGGTAAAGATATTATCGACAGATTGTCCTTTTTCTGTCGAACTGTCATTAGCGGCGCCACTTATAACAACAGATCTAGCGGCGGAAAAAATCTGTCGATATAAAGTTGTAGCGACAGATTAAGTACTTTTTGCGACGGTTTTTGCCGTCGATAAAGGCCGTTTTTGTTGTAGTGAATAAATTGTGCACACAGTATTTTCATGTTTTAGGTGATGTGATGAATAGTGTTATAATGTAGGAATTTACTCGTGATATTCTATGCTAGTAGTGCTTAAGACTTTTATTATGAAATATATTGCTTTATGTCATGTTAAGAATTTCATTATATAATGTTTTATAGAGTTTGTGTACAAATGTATCATGTTTATGAATTTATTATAGAATACCATTTATGTATCATTGAGTAGTAGTATTATGCTATAACACTACCCACGTTTAGGATTGGAATTTATTTTATAATACCATGACTTATGTTAATAGTATGATAAATTATGACGAATTATGTGATCATGATGTATGTGCAGCTTCGATGCAATTAAAGTGTTTAGATTTTTCATTGTAATGGAACGTTTATTTGATATATGCTTTAGGGTGGGTTAGGGGTTACGGAAAATAAAAATTTTTCATTATGAAATATCTTGCTTTATGTCATATTAAGAATTTCATTATATAATGCTTTATAGAGTTTGTGTGCAATAGTATCATGTTTACGAATTTATTATAGAATAACATTTATGTATCCTTGAGTAGTAGTATTATGCTAGAACACTACGCACGATTTTAGTACCACGTTTAGGATTGGAATTTATTTTATAATACCATGATCGGGAATTACTTATGTTAATAGTGTGATAAATTATGACGAATTACGTGATTATGATGTATGTGCCGCTTCGATGCAATTTAAGTGTTTAGATTTTTCATTGTAATGGAACGCTTGATAGATTATTTAGGGTGGGTTAGGGGTTATCGAAAATAAAAATTTTTCCCTATGAAATATCTTGCTCTATGTCATATTAAGAATTTTATTATATAATACTTTATAGAGTTTGTGTACAATAATATCTTGTTTACAAAATTTATTATAGAATAACTTTATTTATGTATCCTTGAGTAGTAGTATTATGCTAGAACACTACGCACGATTTTAGTACCACGTTTCGAATTGGAATTTATTTTATAATACCATGATCGGGAATTACTTATGTTAATAGACGTTTAGGATTGGAATTTATTTTATAATACCATGATTGGGAATTACTTATGTTAATAGTATGATAAATTATGACGAATTACGTGATCATGATGTATGTGCCGCTTCGATGTAATTGAAGTGTTTAGATTTTTCATTGCAACAGAACGCTTATTTGATAGATGCTTTAGGGTTGGTAAGGGGTTATATGCTTTAAGGTGGGTTAAGGGTTTCGGAAAATAAAAATTTTGCAGCATGAAATATCTTGCTTTACGTCAGAATTTCATTATATAATACTTTATAGAGTTTGTGTACAATAGTATCATGTTTAAGAATTTATTATAGAATAACATTTATGTATCGTTGAGTAGTAGTATTATGCTAGACACAACGTACGATTGTAGTACCACATTTAGGATTGGAATTTATTTTATAATACCATGATCGGGAATTACTTATGTTAATAGTATGATAAATTATGATGAATTACGTGATCATGATGTATGTGCCACTTCGATGCAATTAAAGTGTTTAAATTTTTCATTACAAGGGAACGCTTATTTGATAGATGCTTTAGGGTTGGTAGGGGGTTATGGAAAATAAAAATTTTTCACTATGAAATATCTTGCTTCATGTCATAATAAGAATTTCATTATATAATGCTTTATAGAGTTTGTGAACAGTAGTTTCATGTTTACGAATTTATTATAAAATAACCTTATTTATGTATCCTTGAGTAGTAGTATTATGCTAGAACACTACGCACGATTTTAGTACCACGTTTAGGATTGGAATTTATTTTATAATACCATGATCGGGAATTACTTATGTTAATAGTATGATAAATTATGACGAATTTCGTGATCATGATGTATGTGCCGCTTCTATGCAATTGAAGTGTTTAGATTTTTCATTGTAATGGAACGCTTATTTGATAGATGTTTTAGGGTGGGTAACTGGTTACACATATTGTCACGCCCCAAAATTCCTGACCTCGATCGGAGTGCGGAAGCCTTTATGTAAACTAAATAAAAGCCGAGATAGGAACCTTGGGACGCGACCGAATACTCGATCACTCAGGTCAATTACATCGTTACAAAAGAACGTGTAATCGACATCACCAGGAACTCATAACGAAACTTAGAAATTGAGAATTAAAAACTTCTTCATCAAATTTTTTAATAACATTGTCAATGTAGCAAATGGATCCTACTGAAATTATTACAGCAGATTAAATAAAAACTATCAAATAAAACAAACATCAAATTCAGGCACACATTGGACAACACTAAAGAAATTCTAACAAACAGCAATAGAGTAAATAAAGCAATTCTTCAAGACATCTCCCACGCATCTGCTACGCCTTTCTGAACTGCAAAATCCTGACTTACTGATCTTTGAGGCCTGCATCAGAGGATGCATGAGTATTTCGTAGAAATACCCAGTAGGATGTAAAAACCCACCAGGAAGATTAAATAGGTTATGAAGAATAGATCATTCAGATAAACAGGAATAAACACTCTCTGAAAGACCACTCATAGGTTTATGTTGCAAGAATAGCAAGGTCAGATGATAATAGTTCCAATGGAAAAGTATCGGAAAGAATAATCTCAATATGACTCCAAACAAATATCGGTGTAAGGAGGGAATGGTCAAGACACTCAAGGCTCCAGGCATCTATGGTGCAAGGAGTTACAATTTCTGCTCGCTGAATTTACCGATCTCGAAAGGTAAAATATACCAGAACATCCTAGAGGTTCTCTTTTTGGAACCCGGCCACGCGTCTAGGCATGCTGGCCCCATCTGTGCTTACGGGCACAATGAGCGGAGACTGCAGACCTTCCGTAATATCATACAGCCTAAACGTACGTATTTGCCTCCTTTCGGGCAATAGGGAACCCATGTTTCATAAATATCGGAGGTCACTCATGACCTAGCAATGGCTCGTGAGCATACTATGATTCCACCTTTTAATAAGTGGAGAAATGGGTCAATGTCAAACTGGACAATGATTCAACAATAACAAAGGTCTCAACTTTCTGAGAATAGGGTAACTCTTACCGCAATGACTCCCTCATGGAGTATGAAACAGATAATCAAAGTTTCTCAACAATATATGGCTCTCTCTCAAGGAGTAACAAGAAGATTCACATATCTCGCATAATGAAGAGAATAATGAAGACTCACAATCTGAGGAATAATCAATTTCACTCTTAGCTTACATGTCATGCATCATGTCTTACCTTTGATAGGGATATCTCTAAGTATAGAATTGTATTACTTTTAATCTCAAGATACCTTTCTAAGAAAGTTTGATCTCCAATTGGATACTCAAACCGACACCACGATGAACCATAGAAACAAGACCAAATTGACTCTTGTGCACGCTGACTCGTCCTAAAGTCTTAATCTTTTAAACTTCTTCACTTGTTACAGTGACTCATAAGTAGTTTTATCTTACTATATTAATATTATTTTAATCAGATTATATCATATTATGAGTAATAATACTTACTAGTGCTTTAAAACCCTAATTCCAGTAAACTGTCTTATACTATACAGCCCACTTACGACTGACGCCACTGTCAATACAGGAGGAATCTGACTCTTAAAGTTTAACAAAAGATAGCCCTATGAGTCTAGTTTATAACCCCACTGATGGCATATTTTTATGATTTTTATACATTTAATTATGATTTTTATACTGAGCACTGTCGGCGCAGAAATAGTTCCGGCCGAGAGCACATTACTTACTTATAATATGTAATCATGTACTAATACCCATTAACCATGATAATATAACATTAATACCCTTAATTACTCCCCTCCTAGAGTAATTCTAGACTCTGGTATGTTCTGGAACTTAATGATTATAATGATTCTAATTGATGATAATACCTTAAACTAGATTCAAGGCATCAACCTTGATCTAATTAAGCTTTTAACATTATTAATACATCCCTTAACTATATTGAACTATTAAATTAGGACATATCAGAATAAAGAAGATAACTTTCATGACCATCCACGTTCAAGAGACATGACCTATAGATATACCCATCAAAAGTAGGCATATATGCATCAACATGAAGCATTAAACAAGGTATGACATTATGAGCACTCTTATTTATCAAACAACAAGGAATCTCTCATGAAACAAACATTAGGCACTCTTATCTCTGAGATAATATGAATAGAATCATAAATTAATCACAATATGAAAGAACCAAAGAAGTGCAAACCGAATTGGTTGGGAAAAACCATCCTACCACTTAGATGTATGCGAAATACACCTCCACGCGTAGCTCGTTCTTTCTCCTTCGCAACGACGCCTCCACTCCTTCGATCGCACGAGAAAAGAGGTTGAGGGGAGAGGTAGAAGGTTGCTGGAATTAGTGTCAAGGCAAGGGAGAAGGGCTAGGGCTTTGCACAAGACGTCCAAAGCTTGGAGTGAAGCATATGGGCGTCTTCCTCCTTGGCTTTTATAGCCAAAGCCTCCTCCAACTAGGATATCTCCTAATTAGATCCTTCCTAATCCCAAATCCCAATTAACCAATTAAAAGGTCTCCCCCATTAGTAAGGGACGTTCAGCCATGTTAATCCATTGTGTTTTCCTTATTTAATTAGGATTTCAAATCTCTAATAAGATTCGTTTACTATCTTAATCCTAATTACAGCACACTGTCGTACGCATAACAGTTCACTTCCGACTCTTCCCACGGTCAGTCCAATTGAAGATGGACTCTGAAAGTTTTATTGGAGTTAGCCATATGTGTCTAGTTTCTAACCATACTAATTTTATATTTTTCCGGTTTTTCCGGAATTAGTTATGATTTATTTACTACAGACTGTCGACACAGAAATATTACTGGCCGAGCTTACAATCTTAATCATACTTTACATATCTCGTTCCAAACTAAGAAACTACCATATCTAAGCCAACCAACTAGACGTCCCCTTCCTATTGGTTGATTAAAAGTGAAATATCTATCTCTTTTTAATTAAGATTTATCTTCCCTAATTATCTCAACCGAACTGATACTTCCCGATCCTCCGCGATACTTACCATATTTACCGCTATTAGGTCAAATCGTAGATTTTGCTCCAAGATTCACTCCAATCCTCTAAAGATCTCCTTGTGGCTTGTTACCCACGTTCACATGACTCCTTGGGCCTGTGCCACATGGCCCTGTGCCCAGGTCTGTGCGTCTACAGCTAGAGTCCTCCGCACACATGACTCTGGTGTCCCGCGGTTGTACTACCCATTACACTATCTCGTGTAGACCACTGACCACGTATAAAACTAAAATTAACTGATTAATTATGAAATTCAAATAGGTCTCATCCACTTGAACACATGCCCTGGCGCCTGGCCCCACTCCTGGCGTCAGGTGTTCTCAGACCCTGGCGCCAGGCTGGCCTCAGCGCCAGGTTGTGCCCAGCGCCAGGACCAACCCTCGTGTCCTGGTTTTCTACTACTAATAGTCATGCGATTAACAAATTATATCACATCATAAACATCAAATAACACATCAAAGCACATCGCACAACCAAAAATCAAATCAGGCAACGAACTTTCCTATTTTAGAACAGTTACCTAAAATAGAAACCTTTAGTTCACGTACAAATTTTCGGGGTGTTACACATATGCTTTAGGGTGGGTTAGGGTTACGGAAAATAAAAAATTTCCCCTATGAAATATCTTACTTTATGTCATATTAAGAATTTTATTATATAATGTTTTATAGAGTTTGTGTACAATAGTATCATGTTTACGAATTTATTATAGAATAACATTTATGTATCGTTGAGTAGTAGTATTATGCTAGAACACAACGCACGATTGTAGTACCACATTTAGGATTGGAATTTATTTTATAATACCATGATCGGGAATTATTTATGTTAATAGACATTTAGGATTGGAATTTATTTTATAATACCATGACTGGGAATTACTTATGTTAATACTATGGTAAATTATGACGAATTACGTGATCATGATGTATGTGCCGTTTCGATGTAATTGAAGTGTTTAGATTTTTCGTTGCAACGGAACGCTTATTTGATAGATGCTTTAGGGGTGGTAAGGGGTTACATGCTTTAAGGTGGGTTAGGGGTTTCGGAAAATAAAAATTTTCCAGTATGAAATATCTTGCTTTATGTCATATTAAGAATTTCAGTATAAAATGTTATATAGAGTTTGTGTACAATAGTATCATGTTTACAAATTTATTATAGAATAATATTTATGTATCCTTGAGTAGTAGTATTATGCTAGAACACAACGCACGATTGTAGTACCACATTTAGGAGTGGAATTTATTTTATAATACCATGATCGGGAATTACTTATGTTAATAGTATGATAAATTATGACGAATTACGTGATCATGATATATGTGCCGCTTCGATGGAATTAAAGTGTTTAGATTTTTCATTACAAGGGAACGCTTATTTGATAGATGCTTTAGGGTTGGTAGGGGGTTACGGAAAATAAAAATTTTCAAATATGATATATCTTGCTTTATGTCATAATAAGAATTTCATTATATAATGATTTATAGAGTTTGTGAACAATAGTTTCATGTTTACGAATTTATTATAGAATAACCTTATTTATGTATCCTTGAGTAGTAGTATCATGCTAGAACACTACGCACGATTTTAGTGCCACGTTTCGGATTGGAATTTATTTTATAATACTATGATTGGGAATTACTTATGTTAATAGACGTTTAGGATTGGAATTTATTTTATAATACCATGATCGGGAATTACTTATGTTAATAATATGATAAATTATGACGAATTACGTGATCATAATGTATGTGCCGCTTCGATGCAATTGAAGTGTTTAGATTTTTCATTGCAATGGAACGCTAATTTGATAGATGCTTTAGGGTTGGTAAGGGGCTACGTAGATGTTTTAGGGTTGGTTAGGGTTTTGGAAAATAAAAATTTTGCAGTATGAAATATCTTGCTTTATGTCATATTAAGAATTTCATTAGATAATGTTATATAGAGTTTGTGTACAATAGTATCTTGTTTACGAATTTATTATAGAATAACCTTATTTACGTATCCTTGAGTAGTAGTATTATGCTAGAATACTACGCGCGATCTTAGTACCATGTTTAGGATTGGAATTTATTTTATAATACCATGATTGGGATTTCATTATATAATGCTTTATAGAGTTTGTGTAAAATAGTATCATGTTTACGAATTTATTATAGAATAACCTTATTTATGTATCCTTGAGTACTAGAATTATGCAAGAACACTACGCACGATTTTAGTGCCACATTTAGGATTGGAATTTCTTTTTTAATACCATGATCGGGAATTACTCATGTTAATTGTATGATAAATTATGACGAATTACTTGATCATGATGTATGTGCCGCTTCGATGGAATTGAAGTGTTTAGATTTTTCATTGCAATGGAACGCTTATTTGATAGATGCTTTAGGGTTGATAAGGGGTTACATAGATGATTTAGGGTGGGTTAGGGGTTACGGAAAATAAAAATTTTCCACTATCAAATATCTAACTTTATGTCATATTAAGAATTTCATTATATAATGCTTTATGGAGTTTGTGTACAATAGTATCATGTTTACGAATTTATTATAGAATAACCTTATTTATGTATCCTTGAGTAGTAGTATTAAGCTAGAACACTACGCACGATTTTAGTACCACGTTTCGGATTGGAATTTATTTTATAATACTATGATCGGGAATTACTTATGTTAATAGACGTTTAGGATTGGAATTTATTTTATAATACCATGATTGGGAATTACTTATGTTAATAATGTGATAAATTATGACGAATTACGTGATCATAATGTATGTGCCGCCTCGATGTAATTGAAGTGTTTAGATTTTTCATTTCAACGGAATGCTTATTTGAAAGATGCTTTAGGGGTGGTATGGGGTTACATAGAAGTTTTAGGGTGGGTTAGGGGTTACGGAAAATAAAAATTTTACATTATGAAATATCTTGCTTTATGTAATATTAAGAATTTCATTATATATGCCTTATCGAGTTTGTGTACAATAGTATCATGTTTAAGAATTTATTATAGAATAATATTTATGTATCCTTGAGTAGTAGAATTATGCTCGAAGTACTTGATCATGATGTATGTGCCGCTTCGATGGAATTGAAGTGTTTAGATTTTTCATTGCAATGGAACGCTTATTTGATAGATGCTTTAGGGTTGATAAGGGGTTACATAGATGATTTAGGGTGGGTTAGGGGTTACGGAAAATAAAAATTTTCCACTATCAAATATCTAACTTTATGTCATATTAAGAATTTCATTATATAATGCTTTATGGAGTTTGTGTACAATAGTATCATGTTTACGAATTTATTATAGAATAACCTTATTTATGTATCCTTGAGTAGTAGTATTAAGCTAGAACACTACGCACGATTTTAGTACCACGTTTCGGATTGGAATTTATTTTATAATACTATGATCGGGAATTACTTATGTTAATAGACGTTTAGGATTGGAATTTATTTTATAATACCATGATTGGGAATTACTTATGTTAATAATGTGATAAATTATGACGAATTACGTGATCATAATGTATGTGCCGCCTCGATGTAATTGAAGTGTTTAGATTTTTCATTTCAACGGAATGCTTATTTGAAAGATGCTTTAGGGGTGGTAAGGGGTTACATAGAAGTTTTAGGGTGGGTTAGGGGTTACAGAAAATAAAAATTTTACATTATGAAATATCTTGCTTTATGTAATATTAAGAATTTCATTATATATGCCTTATAGAGTTTGTGTACAATAGTATCATGTTTAAGAATTTATTATAGAATAATATTTATGTATCCTTGAGTAGTAGAATTATGCTCGAACACTACGCACGATCTTAGTACCAGGTTTTAGATTGGAATTTATTTTATAATACCATGATCGGGAATTACTTATGTTAATAGTATGATAAAATATGACGAATTACGTGATCATGATGTATGTGCAGCTTCGATGCAATTAAAGTGTTTAGATTTTTCATTTCAATGGAACGCTTATTTGATTGATGCTTTAGGGTTGGTAAGGGGTTACGGAAAATAAAAATTTTGCAGTATGAAATATCTTGCTTTATGTGATATTATGAATTTCATTATATAATGCCTTATAGAGTTTGTGTACAATAGTATCATGTTTACGAATTTATTATAGAATAACGTTTATGTATCCTTGAGTAGTAGTATTATGCTAGAACGCTACGCACGATTTTAGTACCACGTTTAGGATTGGAATATATTTTATAATACCATGATCGGGAATTACTTATGTTAATAGTATGAAAAATTATGACGAATTACGTGATCATGATGTATGTGCCGCTTCGATGAAATTGAAGTGTTTAGATTTTTCATTGTAATGGAACGCTTATTTGATAGATGCTTTAGGGTGGGTTAGGGGTTACATAGATGCTTTAGGGTGGGTTAGGGGTTACATAGATGCTTTAAGGTGGGTTAGGGGTTACGAAAAATAAAAATTTTGCAGTATGAAATATCTTGCTTTATGTCATATTAAGAATTTCATTATATAATCCTTTATAGAGTTTGTGTAAAATAGTATCATGTTTACGAATTTATTATAGAATAACCTTATTTATGTATCCTTGAGTAGTAGTATTATGCAAGAACACTACGCACGATTTTAGTACCACATTTAGGATTGGAATTTATTTTTTAATACCATGATCGGGAATTACTCATGTTAATTGTATGGTAAATTATGACGAATTACTTGATCATGATGTATGTGCCGCTTCGATGCAAATGAAGTATTTAGATTTTTTATTTTAATTGAACACTTATTTGCTAGATGGTTTAGGGTGTGTTAGGGGTTACATAGATGCTTTAGGGTGGGTTAGGGGTTATGAAAAATAAAATTTTTCCAGTATGAAATATCTTGCTTTATTTTATATTAAGAGTTTCATTATATAATGCTTTATAGAGTTTGTGTATAATAGTATCATGTCTACGAATTTATTATAGAATAACCTTATTTATGTATCCTTTAGTAGTAGTATTATGCTAGAACACTACGCACGATTTTAGTACCAGGTTTAGGAATGGAATTTATTTTATAATACCATGATCCGGAATTACTTATGTTAATAGACGTTTAGGATTGGAATTTATTTTATAATACCACGATCGGGAATTACTTTTGTTAATAGTATGATAAATTATGACGAATTATGTGATCACGATGTATGTGCCTCTTCGATGCAATTAAAGTGTTTAGATTTTTCATTGTAATGGAACGCTTGTTTGATAGATGCTTTAGGGTGGGTTAACGGTTACATAGATGCTTTAGGGTGGGTTAGAGGTTACGGAAAATAAAAATTTTCTACTATGAAATATCTTGCTTTATGCCATATAAAGAATTTCATTATATAATGCTTTATAGAGTTTGTGTACAATAGTATCATGTTTACGAATTTATTATAGAATAAACTTATTTATGTATCCTTGAGTAGTAGTATTATGCTAGAACACTTCGCACGATTTTAGTACCATGTTGAGGATTGGAATTTATTTTATAATACCATGATCGGGAATTACTTATGTTAATAGTATGATAAATTATGACGAATTACGTGATCATGATGTATGTGCCGCTTCGATGCAATTAAAGTATTTAGATTTTTCATTGTAATGGAACGCTTATTTGATAGATGCTTTAGGGTGGGTTAGGGGTTACATGGATGCTTTAGGGTGGGTTAGGGGTTAAGGAAAATAAAAATTTTCCCCTATGAAATATCTTGCTTTATGTCATATTAAGAATTTCATTATATAATGCTTTATAGAGTTTGTGTACAATAGTATGATGTTTACGATTTTCTTATTGAATAACCTTATTTATGCATCCTTGAGTAGTAGTATTTTGCTAGAACACTACGCACGATTTTAGTACCACGTTTAGGATTGGAATTTATTTTATAATACCATGATTGGGAATTACTTATGTCAATAGTATGATAAATTATGACGAATTACGTGATCATGATGTATGTGACGCTTCGATACAATTGAAGTGTTTAGATTTTTCATTGTAATGGAAGGCTTATTTGATAGATGTCTTAGGGTGGGTGATCTATACATGAAATATGCATTTTATTATCTCCTAAACTTATGTTTCTGCTAGTGTTTGTTTAGAATTATTGCTACTTTAATATAGTTTTTGGTTTTTGTAGGAAACAAGAGTAAAACGCAGAAATGGGATAAAACGCGACTCTAATGATTGAATATTAACAACTTCGATTGCATATCTATGATGGGACTGATTTAAGCTTCATGTTAAATTTCACGAAGTCAGCTTTCCAACGCCACTGACTGTTCGCAATTCGGAGTTATGAGCAAAAAGTTATGATCATTTGAAATATCGCACGCGAAAGAGGCACGATTAAAGAGAAGAACCGTCAAGATGAGATTGGATGGATGAGATCGATACGACGGGTTTTATTTGATTAAAAGAAAAAAAAAAGAAAAGAAAGGATTAAACCGGTCCGGTTCAGTTTAAAAAAAAAGAAAAAGAAAATAGAAAACCGGCCCGAGCCGAAGCTCGGGCCGTTCGTCCGGAAACAGAGCAGACGATGCTCTGTTTTCCGGTGGGCTGGAGATGGCGGGTCTCGACGGCGAAGGAGAGGCCGGTGGGACTGAGCTCCGGCGGCAGGTTTCGACGGCGACGGTGGTCCTGGATCGACGGCGAAGGAGAGATCTCGACGGCGGAGCATGGCGGCGGAAATTGACAGAAAAAAAAAAGAACAGAGCTTTGAGCTCTGTTCGAGGTCCGGCGGAGGAAGACGCCGGTGCCGGAGACGGTGAAGAACACACGGCGACTGCAGCACGACGGCGGAGCAGCCATGACAAGAGCCGTGCTCAATTGGGAGAGAAATTAAACGAAAAAAAAACAAGCCGCCGGAATAGGAAAGTGGGTGCCGGATTTGGGGCTCGACTCAACTTCAAATTGGAATAGGAAAGTGGGTGCCGGATTTGGGGCGCGATTCCACTTCAAATTGGACTTGGAATTGTGTTCGATTTAGGACGGGACTGAGGTCTATAAAAACAGATGATTTCTGGCCGGAGAGACGACGTTTTTGGGAGAAAATTTCAGAGCTTTAACGGAGGAGAACCGGCCGGGAAAACAGAGAAATTTCAGAGATTTCCGGTGCGATTGACGCCGGAATCCGGTGGCTTTGGCCGGGAGAAGTGAAGAGGAAGTGAAGAGGGAGAAGAAGTGGCCGGAGGGGAGGAAGAAAGCGCCGGAAAAGGTGCTGATTTTGGATTGCTACAGTGCACTGACGAACGGAGAAGACGATGAACAGTGTTTTCCGGTGAACAGTGAACAGTGTTTTCCGGTGAATAGTGCAAAACGACGCCAACGAATCAACAACGTTCTCCTTGTCCGATGGCCGGCTAAATCCTTATCCAAGGCGTAGATGAAACCCGAGTAAATTGGTTGTATCGTTTTCTTTCATCTTAATCTTAATTTACCTTGATTGGTGTATGAATCTTATTATAGAATCACTGTTAATTTATTGAGATTTATTTTATGTGCTCGAGAGAGGCTAGAGTGAATTCTTGTTAATTTCAATCCGAGAAATATTTGCGTGTCCGAGAGGAACGTAAGTAGACTAAGGTGTTATAAAGGAATAAGCTTTCATTGGTTTATGCTCGAGAGAGATAGATCACAGTTCCATATTTTAATTGCTTATGTGTTACGTCCGAGAGGAGAGCACTACATTTTGAATTGACAAGTATATGTCCGAGAGGAATATACTAGCCAATCAGGAATTTATTCAAAAGAGAGAGACGATAAGCTGGTTTATTATGTGGTGGATTCGAAGCTTTGGCACTTCTCCATATTAGTTAAAATCTATTTTAAAGTAGTTAAATTTTATTGCTTTCTCTAGATTAATTAAAACAGAATTTGCTTTCATTTGAATTTGGTAAAATATTAGTCCGTCCCTGAGGTTCGACAACCCTTTAATACTCGCCGTAGTACAATTGCCTTGTGCACTTGCAAGGGTTTAATTTTAAACGATCAAGTTTTTGGCGCCGCTGCCGGGGACGGCTCAATAGTTTACCAGATTCTTAACATAATTAGTGTTAGAGTAGTTTAGTGAGTCTTAACTTAGATTACTTGTCAGTAGCTTAATTTGTGTTTTTCTTTCTTTTTGCGAGGTTAAGAGAAGACGTGGAATTCTCGCCAACGTGGAAGGGCCACCCCTTCCCCTAGTTTGCATTCTCTTATCTTTCTCATTTTAGATTAATTTGTGTATTTGGTGTTTTCTTTTCTTTCTGTGATAGTATGTTGTGCTAGTTGTGGATATTTAGGGTTGTTTATTTGATTTGTGGATGTGTGATATTTTGGTTCAGTTGATGAATGCATGGTGAAAAAAAAAAATGTCTTCACCTTTTTATGGATTTAGCCATGAGAACCCATACAGGAGCTTTAATGATTATTGTTCTTCACACACACCTAATTCCCCTCCCTATGAAGTGCCCTACCACCCACGACCCTTATATGCTGATACTTACAACCATGGTTGGGATAATCACTCAAATTTTGGGAATGGCACATCTTCCCTACAATACACAACTCCTTATATGTCGGAACCATGTGCCCTCTGTTTAAGTCCTCTTCATACACCAGTAGAGTGCCCTTTGGCCCATGAGTACCCTGATTTTATACGCAAATATATAAATGAGGCCCAAAGTCTTCATAGGTGGGAGGACCATCTTAATTCCCCTTGGGAGCAACCCAACCCTGGGCCCACTCTTCATCAGGCCCCTAGACAAGATTTCCTAAGCCAACAACTACCTTACCAACCAGCCTCTATTCCTCAGTTTGGTCAATCTACCTTAGAAGATAAAATGAACCAAATAATAGCCAACCAATCTGCCATCCTCACAGCCTTAACTAAGTTGTCAACTGGCTATAAGGAAATGAGAGAAGAGTACACCCCACCTGTCCAACCCCAATATCCGATGGGCCAATTTTCTGATGAAGGGATCTGTTTTTCCTCTGATTATGATGTTACATCCCTTCATAATGCCAAACGGTTTGACAATGAGCTTGAATGGGTTTTACATAATGATCAAGAGGGTGTAGAAATTAAAGAAGAAGTGAGTGTGTTAATAGAACCAAATTGTCAACCTTCTTCTATATCTGAGGAGTGGCAGTCTACAACACTATCAAAAGAACCTTCTATGCCTAGAACACCATTCATACCTTGTCTAGATCAATCTAACTCTTTGTTTAATGAACATAACTTAGACTGTTTCATAGATAGTTTAGTTGATTCATTAATTGAGGAAGCTTTCCCAATTGGGTTACTAGAAGAGGCCCCTAAGGCCAAAATGGTTAATTTGAAGGAGGATCCCTTAATTTTAAAATTTTCTACTGACCCTTCTTCATGGTTAATGCAGGGAGCCCTCTTTCCAAAACTTCCCCACCCACCACTCCATCCTTTTATTCCACGATGTGCTCCATACTTAGGCAACAAGGATAGGAGTGTGTGGTGCAATCATTTAATTAATCCAGGTTGATGACTTGATAATCTGACCCTGGAGAAGATTGTGGCTACGTCTGGCTGAAGACGTTAAACTTAGCGCTTGGTGGGAGGCAACCCACGTATTCAGGTGTATTCTCTCCTTTCTCTGATTTTCTTTATTATATGCTCATTGTCATGCTATATTTTGATTCACATTGAGGACAATGTTCATAATAGGTTTGGGGGAGGGAATATTACTTGTATAAAAAAAATTAAAAAATTAAAAAATCATAAAAATTTGATTAGTTTTTAGGTTGTTTGTTAGTACTTTTTCTCAGGTTTTGATAGTTTATCCCGTAATAATGCATGTTACAATTCTTAGGAGATTAATTTCCATTGGAAGTGTGAGTAAGTATACTGGAGGATAGATACACTTAACTGAGCATATCTTTCTATTATAGTCCTCTTGGAATAAAGTGCTTGAACTAAGAAAATTCACTTACACACATTAGTACATAAAGTAATACCATCTAGAGATTTGTTGAATGCTAATCTACAGTGGGATGTCTTTAGTCATAGTCATTGGATGATGTGTAATTGTCTGTTGAGCTTAAAAGATCATGATAGACCATTTTCTTGGCTATGGCAAGGGATTGGAACCGGAAATAGGTTGAGAGTATAATACAGCCTGGACAAAATAAAGATGTGCTGAAAATATGAATGATGAAAATGAAAAAATGAAAAAAAAAATGAAAACAAAATGAAAGAAAAGAGGCTGCTTGACTTTATAGGATTAACTTAGGCTGATGCTCGGGCCCGAAGCGGTCTTCTTAAAACCTAATGCCCTAAGCCAACTGGCTGGGAGTCATTGGCCTGAGTCATTGCTAAACCTAAGCATCTTGAAGTCAGGCCTTACACAGTCCTAGCGAAAAAAAAAAAAAGAGAAAAAAGTCTGAAAGAAGAAAAAAAAGTCTGTGGTGTATTATCCTCTCAAATCTAGAATGTTGGACCCGAAGGAGGCGCGCAGATCTGTGCTATCATGAACCTAAAGATGACGATGACTATGTAAATTCTGATGTTCTTTGGTTAATGGGTAACACTGGATCTGTATAAACAGAGATTTAGAATGTATTGCTACAATGTTCTACACTTTCTACTATTTATATTATCACACTATATTATATTTGAGCAGAAATTTCCAAGATGAAAGTGTGGAATAAAACCACTTACTTGAGGGCTTCTATATTCCTGTTGATTATGAACCAAGTACATGTGGTTGATTTTCTTAAGCATTGTAATATGTATTTGTCGGGATAATAGGTTTATGTGTTTTACAATGTTTTAATTTTTGTTTTTGCATTTAGGTTAATTAGATTAATAAATACATGTTTGTGGGTAGCATGGCTGCAAACCCTCACGAGACAACACTCGTCCTACTAGGGCCACCTAGAGGTTTAACGGCTTGTTGCATACGCTCAATGCAATCGTGTTCCCTACGAAAGTGGTGTTTACTTTTATGCATTAGTTCCTTAGTTTAGTTGTTTGTTTGATTTTGTTTTGTTTTGTTTTGCTAGGGACTAGCAAAATCTAGGTTTGGGGGTGTGATCTATACATGAAATATGCATTTTATTATCTCCTAAACTTATGTTTCTGCTAGTGTTTGTTTAGAATTATTGCTACTTTAATATAGTTTTTGGTTTTTGTAGGAAACAAGAGTAAAACGCAGAAATGGGATAAAATGCGACTCTAATGATTGAATATTAACAACTTCGATTGCATATCTATGATGGGACTGATTTAAGCTTCATGTTAAATTTCACGAAGTCAGCTTTCCAACGCCACTGACTGTTCGCAATTCGGAGTTATGAGCAAAAAGTTATGATCATTTGAAATATCGCACGCGAAAGAGGCACGATTAAAGAGAAGAACCGTCAAGATGAGATTGGATGGATGAGATCGATACGACGGGTTTTATTTGATTAAAAGAAAAAAAAAAGAAAAGAAAGGATTAAACCGGTCCGGTTCAGTTTAAAAAAAAAGAAAAAGAAAATAGAAAACCGGCCCGAGCCGAAGCTCGGGCCGTTCGTCCGGAAACAGAGCAGACGATGCTCTGTTTTCCGGTGGGCTGGAGATGGCGGGTCTCGACGGCGAAGGAGAGGCCGGTGGGACTGAGCTCCGGCGGCAGGTTTCGACGGCGACGGTGGTCCTGGATCGACGGCGAAGGAGAGATCTCGACGGCGGAGCATGGCGGCGGAAATTGACAGAAAAAAAAAAGAACAGAGCTTTGAGCTCTGTTCGAGGTCCGGCGGAGGAAGACGCCGGTGCCGGAGACGGTGAAGAACACACGGCGACTGCAGCACGACGGCGGAGCAGCCATGACAAGAGCCGTGCTCAATTGGGAGAGAAATTAAACGAAAAAAAAACAAGCCGCCGGAATAGGAAAGTGGGTGCCGGATTTGGGGCTCGACTCAACTTCAAATTGGAATAGGAAAGTGGGTGCCGGATTTGGGGCGCGATTCCACTTCAAATTGGACTTGGAATTGTGTTCGATTTAGGACGGGACTGAGGTCTATAAAAACAGATGATTTCTGGCCGGAGAGACGACGTTTTTGGGAGAAAATTTCAGAGCTTTAACGGAGGAGAACCGGCCGGGAAAACAGAGAAATTTCAGAGATTTCCGGTGCGATTGACGCCGGAATCCGGTGGCTTTGGCCGGGAGAAGTGAAGAGGAAGTGAAGAGGGAGAAGAAGTGGCCGGAGGGGAGGAAGAAAGCGCCGGAAAAGGTGCTGATTTTGGATTGCTACAGTGCACTGACGAACGGAGAAGACGATGAACAGTGTTTTCCGGTGAACAGTGAACAGTGTTTTCCGGTGAATAGTGCAAAACGACGCCAACGAATCAACAACGTTCTCCTTGTCCGATGGCCGGCTAAATCCTTATCCAAGGCGTAGATGAAACCCGAGTAAATTGGTTGTATCGTTTTCTTTCATCTTAATCTTAATTTACCTTGATTGGTGTATGAATCTTATTATAGAATCACTGTTAATTTATTGAGATTTATTTTATGTGCTCGAGAGAGGCTAGAGTGAATTCTTGTTAATTTCAATCCGAGAAATATTTGCGTGTCCGAGAGGAACGTAAGTAGACTAAGGTGTTATAAAGGAATAAGCTTTCATTGGTTTATGCTCGAGAGAGATAGATCACAGTTCCATATTTTAATTGCTTATGTGTTACGTCCGAGAGGAGAGCACTACATTTTGAATTGACAAGTATATGTCCGAGAGGAATATACTAGCCAATCAGGAATTTATTCAAAAGAGAGAGACGATAAGCTGGTTTATTATGTGGTGGATTCGAAGCTTTGGCACTTCTCCATATTAGTTAAAATCTATTTTAAAGTAGTTAAATTTTATTGCTTTCTCTAGATTAATTAAAACAGAATTTGCTTTCATTTGAATTTGGTAAAATATTAGTCCGTCCCTGAGGTTCGACAACCCTTTAATACTCGCCGTAGTACAATTGCCTTGTGCACTTGCAAGGGTTTAATTTTAAACGATCAGTGGGTTAGGGGTTATATACATGCTTTAGGGTGGGTTAGCGGTTACGAAAAATAAAAATTTTCCATCATGAAATATCTAGCTTGATGTCATATTAAGAATTTCATTATATAACGTTTTATAGAGTTTGTGTGCAATAGTATCATGTTTACGAATTTATTATAGAATAACATTTATGTATCCTTGAGTAGTAGTATTATTCTAGAACATACGCACGATTTTAGTTCCACGTTTAGGATTGGAATTTATTTTATTATACCTTGATCGGGAATTACTTATTTTAATAGAATGATAAATTATGACGAATTACGTGATCATGATGTATGTGGCGCTTCGATGCAATTGAAGTGTTTAGATTTTTCATTGTAATTGAAGGCTTATTTGATAGATGCTTTAGGGTGGGTTAGCGGTTACATAGATGCTTTATGGTGAGTTAGGTGTTACGGAAAATAAAAATTTTCCACTATGAAATATCTTGCTTTATGTCATATTAAGAATTTCATTATATAATGCTTTATAGAGTTTGTGTACAATAGTATCATGTTTACGAATTTATTATAGAATAACCTTATTTATGTATCCTTGAGTAGTAGTATTATGCTAGAACACTACGCACGATTTTAGTACCACGTTTAGGATTGGAATTTGTTTTATAATACCATGATCGAGAATTACTTATGTTAGTAGTATGATAAATTATGACGAATTACGTGATCATGATGTATGTGCCGCTTCGATGCAATTGAAGTGTTTAGATTTTTCATTGGAATGGAACGCTTATTTGATAGATGCTTTAGGGTGGGTTAGGGGTTACATAGATGCTTTAGGGTGGGTTAGGGGTTACGGAAAATAAAAATTTTTCACAAAAATATTTTTCTCCAGAAAAATGAACTTTTTATGATAAACTTTATTGAAATGGATTTTTCCGTAAATGGCTGTTAGGGGTTATAGAAAATCTTCATGAAAATTTCACTGAAAATCAATTTTCCGACCTAGTTAGGGGTTCCAGAAAATGTAAAAACGAAAATATCCGAGAAAATATGACACTAATTCATGAGAACTAACATGAAATTGAAAGGGTTCCAAAATTATCAAAACTATACGTCCCGTATTAATTACTCTATTTCACAAAAACAACTATTAGTTGGCCTGCTTTTTTGAAACCACGTTCCATTTTCCCAACAAAATGTAAGTGACAATTGGCAGTACAACCAAGTGTCCCTTTGTTTCACCTGAATCTGAAAAGCCATCTGAAAATTTTAAAAAGCCATTGATCTGAAATTTTGATATCTAATTTGAAATCCTAAATCTAAAATGGCCCTGATTTATAAATCCTAGTCACCAGAATAAACAGTTGAGAAACGAACCTAGACACCATGGCCGCCACAGCACCCGCCCAGAGATGCTTCGTCATGTTCATCACCATCTGAAAACCTTTCTTCTGAGATGCTCCACGAAATCTAGATGGAGCAAAACTTCCATTTCACCTATTTTGTTCCGGTAATTTCATGAAGAAAAACAGAAGGGCAATAAAAAAACATTCAAGGAGATGGAAAGGCCTGATCTTTAATCTAAGATGCCTTGTTTACATTAGAGAAAGGGAAACTCACCATCAACTCCTCTAATGGGAGGAAAAGAACCAACCAGAGACCCCAGTTTTCTTCCACTGCATTCATGCAATCATGGGCTCCTGTTTCTAGAAAAAAAAATTGGTTCTCCACCACCAAAATCACAAATTTCTGGCCCAGTACTGGAACTGCGACATTTCCTTGAAGAACCAGAACCCTTTCTCCACCATGGAGTTCTGGCAGAACCAACTGATGTGGATATTGAACGTGTAGACGTCCGGCATTGCCGTACATTTCGCGGAGCCATTTCGCTCCGCCCACGGCGAGGACGGAGAAGAGGGTAATGAACGAGACGACGGAGGGCCTGACGCCCACCAACCTCATCTACTGGAACAGGTAAACAGCCTCGTCAAGGAGGCTGACGCGGCCGTAGGAGGCGACTAGGGGGTTGAAGAGGCGATCATCAAGGGGGACGGTGGCGGCGTCGGAGAGGAGGACGTTATGGGCGGAGTCGAGGTGGCGGCGTCGGGGAGGAGAATGAGGAGGCGGAGGACAGCGGCGTTGATGTCTGGGTGGAGGCGGAATTCGGGGTGAGACGCCCATCGGAAGAAGAAGAGGGACGGGGGGGGGATTGATGATGCGGGCGCAAACAAAAAATTATTCAGGAGGACGTTATGGGAGGCGACTAGGGGGTTGAAGAGGCGATCATCAAGGGGGACGGTGGCGGCGTCGGAGAGGAGGACGTTATGGGCTGAAAGGCTTTCAGATGGTTTTTTCCATCTGAATTTTATGCCTTTTTAACACACATGGGCTGAATTCAGGACGGAATTCAGACACCTGAACAAATTGGCTGGGCTTTTCAGCCACTTATTCAGTTCAGATCTGATTAAGAGCAAACAAACGGGCCCCAAGACCAATAATAGAGCAGGTAAATCTGCTTCTCTTGGCTCAAGTAAATCCCCTCCATCATACTCATCCAATGTCCACAACCTGCTTAACGCCTAAAAAGTAGACTTCTTAGAATAGTATAATAAAAGTAGCTCCAATAATTTGGTTTTTAAGATTACTCAGTCATATTATATTATATTTTAAAATAATTTATGTGTGGCTAGCGCATCTGGATGGCCGTGATATGGGCGCATTTCAAGATGTCGGATGAAGATCTGATGGTGCATGATGCACCTGGCTGATGCCCGGCCAGATTTGCTGGGCACATATTAACGGGACTCTTATTTAATCTTGCATTTCATTATGGAAGCGCATATGTTATGTTCCAATTATTAAGTAGTCGTAATTGGGTTAATTAGGCTAATTGTATTGCTGGCCCAACTGGCCCAGCTTAGGGGAGTAGCCCAGCTTATTGCGTCATATGTAATAAGGCCGCATGCCCAATTAGAGGGAATAGCCCAAGCCCACATCGTGGAGGACTATGTAAAAAGCATATGCTCTGTTGATTTGATTATTGAAAAGTGTAACCTAATCTCTTCTCTTTGATTTGATTATTGAAAAGTTTACCCTAATCTCTTCTCTTCTCTCTGGCCTCTCCTCTCTCGTCCTCCTCTAGTTGAGCCGCCGGCTGCTAACAGAGGGCCTCCTCCCTCGTCGATCCTCCTCTTACTCCTCTACTTCTCCTTAATTCCTAATTCTCTCGACCTTCTTTTGTCTCAGATTGCTGAGACATATCATTGGTATCAGAGCACCGATCCTTGGAAGTGCAGGAACCTTTCGCAATGGTCAGAGGCAATCCTCAGGCAGCTGCTGAACCAGCCATGCCGGGGGACTCCCATACTGAGGCGCCGCCCCTCTCTCCTTGGGGAAATGATGTTCGCGAGATGGTGGAGCGCTAAAACCGCACTCTTCAAGTCCTTCTACAGAGCCAACAACAACAACAAAAAGACTAGCAGCAATATCATAAAGACATGATGATGATGATCCGTGAGTCCTTTGATCTCTTTTCTTTATCCACGACAGCACCCCTTCATACAGGTCGACTAGACAAAGGGGTGTTGCCGCCCCCTCTGAATGGTCCTTTTGCACGATGCCCTCCATTGACAACCCAACACCAAGATCAGCACTTCCCTCTCTTTGGCACTCAAGCGGCCTGCAAGGGGTTCGACATCAAGTGACGACGATTCCTTTTGCTCAAACACAGGCTGGCCGGGGGCCAGGAGACGAGGAGCGCGATTTGGACTGGACAAATAACCAGGCTGAATCCAGTTGGACCAACCAAGTGCACTCACGAGATGAGCGCCAGGGTCCCAGGCCGGTTGCAGAGACAAGGCTTGCAAGGCTTTAGTTTCCCAAGTACTCAGGGGATGATAATCCGGTGGACTGGCTATACCAAGCAGAGAAATTCTTCCGCTACCAGGACACACCATCTGATGATGATAAATTAATAGTAACTTTCTTCCATCTTACTGGTGATGCTTTGATTTGGTACCAATATTTTGAGGCAGAACACTCTGGTCATTCATGGCAACAATTCACTTGTGAACTATGTATTCAATTCGGGCCTACGGAGTATGCCGTTAATGAACTCATCAGCTCCTTGCAGTAGACATCCACCATGCAGGCATATCAAATGGAATTCATGAGAATAGCCAATCGTCTCCCATATAATTGTATGCTTGGACGCAGGAAGCCCTGGTGGGTAAGTTCATGCACGGCCTGAAGTTGGAAATTTCGGATGCCATTCGTCATTACCTGCGCACTTCTATGGATGAAGTGATTAAACATGCATGGATTGCGGAGGAATGCTTTAATCGTCAATGGCGATCATGGAAGCCCCCTTCGAGAGCACCAATGATGTCAGCTCCCAGGTACCTCCAGTTGATTCCCATACTGCACCGGTATCGCTGCCAGCCATCCGCCATTTGACCCAGGCCCAAATGGAGGAACGTCGCTCCAAGGGCTTATGCTTCAATTGTGATGAGCTTTTTGTTCCGGGTCATCGCTGCAAGACCTGCGCCCTCCTTGCCTTAGAAGGCATATGGGATGAGGGCCCCGAGGATGAAGATGGGGCCGACTCGTCACTGCCTCCGCCTTTCGATAATCAGCCCAAGATCTCTTTCCATGCCTTCTCGGGCATGTATATGCCTCAGATGATGCGCGTCCAGGGAACAATTAAGAAGCAAAAGGTGTCCGTTCTGATTGACTCCAGGAGCACCCACAACTTTATCAACGATAAAGTAGCTACGAGGCTGGGATGTCAGTTGCAAGCCTCGTCGCCATTTGATGTTCGGATTGGGGATGGTTCGAACCTTCGGAGTGCCGATATGTGCCCACGAGTAGAGTTGACTATCCAAGGGCACGCATTCCTCGTGGACCTTTATTTATTGCCTACACAGGGGGCTGATGTGGTCCTAGGCATGCAGTGGCTCTGTGATCTCGGGGAGGTTATTTGGAATTTTGAGGCCATGACGATGTAGTTCTCAATTGGCTGCCATTCGATTCGACTGTCTGGCGCACTTCCAGGTACCCTTCATTCTATGTTTTCTGTGGATTCTTTAGAGTGCGGGACCTCTCAGGGGTTTTTATTGCAAATGATATCTAAGGCGGACACAACCCCCTCGGTTGACCCCCCTGATTTGGCTGCATTACTCTAGGCTTTTGACGAGCTATTCTAGGAGCTTACTAGTCTGCCGCCCCCAAGATCCCATGACCACCATATTCCTATTGTCCCAGGGGCTGCACCTACCAATGTTCGGCTGTACAGGTATCCCCATATCCAGAAGGCAGAAATTGAGAAATTGGTCAAAGAGATGTTGTAGTCAGGGATCATTAGGCCGAGCTCCAACTCCTATTCATCGCCTGCCCTTTTGGTTCGGAAGAAAGATGGCACATGGCATTTTTGTGTGGACTATAGGTCTCTAAATTCTATCACACTTAAGGATAAGTACCCCATTCCCGACATCGAAGAATTGCTAGATGAATTAGCTCGGTATTTTCTAAATTGGACTTGTGCGCTGGGTACCATCAGATTTGCATGCACCATGAGGATGTCCATAAAACGGCTTTCCGTACACATGACGTTGAATTTATAGTGATGTCGTTCGGTCTCACTAATGCTCCGGCCACATTTCAAGGACTTATGAATGATATATTTCGAGACTTCTTGCACCGATTTGTTCTGGTATTCTTCGACAATATCCTCGTCTATAGTTCTTCCTAGGAGCAACATCTTGAGCATCTTCATGCCGTCTTTGAGTTACTTCGAGCCCGCTCTTTATTTATCAAATGCTCCAAATGCTCTTTTGGTTGTTCTCAGGTTGATTATCTGGGCCATGTGATCTCTAATTGGCCAGTTCCGACCTCTCTGAAAGGTCTTCGGGGGTTCTTGGGTTTAACAGGCTACTATCGCCGGTTCGTCGCCAACTATGGTTCTCTTGCAGCCCCCTTGACTAGCTTACTCAAGCAGGCCTAACATGCTTTTGCCACTCTAAAATCTATTATGTGTTTGGCCTCTGTTTTGGCTCTCCCGGATTTCTCTCGACCCTTCGTGGTTGAGACTAATGCCTCCTCCGGTCATGGACTCGGCGCTGTCCTGCTATAGGAAGGCCACCCAATTGCTTTTTGGAGGGGAGCCGGGGGAGAAGAAGATGTTGATGAGAGAGTTAGAGAGAAGGGGAGCCACGGTGAAGGAAGCAAAGGCAGCAGCTTTTTGCTATTGCCAGACCACATCTTTCCCCCAAATCTGCCCGGACCACGGGTAGACGGTTAGGGGAGGAGAGGAGGGGGAAGGTGTCGGCTGGCTGATGGTAGCGCAATGGCGGCCATCGTGACGGCCGCCACTCTCAGATGACCAACGACCAGTTTGGTCCAAATTTAAGCCTGACCGGACCGGTCTATTCTCAGACCTAATCGGTCTAGTAAATAGGCCGGTTCAGGCAGATCGAACCCAGTTCGGTTACTCGGTTCACCCTCAGATCGAACCCGGTTCAATAATAAACCCGATTCATAAGCCGGTTTGGATTTTGAATTGCCGGTGGACCTCAACCGACAGTTAAAAGTGCTTACAACTGACAGTCGAACTTGATCGTCCGTGTATTTCTGCACAGTATGGTACATGCAAAGCCAGTATGGCACATTGGCTCATTTTATTGGTTTTGGGCTGTTTGATAAATATTTTTGAGCCCTAATTGACATGATGTTTCTTTATCTAAGGGCATCTGTCCTTGATTTTATGCTGACTGATAGCTGAGGACTTAAATGATAAGGAAAAACCCGACTAATAAACCTAGTTGGTTTAGAGACTTAATCATTTTATGAAAGATAATAAAATGATGACATGAGGGCTAAGCTTGAGGGTTGGGAAGAACCTAATCAAGATAAAGACTAAAATACCCTTGGCATTGGGAGTCAATGTATGAGTGTGAGGGACTTCTGATCATGCGACCGAATGACTATTAAGTCAAAGATTAGACTATTTATTGAGCTATTGAGCCAACAGTTGTGAATTGTATGCTATAACTCTAAAAGGGGTTCATACTAGAAATACATGATACCTATTAAGGATCACAAGGTATTGATTGGGGTGGTGTTGCATCTTTCGACTGGTGAAAGCTCTGCCGTCTGTATCTTCTTTATGGATTTTAGAGAGCATTCACATCTTCCCATTGGTGGAAGCTCTATGTCATGGTACCTAATGAGGACCAATTTCTATTGGCCAGGCTTAAGCATTTACATGTTATTTTGGTCCATGTTTGCATCTTTCTATGGATTTTAGAGAGAGCATTATATATTCTATTGGCCAGGCTTAAGCTGTTATCTCCTCTCTATGGATTTTAGAGAGAGCTTTTGCATTTTCCCTTGATGGAAGCTCTGCACTCATCATGAGCCGTAGTTGCTAGGTGGATTACTGTGCACATTGGAGGCGCTAGCATCCTGGAAGGCTGCGTTCTCCCGACCCACATCGAGCCCAGGAGCTGATGTGGAGCCAAACCCTTTCAACAGTCATACCTTCTAAGGTAAGGAATGGGCGAGACTGTCATCCTTGAGGGATTCAGGGCGTGCCGTGATTATCGGCCTTTTGTCAGAGCTGTATAAATCCAAGTTGTTAGTGGACATCTTCACATGGTAATTATATTAGAATCTGGATTAGGGGAACTATACTATGTCCTGTTAACAGGGGCAGAACCAGAAATTTCGATGAGGTGGGCCATAAAATTTTCTCAAAATTTGTAAAATAAATGATAAAAATAAAATATAACAAAATATAATATTTTAACTAAGATAAAGTATGTATTAAAATATGACTACATGTAATTTTTTAATCAAGACATACTATGAAAATAAAATGTCTATAATATCTTACACATCTACAACGATTTGCCATTTTTCGAATGTGTTAGATAACAACTTCATTGTCAAGCTCACTGAACACAACTTCTTCAAATAGGTGTAACTAGACAGTCATTTCAAGCTCATTAAACCCAACTTTTCAATAGGTGAAACTGGGCAGTCATTCAAATATCTGTTATTTTTTAAATATCATACAAATAAATCGTGGTAGCAAGGAGGGAACAAGTGCGATCGGTCCGCAAATTATAGTAACAAAGACGAAATTTACCAAAAATTGTAATAACAAAGATGATGGAGGTGTGTGGCAACACCTAAAACGAAGGTAAGAACTAAGAAATTGTGTTTATAGACTAGAGGCCCTAAATTTTTACTACTAGATAGAGTAGATTCTTTTCCTTAAGATATTTTGGCAAGTCTGCTTGTGGGGGCAGAGGTCCCTTGCTTTCGTTATGACATAGTTCCATTTCTTCATTCTTCATCAAAACGATAATTCCAAAGAACACAGGTATTATAACAAAAAGTTATCCGCATCTTTAAGAGAGAAAAGAAAGCGGAACCGGAGAAATTCTCTTTGACTTCCACAAATGTGAACCGAAGTTCTATAACTAATTCAAACTTTATTTTACATCTAATCTTATATATTGCTCCATTACCTCACAGAGAAGGATAGGAAGCTAGCTGCTATACAAGGTGAAGTCAAGGCATTGAAAAGTGATGAACATCTTAAAGAAAAATCTACAAAACAGGTGAGCTCGTTGCGGTATATGAAGCAATGACACTTTTTTTGCAAGAATTAAATATTGGATATCCATCCTCCATTTACAATTCTGACTGTCTTACATCTCTTTTTATGGTGAATATTTTTTGTTTTTCCAGCTTAATGATGAAGTGAATAAGGTGAAGGAGAAGCTGCAACTCACAGAAAATCTTCTTGAGCAAAGGGTGATTTTAATTTCATTGTACTTAAATCTATAGTTTGGCTGGGTGAAATTCTTTTATCTTTACATACAATATGAAATATAAAATCTTGAGATCAAGAAATTAATCGACGACAAGAAGGAGGCACTGGCTGCTCAATTCGCAGCAGAAGCAGCTCTGAGAAGGATTCATGCTACACAAAAGGATGACGGCTTTATGCCTATTGCTGCTGTTATTGCACCACTGGAGGCTGATATCAAAATGTACAGAAAACAGGTGAGGAGATCTGGAATTCTGCAAACGTGATTGAATATTATTGAATGTATTGCAATATAATTTGCTAAAGTAAACTGCTCTTTCTTAAATATGGCGATTGTACAAGAGTATAATAAGCCTTTGGAGCGTATTAACAAATCAAAAGAGGTTGCTCTTGTGGAAGCAAATGATATCTTAAAAACTACGATGGAGAGGGTAATGATAGTAGATGAGCTTCAAAATCATAATTTTGAGTTGAAGAGACAACTTGAGACATACCAGGTAAGTACTTTGGCTGAATTCTGTTGCATACTTTCCACAGACATTTTCAACCCAATGGTTCCCAAACATTGCAGGAAGAAAAAAGATTCTTGACAAAGCTCATCGTCAAAAGGTATAAAAGTAGTACTCCCACAAAACCAATTACCTAAGTCCATTAATATACTACATTAATAATGGGAAGGTTAGCTGGGGCAATTGCCCCGGCTTGCCCCCCCTGGCTCTGCCAGTGCCTGTTAATGTGGAAGCATTGGATGGAAAAATATTGTCTGGTGGCAAATTTCATTTGGGTGATTTGGAATGTTAGATATATAGTATTTAGAAAAGAAAGCTCCAGTTTATAACTGTGTTAACTGGTTTTTGTCTTTGCAGAGGGACTAAAAGATCTTAGAGAATAGGTGCACCTGTTGGATTAGGTGGTTCTCCCCTCCATGAGTGTGTTCAAATTAAACTTTGACAGTGAACATCTAGGAAGTGGTGCAGCTGCTATCGGGGGCCATTCGATATGAGTTTGGTGGTGTTAGCTAGGGCAGGCCGCTACACTTCGTCGATGCTGGCTGAGGCCTTGCCGGGCCTTGAGGGCATTCTTTTGGCCTGTCACCTTAGTATCCCTCATCTATTAATGCTAGGTTTCAAAACTATATATATTTGCTGTAATTTTTGGCAATTATGTTCTAGAAGTACTGCACTTCATGAAATTTAGTACAAATCACATTTTAATACTCCCTCTGTTCATTACTACCCATCTGCATTAGAAATCAGTTATTTTCTTTTTCTAATGCAGACATCTAAATTTTTTACTTTTGGGAGTTCAAAAACACACCTTTGCTGGAAGGGCTGGAGTGGAGATTGACGACCTGAGTCCTGGCTTCCTCCTCCGATGGCCAGCCGGCCATGCCGGTCTCCCTCTCTTCCTCCCCTCCTTCCCCTCGTCCATCTGGCCCCTCCATTCTCCCTTCCCCCACCCAAAATTGGAGTAGCCTCTTATCCTCCGCCCCTTCCGCTACAAAACTCACTCATCACCCAGACCTTCTCCGCAAACCTTCCATCCAAATTTCTGATGAAATTTTACATCGTAATGCTTCAAAGTGGCAGAATTGTCTAGTCGGGTACGTCTTGGGGAAAAGGCCGTACTATGTTTGGTCGAAGAATGTTTTATCAAAGGCGTGGAATATTAACTTTGACATGCAATTGCTTGTTGAAGGCTTCTTCCTTTTCAAATTCTCATCAAGGCAAGATTATGAGCATGTTTCAAATGCCATGTGGTCTGTCGGAGGGAGACCTCTCATCTTGCACCCATGGAAGCCCGGCATGAAGCCAGCCCAAGAACTCATCAAATCAATCCCTATTTGGATACGTCTCCCAGAGCTCCCTGTGGAGCACTTCAATATTGATAGCTTCAGCCTGATTGGTAGTAATCTAGGCACTCCCTTCATAGTGACGGGACTACAACAAATTGGAACAGATTATCTTATGCTCGCATATGTATAGAGATTGATTCAACCTTTGAATTTCCAGATTCTGTTACAGTTGACTTTGATGATGGTTCTCAAGAAAAATTTAAGGTATCATATGAATGGAAGCCTGCCATCTGTTCTAAATGTCATTGTTTTGATCATGTTGCTTCATCTTGTCCCACAAAAGAAGCTTGGCGTCCTATCCCTTCCTTAGATCAACTCTCCCAACAAGTCATTGAGAATACACGATCTCAACAAGATTCACTAGCTGGCAAAACATTGGGTAATCCTCCATCTCATACATCTACCATGGAAGAAAGGCAAGTGCAAACGGAAGTGATGACTCGCGTGGATGACATGGGGAATGTTACTGTTGATAGAAATGAATCTACATCAGAATCTCCGCCACCTGGGTTTCCTTTAATATCGCTGAGTAAATCTTCTCAATCTTCTACTTTGCAAGGTAAATTCCCAAAAAACTAAGCCAGCATCCTTACACAAGAGTCCAACTGATGCATCATCCTTAGAGGGGTGGGTCAAGCCTAAGATTACTACTCATGTCCGGGTGGATATGCATGTGCCACCAATCCAACAATCTCAAAATAAGTATCACCACCTAGATGCTACTGATCAAAATGCCAAAAAGAAGCCCAGTCTTAACAGAGGACCGGTTGCATCCAACTCTAGCGCAGAAGATGAGCTCAATATGGACTCTTCATCATTAGTAAGGAGAAATAAAAATCGTGTTGTTAAGAAGGTGGTTAGCCACCCTCTTCCCCAATGAACTCTCTAGGCGCATGGAATGTCCGTGGCTTAGGCCATGGTTCGAAGAGGTCAGCAGTTCATGACCTTGTCAAGGATAAAGGATTAGCCCTCGTTGGTTTATGTGAAACAAAGTTAAAATTGACTTCTTTCAACAAAATTGAGAACAGAATTCTTAGGGGTTGGTCTGCTATTCACAATTATGCATCTCATCCTAATGGTCGAGTTTTAGTTTTCTGGAATCTATCCACACTCCAAGTGATGAAAGAATCAGAGACAGATCAACTTGTCCACTGCAAGGTTATTTCTTTATCAGATGGTTTCACATTTTTTTGCACTTTTGTCCATGCGTTCAATATGCATGAGGAGAGGATTCATCTATGGAACAATATCAAGAACCTCCAGTCTACACTCCAAGGACCTTGGGTTATTCTTGGCAACTTTAATGCAGTTAGATTTCCTCAAGATAAACTCGGTGGTCTTCCAGTGGTCCCCATCCATATGAACCACTTTAACACTTCATCATTTGAGTGTGATCTTCATGAAATTCCAAGCTCAAAGCCCTTCACATGGAGCAATAAACAAGGCAGTCAAACTCATATTCTGTGCCATCTTGATCGAGCTTTTGCAAATGTCCAGTGGATGATCAAATTCCCCAATTCCTTTCTCCATTGCCACAATATGGTTCTTTCTGATCATTGCCCAATATCTCTGGAATTCAAGCACTCATTCTCAAGTGGTCCAAAACCCTTCAGGTTCTTCAACATGTGGCTCAAAGATAATTCGTTGAGGGACACTGTGATTCATTCATAGGAAGTTGAATTTCAAGGGCGGCCTATGTTTATTTTATCTAGGAAATTGAAGAATTCTAAAGTGAAAATCAAAAATTGGAATAGAGACCATTTTGGCACAATCTCCAACCGGGTTAAGGTTGCTAAATCCAAATTAGTAGTTCTTCAACATAACCTCTTGGAAGATCCCTTCAATCAAATTCTTATTGATAATGAGAAATCTGCGCGTGCTTCTCTGAGCTGTGAATTGGATATTGAGGAGAGTTTTTATTGTCAAAAATCCCGTGTTCAATGGTTGAAAGAGGGTGATAAGAGTACTAAATTTTTCCATGCCATGGTTGCTTCCCATTCCACTCGTAATTCTATTCTTGAAGTAGTTGATGCAAATGGTATTATTCTTTCTAATCCTGATGAAATTGGTGGTGCAGCTCAAACTTACTTTCAACACACATTCTCGCCAACCACTTCTACTGTTCCGCCTCCTATTCAGTTCTCTAGGCGTTTGACTAGTGATCAAGCTTCTTCTCTCTCAGCACCTATTTTTGACGATGAAATTAAAGCAGTTGTTTTTAGTTCTCCTTCAAATAAAGCTCCAAGTCCTGATGGGTTTATCAAAGAATTTTTTATTTCTCATTGGGAAATTGTGGGAGATGATTTCCTTGCAGCTGTTAAGGATAGGCTCCATGCTCAGGTCAGTTAATCACACTTTCTTAGCTCTAATTCCAAAGACAGCTAATGCTAGAAGTTTCAATGATTTTCGCCCTGTATCCTTATGTAATTATCTATATAAGACCATATCCAAGATTTTGGCAAACAGACTAGCTAAAGTTCTGCCTCTGCTTGTTGGCAATCATCAATCAGCTTTTGTTAAAGGTAGACTTATAGTGGAGAATATTCTCCTTGCCCATGAGCTTGTTCATAATATGCATCAAAAGGGTAGTGCCAAAAAATTTTGTGTTAAAGTGGATTTGAAGAAAGCTTTTGACAAGGTCAGATGGGACTTTGTTATCCATATTTTGAAGGAATTTGGGTTTGATGGAACATGGATTAAGTGGATTTCTAAATGCATTTGTATGCCCTCATTTAGTGTTCTTATTAATGGAGCAAGCTATGGTTTTTTCAAAAGTAATTGTGGTCTTAGACAGGGTTGCCCTCTTTCGCCAATGTTATTTATCTTATGTATGGAGGTTTTATCTACTTTTCTTAAGGAAAAATGTGATTCATGACTAATCTTATGCCCCAAATTCAAAGATGCCCCGCCTGTTTCTCATCTTCTTTTTGCAGATGATATATTATTATTTTCCCAGGAATCTCTATCTTCTGCACGACATATGGAAGAAGTGTTGGATAGATTTGCTTCTTACTCTGGCCTTGAAGCGAATGAGTTTAAAAGTTCTATCTAATTTTTGGCTAGCTCAGCACTCAAGCCAGAGATTGCTGCCGTATTTACTTTTCAGACAGGTATTCTCCCAGTCAGATATCTTGGCTTGCCCTTGTTGTCCAAGAGATTATCTTTTATTGCATGCAGACCATTGTTTGAAAAAGTTCTTAGCCGCATAGATGGTTGGAAGGCCAAATTATTATCTTATGCAGGCCGCATCCAACTAATTAAATGAGTTTTGAATGGGCTGCAATTACATTGGACCTCTACCTTCAGTCTTCCTAAGAAGGCCATTCGACATCTAGAAAGTATATTTTCAGCATTTCTTTGGAAGGGTTATTCCTCTTGCTCTTTTCATAATATTGCCTAGCACAAAGTTGCAAGACTGGCTCATGAAGGGTGGGTTAGGCATCAGAGGAATTAAGGACTGTAATGTTGTTGGCCTTTCTAAACTTTTTTGGAGAGCTCTTATTAACAGGGAGTCATTGTGGTGTAAATGGGTTCATGGTTTCTATTTGAGGGGTGATTCAATCTAGACAGTAGCCAACTCTTCAACTTCTCATTCCTCTGCTTGGAATAGTATCATTGCAATGAGGGAGTTTATCCTAAAACATGTCAAGATTAAGCTTAGGGATGGCTCCAACACTCTTACCTGGGTTGATCCTTGGGGCTGCCCTTGCCCCCTAATCTCCCTCTTTGGTAGAAGAGCAATCCTTCGTATTGGAGGTAATCTTAATGATTCCCTGGCTTCATCACTATGCAATAATGATTGGATTTATTCTGGCTCCTCTATTAGAGATCAAGAATTTCTTGATCCTCACAAACCCATCCTTACCTCTAGGCGAGATACTTATGGCTAGACTGTACCAAATAAAAGGCTTACATTCAAATCTGTTTGGGAGCAAGTAAGAACTCATCACCCAGTTGTCCATTGGTTCGGCTTGATTTGGTACAAGCATCGGGTTCCTCGTCATTCATTCCTTGCCTGGTTGGCTCTTAATGATGGGCTTCTCACTATGAAAAATCTTGCTAAGCATGGTTTTCAAATGCCTAGCCGATGTTACTTATGCTTAAATAAGTGTGAAACAAAGACCCATATGTTCTTCTCATGTATTTTTTCCAAACAGGTTTGGAAGCACCTTCTTTCAAAGTGCAGCATAAATAGGGTTGTCCTAGACTTTTGACCATGGGATTCTTTGGATACACTTCATTAAATCTAACAGGCAGGCCGCCATTCTCATGAAACCCCTATTCAACGTCTACGCCACATTTATATGGCAAGAAAGGAACAAGCGCATCTTTGAGGACCATCAATCAAGCATCTCTGGCATCGTTACTGCTATTGTTGCTCAAGTTCAAACAATTCTTGAAAGTCATCTCCTTAAAGAAGAGCTTCTTTCTACTTAGTTTTTTGTCCAGGTTCTGGGATCCTTAATTCCCTTTCTTTGAGTTTTTGCTCTTGTTTTTAGTCTTTCTTTGTGTTGAGACTGTGGTGTTTGTTGTTTCTTGCTGTTCTTTTAGTTAATAAAATCTTTATCTATCAAAAAAAATGCAGACATTTAATGCTTGACGGAGGGAGTAGTAAAATTTTACAAATTCATATTAGTCTTTAGAGATGCTATGAATGGATATTTTCTTCATACATTAATAAACAACGAAAATGAAAAAAAAACTACAATTATAGAGGTTTAATTTAGTAGGTTGATGAACAACAAACAATAATGCCATAAATGATCCAGCTGCGGAACGGAGAGTTCTGGTTGAAGAAGACCTTCTGTCAGCACCTTTCAATACAAAATAAATAGGACGAAATATATCTACAGCACTTCCTGCTTCCACATCACCATGAGTAAGCATACAGGACAGCATATGATTGTTCCTGCCATACAATCAGACAAAAAATAAACAAATAAGGACAATTTGACAAGAAAACCATACATTCTACACCAGCATTAATCAATTAAGTGAAATACCAATCTTTATTCCCTATTTGGTCATATAAATCGCATTCAAAGTCCACGTGCCATATTCAGCTTATTTTACCACAACATGCATTTCGATTGAATGTGCAAGGGTCGAACTGATCGTTAGGCCAAAAAAACGAAAAAGGTACATTGAACAAAGGGCAGCTAAGTTAATTAATACTCCCTGCTTATTAGTAGTTTTTCTCATTTGTTCATTTTAAGCCTAAAACTGGTTCGGTTCGCATTTCGGTTCAGTTAGCAGAGGCTGGTCCAGTTCACTATGTAATGTGGCCACACAGAAAGTCATCAACATCTGAATGCAAAATTTTACCGAAGTTTTTTTTTTTTGTAAACTCATCATCTCCATCTGATATTTAACTTTTGAGAGAAGGTGATACTTGAGAAAGCCTTATAATTTACCTTTTAATTCCATCCACTAATTGATGATTTGATGTACGAAGGATAATATGAAAGGGGACAACCAATGTGGATTGATCTTTTTGAAATGCAACAATTAACATGGGCCAGAAAGAGTATGTTAATTTAAGACATATTTTAATAGTACAATTCACATAAAAATGTTTCGAAGATTCATAATCCAAAGTCGGCTACCATAATCTAGTCAGAATGACGATTGAGACCAAGGGAGCGGAGCAAAAGAAAGATGTTAGAGGGAAAAATTGGGGCTGGGGTGTGAAATTAAGCTAGCGAGGCCACAACATGAAAATGGCAAAAGAGGTAAAAAAACTTGCAAGAGGTTGAGAGAGAGAGAGAGAGGGAATTGGTACCTGTAACATCCGATAAGGCCATTTTAATTTCAAGCATCACATACTTATGGGTAACCAAAATATCAATTATATAATTTTAAAATTTACGTGACCTTATGGTTTGACTAATTTGGTGACTAACAAACTATCATGAGGTAAATTTAAATCGTATAAAATCAATAAGCAATTAAGGTAAAAAACCTATCATTTAAAACATCACATATGAGAATATACATACATAAACCATATGGGCTTTAACCTGACTTTGTGAGGAGGAATTTACTCAAATTCTGGAACTAAAATGGAATAAACTCAAAATATTATAAGACAATTAAGGATCGCCCAAAGGTTCATCAGTTGTCCTTATAATATATAAATATGAAGGTGTTAATTAATATATTTTATTAGATTAGTTTTGTATATCCAAAGATAACAAACTGATTTAATTGTGCTATATTCAATTAGTAGATTAAAGTAAATTTATAAGCATCATTATGTTTGTCATTGTATGACGTTGTATCACCCAAATGATAACATTAATATACATTTATTGTTTATATAAATAAGGTGTCTGAACTTGTATTATGTGTTTTAAGTTACAACTCAAAGCGTTAATATATAAGCATTACATTATTCTTGCAGTACCTATTCATGTTTCTCTTCATTTGCATGTTTCGTCTGTTCCAATGTTTAATGGGCTTAATTTCTCTTGTTGGAGCAAATAAATCTAATTTCAACTAGGTGTTTTGGATCTTCATTTGTCACTTCAAGTTGAGAAACCTACTGCTATTACTGATACTAGTAGTGATGAAAAAAAAGACCTGCCATGATGCTTAAGAAAGATCAAACATACTAAGCCTCATGTTTTATACGAATGAGTGTAGCAAATAACATCAAATCTACTCTTCCCAAAATTGAAATTGGTAAGGAATTTATGAAATTTGTGGAAGAGTGTTCCCGAACTACTGATAAAGTCACTTATTGAGACGTTAATGAGTACCTTAACCACCGTGAATTCGTGCAATTTATTATAAACTCACTTCCTTCTGAGTATGGTCCATTCCAAATAAACTACAACACCATGAAAGATAAATTGAATAGGAATGAACTTCATACTATGCTTGTTCAGGATGAAACGAGGCTTAAGAATCAAGAAACTCATTTCATTCATCTGTAAATAATCAAGAAGCTAGAAAGAAAGCAAAAAAAACATGAAAAGGGCAAGCAAGAATCATTGAAGGTGAATGAGTCAGAAGAAGGATCACAAGAATAATAAGTGTCGTTTCTGTGGGAAACCTGGACACTTTAGAAAGATTGCTTGAAATGTAAGGCATGGTTCGAAAAGAAAGCTAAGCCAGTACTTTTGTATGTTTTGAATCAAATTTAGCTAAAGTTCCTTATAATACTTGGTGGCTTGATTCAGGCTATACCACTCATGTTTCAAATACAATGCAGGGAGTTCTTACAACCTGAACCACAAATTCAAATAAAAAGTTCATTTTAACTGGGAATCGAGTCACAGCTCTAGTTGAAGCTATTGGAACTTATCATTTGATTTTAGACACATGACATCACTTAGATTTATTTCAAACTCTTTATCTACCTTCTGCTTCTTGCAATTTAGTTTCTTTGTCTAGACTTGATTCAGCTAGATACTCTTTTAAATTTGAGAATGGATGTTTCAGTTTGTTTAAGCAAAATCATTTCATTGGTTTTGGTATTCTTTGTGATGGTTTATATAAATTGAAACTTGATCAACTTTTTCCTGAGATTCTTCTAACCTTGTATCATAATGTTGGAACTAAACGTGGTTTAGTGAATGAAAGTTTAGCTTACTTGTGGGATAAACGTCTAGGTTATATTTTCAAAGAAACATTGAAAGGATTGGTAAAGAATGAAATCCTTCTAGACTTGGATTTTACTGATCTTAGTATTTGTGTGAATTGCATTAAAGGAAAATAAATAAAATACACAAAGAAAGGAGCACACAACTCTTTAAAATAATACACACTGATATGTGGACCTTTTGGTGTTTTATCTTTTAGTGGAGAAATATATTTTATCACTTTTATTGATGACTTTTCATGTTATAGTTATGTCTATTTGTTGTATGAAAAATCTCAATCGGTAAACACTTGTGAGGTATTTAATAATGAAGTTGAAAGATAGTTACACCAAAAGGTAAAAGCTGTTAGGTTTGGCAAAGGTGGTGAATTTTATGAAAAATGTGATAAAATTGCGCATGCCCAGGTCCATTTGCCAAATTCCTTGAAAAATATGGCATATGTGCTTAATACACTATGCCATGTACACCACAACAAAATGGTGTAGAAGAAAGGCATAATCGTACCTTATTAGCCATGATTAGGTGTATGTTAAGCAATTCACCTTTACCCACATCATTGTGGCTGCATGCATTGAAAAATGCTATGTATTTGTTCAACAAGGTTCCTCGTAAGGCAGTTCCTAAGACTCTTTTTGAACTGTGGATTAGTAGGAAACCCAATTTAAGACACCTGCATGTTTGGGGTTGCCCGACGAAGTAAGAATCTATAATCCACCATGCATGACAGAGGTGGTGTTTGCCATTAACTTCTTCTAAAATTGTTGTTCCTGTAATTGTTGAACAATTGACAAGAACAACAAATGAATAGTCAAACAAACCACAATGATGATAATGTTGATGAACCTACAGTAGAATAACCACAAGAAAAACATTAAGAAGGTCTGCTATTTCTTATAATCATGTGGTATATCCAGCAAGGCAGCCCATCTAGGGGTCATCAGTATGAGCTCTCTGTAAGTCAGCCATAAATGGAAACATGGGAGCAGACATGCCCAAATTGGCGGCTTCGTCGAATTGACAAGATAATGCATCTGGCACAATATTCTCTTAATCGCATTTATAAACTAGGTCGTAGTCATAACTGAACAACTTAGTCACCCACCGTTGTTGCGCCAGTGTGGCAACCTCTGGTCCAAGAAATATTTCAAGGGTTGGTGATCTGTCCGGATAGTGAAACAACGTCCCAATAAGTAAGGCCACTTAGTAATGGCATTCACAATTGCCAACATCCCTTTCTCATAAGCAGAGAGAGACAAAGATCGACCAGATAGTTTCTTGCTCCAAAATGCAGTGGAGTGTCCATCTTGCAAAAGTACCGCACCTAACCCTTGGCTGGATGCATCAGTCTCAACAATGAAGGGCCAAGAGAAGTCCGGCAAAGCCAACACATGGGCAGAAATCATAGTTGTCTTGAGGGCCACAAATGCTTGTTGAGCTGCATCATTCCACTCAAAGGCCCCTTTCTTGAGTAAGCTAGTCAAAGGGTCAGTGATGAAGCCATAGTTGGTGACAAACCATCTGTAGTATCCAGTAAGGCCCAATAACCCCCCTACAACTTTCATTGAAGTGGGCACAAGCCAATTTAGCATGACGGCCACTTTGGATGGGTAGTTTGAAACTCCCCCCATTAGATATCATATGTCTAAGATATTCAACTTGGAAAGAACCAAAAGAACACTTTGCCTTTTTGAGAAATAAAGAATGGGCTTGCAATACCTCAAAGACCAACCGAAGATGCCCTAGGTGTTGCTCCTAAGAAGTACTGTATACCAAAATGTCATAAAAAACAAGTACAAAGCGGCGTAATGGTGAGGCCAAAAGGCATTACCAAAAATTCAAAATGCCCATCATGGGTTTTGAAAGCCATTTTATGTGCATTGTCTAGATGCATCCAAATTTGATGATACCTGGCTCGCAAATCCAACTTTGAGAAAACACGCGCATGAGCAAGGTCATCCAATAATTCTTCAATCATGGGAATATGGTATTTGTCTTTGAGGGTAATAGCATTAAGAGCCCTATAATCAATACAAATTATCAATGATCCGTCCTCCTTTCGCACTATAAGCATTGGCGAGGAATAGGAACTTGAACTCGACCGAATAATCCCGGCAGCAAGCATCTCATAACCAACTTTTCAATCTCAACTTTCTGAATAAGTGGGTACTTATATGGTTGGACATTTGCAGGTGCAGCTCCCGGTAAAACGGGAATGTGATGATCATGTGAATGAGAAGGGGGAAGACCGGTAGGCTCCGCAAACAGCTCAACAAATTCAAATAGGAGATCAACTAGGTTTGGTGGATCAATAGATAATGGTTTGGCGCTAAAAGAAATCAGGTGCAACAAAAACCATTAATGATTACCACGCATTAGAGATCCGATCAACTGCATGGAATGGAGGGATCCTAGGGGCACTCTAGAAAGCTGAATTTCATGTCCATCAATTGAGAAGTACATAGTTGTCGCTTCAAAGTTCCAAACAACATCGCCTAGTTCTTGTAGCCACTGCACCCCAAGGACCACGTCGGCACCTTGCTTGGGTAATAAATATAGATATATAAGATACAAATATCCCTGAATTTTAATTTCCACAAGAGGGCACAAGTCGGCACTCAGGAGGTTGGTGCCATAATGAATCCGAACATCAGAAAAGGAAGATGCTATAAGAGAACATCCCAACCTGTGAGCAACCTTGTCATTTATGAAATTGTGGGTACTTCCTGTGTCAATAAGAATAGACACTTGTTGCTTTTTGATGTGGTATGCACATAATCCATGGCATATACTCCCCAGAAAAGGCATGGAAGGAGATCTCCGGAGGTGCTGGAGAGCTGGTCCCTTCTTCCTCCTCAAAGTTCTCATCCAAAAGGAGTGCACGGGACTTCAGTTGTGATTGAGCACATAGCATTCATCGCAGTTATAATACAGGCCTTTGGAACGCCTCTCTTCCATTTGAGCTTGAGTAAGGCGATGGATGGGCAGAGAGACAGTGGTGACGTGGTTGTCGGCAGGACCTGCGTGCGGTGGCGGGGGTAAGGCTAGCCGAGTGGGTGGAAGGGGATGCCATGTCCATCATTGCTGGTTAAGGCGCTCCTCGGCAATGCGTGCATGCTTAATGACTTGAGCCATGGAGTTCTGCGAGTAATGGCGGATGGCGTATGATATCTCTAATTTCAACCCATGCATGAATTTGCCCACCAAAGCCTATAGAGTCCAGTAAGGGAGACAATTAACAATACTCATGAAATCCATCTGGTAGGCGCGTATGATGGCGGTTTGTCGTAGAGAGCTATTGAGCTCATTGAAGTCTGCATACTCATTATGCCCAATCTGGATGCATAACTCCTTGGTAAATTGTTGCCAAGTATGTGTCAGAGCCTCCGTCTCAAAATTTTGGTACCATATTAGTGCATCTCCAGTAAGATGGAAGAAGGTCGCTATTAGCTTCTCCTCGTCTGTCCAAGTATCTGGGTACCAAAAGAATTTGTCAGCTTCTAGTCAATCGAATTGACTTCACCATAATATTTGGGAAAATAAAAGCGCTCCAAATGGGGTTTTGCTAATGGCCATTCGGAGGTGCGATCGCCTCCTGGATAACTGTGGTTGGCCCAACGGGGGTCGGTCTGATTGCCCACAAAGTTCATCTCCGGTTCCTCGTCTTCTTGTTGGCGACCTGTATGTGCTTGGATGAGTGGAATAGCATAAGCATTTTGAGTGACACCTGACATGCTGGTCACACCCACTCCAATGGAAGACATGGTAGCGGATGTTGTTTGCGAACCAAAGAGAATGGTAGTAGGTTCTTACTGCATGCTCGTCAATGGCGGACGTGAGGAGGTACCACCCAATGGAGGAGGTAGAACCCCCTTTTCCGATCGGCTGATATGGGTGGCTAATGCCACTGAAGTTGCATGGGAAAGCTGATCGAGTGACTCTTGGAAGAACATCATATCTTTGTGATATTGTTGTTGGCCCTGCAAGAGGACCTGAAGGAATTGATCCTAGCAAGTCATAGAAGCTACATAAATTCTCGAAGGCTCTCTTCCATGGACGAAGTTGTCGCAGACTCATTATTAATGTCGCTTGGTGTTGCGGAGTCGACCGGGGAATGTTGATCAGCTGCATGACGTTGAGTTGTCTTTGCCATTGCAATGATAGATGAATGCGCCCGAGAATCATAGGGCTCCAATATCAATGATGTATATTGCCGGGTACAGTAGGATTAAAGACGTGAGAGATAGGAAATAGTCAAGGCCTAGGCCAAGGAGAACCTTCTGCAAGCAATGGCGGCTCAAGCAGAGAGGGGACGAAGGAGGTGAAGCAAGAGGATTAGAGAGGAAGGAGAGGATTAGGGTAATTGATTATTGCATAACAATCCAAAGAGGGCATAAGCCCTTTACATAGTTTTCCACGTAGTGGGCATGGGTTAATCCCTTAAAGGAACAAAAAATTAGACTGGGCCTTAAGGGCTTATTACACAATAACTTATTTAATGCATTAAGGGCAAACAAGATAATTAACCAAAATAACATAACATAATGGAATAATAAATAAGAACATCAGAATTAATGAAGATCAAGTTCTATTTTCACAAGCCACAAAAGGTGTTAATTCTACTAATTGGGTAGATGCAATGAAAGATTAGTCAATCCATGGAACAAAATGAAGTTTGAGACCTTGTTGAATTGCCTGAAAGTTGTCTCTCGTGAGGGTCTGTAGTCATGCTACCCACAAACATGTACTTATGACATTAACCTAATTAATCTAAGTGTAAAGATAAATAAAAATAAACATTGCAAAACAAACAATCCTATTATCCCTTCAAATGCACACCACAATGTTTAAGAATACCAACCACACATACTTGCATTTATAATCAACTGGAATATAGAAGCTCTCAAGTAAGTAGTTTTATTCTATACTTTCATCTTGTAAATTTCTGCTCAATATGATATAGCATGATAATTTAAATAGTAAAAGTTTAGAACATTGTAGCAATACACCCTAAATTTCTGTTTTACACATATCCAGTGCTACCTATTAATCAAAGAACATCAGAATCTACGTAGTCATCCCAACCTCGAGGTTCATGATAGCACAAATGCCTGCGCACCTCCTTCGGGTCCAACATTCTAGATTTTAGAGGATAATACACCATAGATTTTTTTTTCTATGGGACTGTGCAATGCCTAACTTCAAGATGCTTAGGTTTAACAATGACTCGGGCCAATGACTTCCAACCAGTTGGCTTAGGGCATTAGGTTTCAAGTATAGACCGCTTCGGGCCCAACCATCAGCCTAAGTTAATCCTATAATAGTCAAGCACCCCCGATTTTACATATTAATTTCATTTTTTCAGCAACCTTTATTCTGTCCAAGTTGCTGATTGTTATGATTTTTACGTATTTTAATCGCAATTGCACGAGACTCAGTATAGTCTAGTAGAAACGAGGTCGAACCCAAAAGACTTGGTTGATTTTACCTAATTCTAGATTAATTCTAATGAATGAATTGACTTTAATAAAGTAAAGAACTAAAGGAATAAACTTTAATGAGGAATTAGATGAATGAGAATATCAAGGCAACGAATCCACCTCTAAATATGCAATTATTACTCTCAATTATTATTTCACACAAATTGATATGACATGAACTTGTGTTCTTGGTCAGACACACGATTTACAATTAACTCACTCAATGTTCTTTGGTTGGACACAAAGAATTCATTCAACGTAAATAATTTAGCTAATTATATCCTTGGTCAGGCATAGAATTAACACAATCCTGTTCTTGGTTAGACACAGGGATTATTAAGATCAAACTTCATTCATAATCATACTAGTCTATGGTTAACCACTAGATGAACAATAATAAAATCACATTAAGCATAAATAAGAAAAATCATATCAACTATTATTAAATAAAACAATTGAGAATAGCAACACAAGTTAGGGCTTCATTTATGCCTTTGATAACATATTAGGTAGACATGAAAAGAGAAGAAAAGGAAAAACTGTCTTTTGATGGGTTCATCTGTCACGCCCCAAAATCCCATACCTCGATCGGAGTGCGGAAGCCAACAATTGAATACATTTCGAGGTAGAGATCCCGAGCACGCGACCGAACAGTTGATTTTCCCACCAATTACAATCATCTCAAAAGAATGTGTAACCGATTATACCCGCAATTAGTGCAATACAATAACAGACATCAATAAATACTATGAAATGAATTTACTTAATAATAATCCATTTAAGAAAATCAAATAAAATAAACCTATAAGTCTATCGCATACAATTGCCAATAATGTCATAAGCATCAATAAAAGCAAGGCAAATAACTAGATAGTATTTAAAACTCTTCACGGCTCCTGCAATCCGCATTTCCACTACTGCACTTCCTGATCTTAATTTTTATTTATGCCTGCATCAGAGGATGCATGAGTATTTTATAGAAACACTCAGTAGGATGTAAAAACCCACTGAATTAAAACAAGAAGTATAAAGAGAATAAGAATAACAAAGGATTGTGAACATTCCACAACATCTGAACTGAACCAAGGTCTATACACCTGAAAGGTTAGTCAATAATAACCATCCCAACTCACAAGTATAGGAAAAACATCAATAAGACTCCTAACAAACATATGTGTAAGGAGAGAATAACAATCATATCAAAGGCTCCAGACATCTATAGTGAAAGGAGTTACAATTTCTGCTCGCTGAACTGGTCGCTCGCAAGTGACTAAAATAATATACCAGAACCACCCTAGGGGTCCTCTTTTGGAACCCTGCCATGCGTCTAGGATGCTGGCCCCACCAGTGCTTACGGACACGATGGGCGGAGACTGAAGACCTTCCGTAATGTCAACAGTCTAATGTACGTATAGTGCCTCCCTTCGGGCAGTATGGAATCGCAACTCCATAAATATAAGTGACCTCGCAATATCTAGCAATGGCTTAATTGAGCATACTATGAATCCACCATGGGGAGAGTCTCACAAAATCTCCGGTGGAAGAAATAATCATGTAATCAATATGAGCAATATCTCAAAGGAATAGAGGTCACAACACTCTAAGATCATAAGGTATCTCTTACCAGAATAGACTCTCTCACGGAGTGTGGATAGAAGTGTCAAGGTCTTTAACCAACACATAACTCACTCATTGGAGTAGCATAAAATAATAAGCTTCTTAAAGGCATGCAAATCACTCTTGGAATAACAAGACAACCCAAACACTTCGAATAATAACAACTCACCCAAGGAGTACCATACAATCAATACATACCTTTCATGCTCAGGCCTAGATAGGAATTCCTCATACGCATTGGAATTTTATAATACAATATCAGAAATAAAAATACCAAAGAATCTTAGATGATTTGAATTCCAAGTGGAATCACAAACCGACATCAATGCTTTTACGATAGATAGTTATGAATCTCTTGATCAAAGGATTATCCCTCTTAATTAGATTACTTCTAACCCAATTCTTACTGTGATATACCATAAATATATAGTCCAATTACTGGTATTGGCACGTTAAATATTATCATATCATATTACATGATGTTATTTATATACTTAGTATTTTCTCTTAGATTCAGCTCACTGCCTCCTGTACAACAGTCCTCTTCCGACGGCTACTGTGCTATGTACAGTACTACTTAACCTCTGAAATTTTTACTGATAATACCTTCATGAGTCTAGTTTCTAACCCCACTAATTTTATATTTTTCTGATTTTATTTGAATTATTTATTACAGACTGTCAGCACAGAAACAGTTCTGGCCGAGATTAAGACTCTTAATTAAACTTGATTATCTCGCATAATAACACATTATAGATGATAATATATTATTAACAGACCATATACTCCCTTCCTAGATCAATTACAGACCCTAGGATTACCTGAAATTACCAAAGTACACCCTTTTATCATGTCTCTTTATATATAACACAGTTTTAGTCATTAATACATCCCAAACAAGACAATTACTGCAAGACAATCATTAAGACATAAGACTCAACGTGGATCATGGTCAATGAAGCAATATCAGAACTTCTAGTCTCTGTAAAATGAATAAAGCATCCGACTTTGGGTGGGAATTCCCATCTAGATACGTAGCATGAAAGCACATATGCATGTGATGCAACAAGCATGGAAAATAAGAACATAATTCATTCATCTCGCAAGAATTAAAGCAATACTCCAAGGTAATAAATAAGAATACTTATCACATCATATGAATAAATAGAAGAAAGGGGGAAAACCATCCTACACTTAATTGACCGAAAATTCCGCCTTTTTACGCGTTGCTTGTCTCCTCTGCTTCCTCCAAAGCTCCCGCTCCAAGCTCTTGCAAAACTCCCACAAGAAGAAGCCTTAATATAGGTTTTCCAATAGCACAAGGAAGGAGAAGGAAAATGTCTCTAGACGTTCTAGGAATAGGTTTTCCAATAGCACAAGCCAACTCTCTAGGGTTTATATAGAGTTTGGGGAGAATCCCTTCTTAAACCAATTTCTCATATCATGGACACTTCCCACCAATGAGAAGGCCTCAAGATCTTTCTAGAGACGTGCAATTTAAGTCCAGTTAGGATTTGGCATCTTTTCCATGCAAATCCACCCCAAAAATAAGCTAGAAATCGCAAAACCGCAACCGGCGATCAATCGGCAATACGACGATTGATCGTCGCATGCCTTTTCTAAACTACCGCGTTACAGCCGATCGATCGCAGTTATTGATGATCGATCACTTTCTCCGAAACAAAACAATCAATAATCACAGTAACTACGATCGATCGTTTTGATAAGCGGTCGATCGGTTCAATTTGCCGATCAATCGTTTGTTCTGGCGATCGATCGCAGCCACGCCCAAACAAAATTCAATTTCTCATATCTTTTCACTCCGAACTCCAAATCGCACATAGTTAGTGGCATTGGAAAGCTCTTATCACCAACTTTAAACCCCATAAAGTAAAACATAATCAAATCAAGTATTAAGAGGGTTAAATTTTGGTTTTAAAATACATACTAATTTTCTGGGTGTTACATCATCAGCGTCTGAAATCAGTTCCTTGACTGCAACAATTCTGCTTGACTCCTACAGTTCTCCTCTATCATGATCGTATGCAATAGTTCATCTCACTGCCCAGTCACCTCCTCTCTTGAACCAGAACCTCGCTCTCGTCTCTTCCAGAACAGTCCTCTTCCAGAACAGTTGGCCTCCTCTCACTATTGTTCCCTCTATGCACAGCCGACCCCTTCTATTCCCACTATACCCTATTTTTATAGGATGCAAACAAAGTCCCTTCTTTCTCCCAAATAAGCAACTTGTCAAAACCATTTCGTGTGTAATATCAAATTCCAAATGCTACCTTCCCAATCAAGCCATTTTCCCTTCGAATTGATTTCAATCCCGTCCCAATTTAAGGTAAAAATTCCAACTTTATGCATTCTCAAAACAGAGCCGACACCCAAAATTAAAACGTCCCCTTTCTCATCCCAAATTAGACATCTTTGAAAGCTTCAATCGAACGGAGTATTGGATACTTGCCATTTTAATCCATGACCGGAATCCATCTTCCACTTTGGCTCTCTTCTTTTCCAAATCAGATAACTTTCCAAAATCAGAATTGTTGTTTGTCTTTGCCGCCGAACCGCTTCTTCTCCGGCTCCATCAACTCGCCTTCGGCCTCCATAAGCCTCGTTCTGACCCAATCGCCGCCGGCCACCGATCGCATGCCCACGGTCGCCATCGATGCCGAGCTCAGGACCGTCGTCGATCGCTTGCTGTGACTGTCATGATCAACCTCGCCCATGAGCTATCGTCTTCCGCCGTCGATCACATGCTTCACTGCTGTGACCCATCGCCGACGATCCTCTGTCGGCCGCCCATAGCACATGGCCGTGATCACCCCCGAGCTCTGCTCCTCTGTTAGACACCCGAGCCATCGGCTCGGGTCATCTTTGCTTCTCTTTTTTTTTCTTTGATTGAACCGGTCGGTTCAGTTCCGATTTTGTTCTTTTTTTTCATTCCATTAGCTAAAACCCGTTGTCGTAACTTTATCCGTCGGATCTTTGATCTCTTCACAGAACCGATTTTGACGCGCATTCACTTTTTGGCGATCTGCATTTGAAACTCATAAACCTACATAAATAAAATTAAATCTTAATTAGACGCATAATAAAATGTAAATCCATTAAATCCAGTTAATGCATCTAAATTAAATCAATGAAGCACATTTATTTATTAAACTCCTAATTGCTCACTTAACATGAATAATCATTATTTATCCTTATTTCAACTAAAATTACGACTAACATATACGTTGAAAGGCATAAAAATGTGTATATTTTGTAGATATCAGTTGTATTATACTCTCAACCTATTTTCGGTCCAAGCTTCCGCCATATTGCTAAGTAAATGGTCTATCATGATCGTTTAAGCTCAACAACAACAATATATCATCTGATGGCTAAGACAAAAGTTATCCCACTGTAGATTAGTATTCAACAAATTTCTAGAGGGGATTACTTTATGTAACTAGTGTGTGTGAGAGAGTTTTATTAGATCAAGCACCTGATCCAAGAGGACTGTAACAGAAAGATATTCTCAGTTAAGTATATCTATCCTCCAGTATATTTACTCACACTTCCAATGTAAATTAATTTCTTAAAAATTGAAATATGCATCATCAAGGGATAAACTATCAAAACCTATGAAAAATACTAACAAACACCTAAAAAATAATCAAATTTTTATGCTTTTTCTTTTTTTGATTTTTTTTTAAATCAGGCAATATCCTCTCCCCCAAACCTATTATGAACCTCAATTTTTTTAAAAAAATAGGGTTACCCGTATATTCGACCCGAGGGTTTGACTTTTGATTAATAGAGGTCGGCTCATAATCCAATCCGATTTAATCACGGGGTCAAGGGCGACCCAACCCAATTCCCAGCCTACTTTCTAGGCAAACTGAAACACGTGCAGCATTTCTCTTTTTTGTCTCTCTCTCTCTCATGGAATGTTGTATCGGCGATATATTGCTGATATATAGCCAATATATCAATATCGGCCTTCAACTGGTGAAATGGTACACTGTAATATCATTTTTTATTTTTTTAAAAATATCGCTGATATATCGATGTTTTTAAAAAAAATATTTTTTTGAAAATTTTTTAAAAAAATAAAAAGATAAAAATCAACTTTCTTGTTTGTTTCCCATCCTATGCTAAGTGGAAGGATACGGTTTTAAAACGCAAACATATATTTTGAATTATATACACATTTTAATGTATATTTTAAAATTTATACTTGTCTAAATAAGTATCACACATTTCAGAAGTGATATTATGAAAATACATGGTAAAAACTAGTTTCAGACAACTGATATTTTTTTATAAATATCTCCGATATATCTCCTATATTTTATCTATTTGGTCGACCGATATCCGATACGACATTCCTTGCTCTCTCTCCATGTATCCTCGCGGGGAACTTTTGCCGGAATTCATCTTCCCCCTTTATGCCGCAATGTATCCCACATAGTTATTAGAAAACCATAGAAAACAATCTTGTTCTCCAAACGTAAGGCTTCCGTCTCTTTTGGTGGAAGGGCATTTGTGTAATAATGAGCTATTCTCTGGATAAATCTGAATTTGAAACTGTTCAGTCTTCTCCTTCCAAGACAAAAAGGACTCGTGAAAACTCCCAGTCTCCTCATCCACCACTTTCCAATATACCCCAACACTTTCCCAATATTACCACCTCCGTCATCACCCAAAAACAAAACCCTTCAAAACATCATTGCAAACTCGTAGTTTCATCATTTAAACCCTGACTTTTTTAAACCCTTAACGCACTTAACTCACAGTCGCTTCCCCTTCACGGAAGCTCTCTCCCATCTTCATCAACTTTAGCTTCCCCGCCTGCCGATCGCCGGCGCCGTCTCCGACGAACAAAACCGGATCAGATCGCTCGAGTTTCAGCTGGGTGGGAGGGGAATGGAGATGGGCTGCTGATTGGGATGGCGACGGGGGCAAGGATGCCGACGTGGAGGGAGAGGGAGAACAACAGGAGGAGGGAGAGGAGGAGGAGGGCGATCGCGGCGAAGATCTACGCGGGGCTGAGGATGTACGGTAACTACGAGCTGCCCAAGCACTGCGACAACAACGAGGTCCTCAAGGCCATCTGCGCCGAGGCCGGTTGGACCGTTGAGCAAGACGGCACCACCTACCGCAAGGTAACGCTGGTACTACTATCTATTATCTTCTCTGCGCCGCCAGCCGGCCACCTTTCCCATCGTCTCTCCGGCGAGCGCGGCGCAAGTTAGCACCACCTATATAATGCTGCTATCCTGCGCCGGTGGCTTATATGTACCTCCCTGGCGGACGTTAGCACCCGCGCCGTCTGCTGCGCCGCCGTGCGGCGGAGGCCGTGCCGGTAGATCGTGTGTATAGACATGTTTACCCTAGGCTTGAGGAGATATTTTCTTTAAGCTACGGTACAACCGAGGGTAAAAGCTGTCTGTATGAGATGGGTAGATTTGGAATTCAGGTGCCTTTTATCTCGTGGGACCCACATGAGCGTGCGTATGGAAGCGCGAAGCGCATCGTGCAGATGAAATACCGGGAATGCCCTTTTAGATTTTCCACTTCTGTACATATTGGAGGGCTTTTATGTCATGATGGGGAACTATCACTTTTATTGGGATTAGGTTTTCCGAAATCCAAAGGGGGAAATTTGGATTTTGATTTGGTCCCAGAATCTTTATGTTTTCTGTTGTCCTTGTGTGTTTGCTTTCTCGGTTGGCTCATCCGTGTCATTTCCAAATCTGCTTTTTGAATCGTAGCAAACAAAAAAAAAATATTAAAATAAAAAAAATCTACTTTTGGGTGCAATACAAGTGCCCTTCACATGGCCAAAGCTTTTACTGTTGGGACATATTTTTGACTAGTTGGAGTGGATAATGTCCCTGATGGGGCCAGGTCTTGCCCCTCCTTTATTCAGTATGATGATATGACATGATATGATTAAAGTGTCAAAGTTTTGATTGATTTCTGATGTGATTCCATGAATGGTTTTAGTAGCGGCCACAGACTCTACTAAATTAGGGTTTAACTGATTAAAGTGTTAAAGTGTCAGTTAAACTGAGGTTTAACTGATTTATCTGATGTCGGAACCAGCTTATAAATTATAAGTGTTTGTTTAGATACGCAACTTGGACCCAGACATTTTGGGCGGATTTTACAGTGTCATGTTTGGTTTCTCACATTTTGCGCAAAATGAATAATTTTATACAAAATCCATTGTAGAACTTTTTATAGGATCATAACATGCATTGATCAATATAGGAAAATAAATAACATGCATGCTAAACTAAAATCCATTTTCCAAGATTTTCTTCTATGTCATCTCATGAAATCTTCGTTTATTTTTCACAAAATGTATATTCAAACAGACCCCTAAATATGGACTTCCATTTACATTATCTGTCCTCCACGTTTATGTTTGGCAATCTCTACTTAGAGAAGTTAAAAGCTCATCCAGTCCACTATTTTATGCAATTTGAACTCTGCCTTTGCCTTTCTGCTGTTTGTGGTTGAATGTAATGCGGTTATATATTGGTGGACTAGATTGCGATGTTATTAATTAGCTGAAGTCAGGGAAATGGTAAGAGGAGTATAAAGGATGATAAATGGTGGCGTTTATTCTTTGACGAATTATAATCTTTAAGTGGTTCTGGGCAATTTGCTGTGAACTAGCTGTCAAGGTTAGTGTGACAAGAGTCGAATGAGAACTGAGCATGCATTTACGATAGTATCTATTACATCAAGTAACTGATTTTAAGCTGCAGATGTTTGCTTAGATCTAAATTGATCAGCCACCAACATTTGTTTGACATAGATAGGCAGGCAACAGTATGCTAAACTTAATGTGAATTTTCCAGAAAAAAAAAACTTTTTGTGAAATCTCATTATCCAGCTGACTGGACATAAAATGGTTTCTAAATGTCTCTATCTAACATTTGTTAGTTCTGATGATATCATTTGCCATTTGTGTACCTTTCGGCTGATCTTGATTCCATCTTGGACTTTAGCCCAACTTGCTTGTGAAACTATATTTATAACAGTGCAGTTCCTAGTATACTAATTTAAGACACAACTAACCTCGATTGAACATAAAAGGTCTCTAATTGTCCTTATCTAATATTTGTTAGTTCTGATGGAATCATTTGCCATTTGTTAACCAATCTGCTGAACTTGGTTCCATCTTGGACTTTAGCCTAACCAGCTTGTGGAGCTTTATTTACAACAGTGCGGTTCCTAGATACTAATTTAAGACACAACTAACCTAATAATGCAATAATTTGTTACTACCTTTGATTTCAGGGATGCAAGCCGGCAGAGCGCATGGAGGCAGTGGGTGGATCTGCATCAGCAAGCCAATACTCCTCATACCTTCCAAGCCCTTGTATCTCCTACAATCCTAGCCCAGCCTCTTCGTCCTTCCCTAGTCCAGCCTCATCCTCCTATGCCCCTAATGGAAACGCTCATACAGATCCTAATTTTCTCATCCCCTGGTTCAAAAACCTTTCCTCCTCTTCTTCAGCTTCCTCTTCCAAGCAACCTCCCCCTCTCGATCTACATTTTGGGTCAAACAGTGCTCCTGTCACGCCTCCTTCAAGCTCCCCAACTGCCCGGAGTCCTAGAATGAAAACTGATTGGGGAAGACCGCCTTACTCATTCTTTCACTCATCCACCCCTTCCAGTCCAGGCAGGCAGATCATCCCTGACTCCAGCTGGTTCGCAGGCCTTCGGCTGCCAACTGGTGGGTCGGCTTCTCCTACGTACAGTCTTGTCTCCCCTAATCCATTTGGATTCAAGGATGAGGCAATGCCTGCTGGGGGATCAAGAATGTGGACTCCGGGGCAAAGTGGGACGTGCTCGCCCGCTGTTACTGGGGCTCGCACGCCTGCTGACATTCAGACGGTGGACGTAAATGTAGATGACTTTGCCTTTGGTAGCAATGCAACTGGTCTTGTGAAGCCATGGGAGGGAGAGAGAATACATGAAGAATGCGGTTCTGATGAGCTTGAACTTACTCTTGGGAGCTCGTATACAAGGTAGCCTAGCACAAGCTATCTGAATTTGCTCTGTTCTCATTCTCTTTGCCCCAAAAATCCCGGCATAAAGCCACTAACCGAGAAAAGCCATCTATGAACACTATAGTACCTGTAGCGAAGAAACTGGCATGGCTGCCTCGAGACCTTTACTAATATATGAGGGAAATCGCATCATTTATCTTGTTCTTAACGTAGCATTTCATTAATTGGTTCATTGGCCATTGAAAATGAGAGGATGAGAACTGATCTGAGACTCTGGAAAGATAACGGCACCGAGTTTCAAGATTGGATGATTCGAAATAGCAGCATAAATTTTTATTTATTATTTTTCCTGTTTGGTTGTTTTAATTTGTAAAATTTCCTACCGATAAAAAAAATCTAAATTTCCTCAAATTTTATGGTTTTACCCCTTTTTTACAACTTTATGTGCTTGGGTTTGATACAATCTACATGTCAAAGCGTGTTGATCTATGGAGAAGTTCTGTACCTTGGTGATAAATTCCAATATGCAAGGAATTCAATTTGTCTTATAAGCTCTAAATTCAAATTTTTATAAACAGCAAAATTATACGTGACATAACCGTCTCTAAAAAGTGGGTAAACCTTCATTTGGTTTAAAACACTGACAACCTGCTCAAGAACTTAGCCTATCTCAAATGGCAGAGTTCTCGATAAAATAGTAACCTTCTGCCAAAAAAAAGATATACTAAGCTTAAACTAATTTAATTTACTAATTTTGATCTATTAAAAAGTTCAACAAATAATAATATAATCACTCTTTCCAACCTGTTATTATTAATAGTGGTTCCTTGGCCACTAAAAAGCATTACATGTGCTAAGCTTTTCCTAAGCTCCGATTATCAGGTATTAAGTTTGTTTAGATCTCACAGCAATCCTCTAAATAATTAGCCAACGAGGTGTTGGTGGGACTGCCAGCGCCACGTCTCACAAAGTGGAAAACCTGTATGCAAACCCTGGGCTGGCCACCCATACAAGATCATCATCCTGGTTTTCCCAGTGCCCATGGTATGGGGGCCTTGCATGTGGAGGAGATTGACAACGAGATATAGTGCTTTAAGGGGCCAGTTTCCCCACCCCTTCTAGTCTGGTCCTAAGGTCTCGCCATCCCTCTTGACAATAAAAACCTCCAAATGATTTTTATAACCACTACAAACAATTCATCAGCATTTCAAATCAGAGGTTCAAACATTTATCCTATTGCTAATGTTTCCTTCTTAACGTAAGAGAGTTGTCTTGTTGTAATCCCTTGAAATTTAACTACGATAGGGGACCAAAGTAGATTACTGCTTTATTCATTTCAGCTCTAGCGAGCATATATCCTGGTACATTTAAAGAGAGTTTGAAAAGTTACTTGAGCCATCTTCATAATTCTGTGTGTCCTATTTCGCACTGAAACAGAGAGTTCCCCAGTGGAGTTAGAAACTTAGAATTAAATTGAATCAGATTAGGAAAAAACTAAGGCAACAGACTATCATCAACATGCCTATACGGCAGAATAATGTAATGCTCTGTGGCAATCTTGAATCCTAAAACAATGGCCAACGATGCTAGAAATGGAAAATCAAACATTTTTGTGATTGTTTCGGGTATTAATGGCATTTTTCCTTCATTACCACAAATATCAAACAAACAAAAAGAAAAGTATGTGCTGACTAGGATTTTTGAAAAAAGAAAAAATATTAATTATTTTTTGGATGACATAAATTAGGAAATTGAAGTTTCCAAATTTAAGTTCTTGAGATTGAATGGATTGTATTATTGTGAAATGTTTCCTAATTACAATATAACCAAGATTTAACAGAAGACCAGGTTTAAAATAGGACTCACTGGCGCTGGGCTGAACCTAGCGCCAGGGTCCGAGGAGTGCCTGGCGCCAGGTTAAGACTAGATGCTAGAGCTTAGTACCACGTGGGGTGCAACGTGGGTGTTGATCTCTTAGATAGTAAGTTACAATTTATGGTAATTCCTAGATAAGTCTAAACTAATTTTTGGAAGTTACCATTTAAGTAATAAAATCCAATTGGTTACCAGTCTACTGGGCGCCAAGGCTGCCTGGGCACCAAACTACTTGGACACTAGGTGGCGGTAGATATTATTTCCTCATTTGGTTTGTGATCTTTTGATTTGAATTTGAATCCAATTAGATGAAGTTTCTCTGTTTGAAATTGAATTAAAATAGGAATGATCATGACGTTTTATAATTGGAAAATTAGAAGATTATGTGATGAATTATGATCTACACTAGAGAAGGAAAGGAGATGATGTGGCATAAGGGAAGGATGACACAAGGATGGGACGCCAAGGATTAGGGGAGTTAGTTATGTAGTTACCTGATTTGGTTAGTAGATAAACATGGAAAGCTGAATTGTAATAGGATTAAAAAATTGGAATCCAATCAGGACTGGACGCCAAAGTGACTAGGCGCCAGTGGGACGCCCTAGAAGGAGTTTTGGACGTATGGTTGAGATGTGTTTGAACATCATCAAGGGTATCTGATTGAATCCTAGCATAACTAGGAAGTTAGGGTTTTGTATAAAAGGATTAGAACTGGGCGGCCCTAATTGTTGGCCGACCGGCTCTCTCCCCCTTCTCTATCTCACATGCTCTCTCCCTCTCCCACTCTTCCTCTAGTTCCTCTCTCTCTCTCTCTCTCTGTATTTCATCCCTCTCCTATTGGTGCTGATTGGTGGATTGGTGGATTGGAGTGGAATGAAGTTGTGTTCAAAAGCCGTTTGATTCACCACATGGAGAAAGGTTCAACTAAAATGTAGGATGGCTTTTTCCTCCATAGATCTATCTAGGAATACTTTCTGATGAGACTTCTAGAATTATATGTGTTATGATATCTATGCCGTGCTTCTAATTGCTATATTGTGATGGTAACACCTTTCTTATTCTTCATGTTCTCTCGGAATCTATCTTTGATATTCGTTGAACATTATTTAAAACTATGTGAATGATTTTTTTTTTGTATGATCCTATGTCAAATGTTTTGATTTGGGTAAGAACTCTAATCTCATTCCATTGCTGTTGTTCCTAATCGTATTAATGTTGTCTGGGCCAAGATGATCCTTGTCAGATGGTAGTCAGTACAAAATGTTTAGGTTGAAACCTTATTGTGCTTTTCGATTGAATGACAATTGGTCAAAATAGGACCTTTATCAGATAATGCTCTCGGTATGTCCTTTAACCCTCACTGGTCAGTCGCTCGGTCTGCAAGTTAGACTTTCTATTACTGTTGATAGGGATGTACCTATCCAAGATTAGTAGTCCAATTTGTCTGATTGTATTCCTTGCGGTTTAATAGATTTACCTATTCTTGTAGGCAATGAAACTATTGAATTGTATCACATTACTATCATACTAACAAGCCAGCAGATATACATCAGTAAGGAAGTCTTATTCATATATAATTACCCAAAGGTACTGTTAGAAATAAGAATTAGAATTGTCATTAAGTTTTAGTACATAACAATGCTCTCGGCTAGAACTAATTTTGTACCGACAATCTGTACGAAACAATTCATAACTAATTCCAAAAAAAATCTTAAAAATATTCCCTAAAATTTGTGAGACTCTAGTTATAAGTCCTTAGTCCACTCATACTGTTCGTGATAGTTGTTCAAAGTCCACTATTTTGTTCAACACAACACCTCCTTACTTATAAAAAGTATTTAAACTGGGACAAAAAGTAAATCCTTTTAACATGAAAATACTTAGTAAGGGGGTGTTGAACATTAATAAAGTATAGTTGAGAATCTCTTAGGATCAACCGAGTCATTAGGGTCAAAACCATACGTTTTGATCAACCGTTTCGGTCTCTGCTGAACTTTTCTGTTATTCTGTCTTTCGATTTAACTCTTTCATCAGGACTTGAATGTTTTGTTCCTTAAAATAAATTCTTGACATTTTGGAGTCAGTTGTTCAGTACTTGTTCATGAGTTCTTATGCAAACCCTAATCATATGATGCATATCAGTATTGTTGAGAATTTTAGTCCTTATTTGATTTTGACAATTCGGTTGAAACCAGGAAATTAGTTTCTAGAGGTTGTTATGCTAGCTTTGTGCGACATTGATTGTGTTATTCTTCACAAGAGACCTTACGAGGCTCTCTTTGAGGTGGATTCATAGTATGCTCATATTAGCAGTCACGCCCCGAAATTTCAAGCCTCGACGGAGTGCGAAAATCGACCTTAAAGCGAAAAATTCTTGAAGCAGAATTTCGGGAACGCAACTGAATACCCATTCACCAGTCAACCACAACATCTCAAAAGGATGTGTAATTTAAACCACTCACTCATATGAATCAACATCATTAAACCATATGAAATAAAAAAATTTAATCACAAATTATCCCAAAATAAAAGTCATTAAAATCTCTTAACAAAATCACTAAAACTTCTTGGCACACAGGCCATTAATGTCATAGCTATTTATTTTAAAAGCAACATAAACTTCGTAACTTTCTGACTGTAATCCTTGAGTTTTTCTTTCTGCTGCAACGTTCTCCAAATCTAATCTTTATCCAAGTCTGCATCACAGGATGCATGAGTATTCCGAAGAAATACCCAGTAGGATGCAAAATCCACACAAACACAAAATATACAATATATAACAATGCATAAGATTTCAACAACAATTGACAAATCAGCAATATCGATATCCAATATAAGGAATTGCATTATCAGAAATCATCATCAGTCACTAAGACTCCAAAACAGCTAGAATGTATGGAGAAAATATAATTAATCAATGATCCAAACATTGAGAGTGCATAAGAAAAACATCATTCACAGAGACTTCAACTATCACAAGCGCTACTCATATATCACCACTTCCATGTGGTTTCTTGCCAGACTATCCTAGAGGTTCTCTCCTTGGAACCCTCTGTCATGTCTAGAATACTGGCTTTATCAGTACTTATGGAATGCCTCTCTTTGGACGGGAACCTAACAAGGGTCCAAAGATATACTCTCTTAATACAAGGACTTTTGAGTCTTATTAACTCTCATCCTGGCAGGGTCTCTTAACTCAGGGGCTTTTGAATATTATTAGCTCTCTCCCTAGCTGAATTTCTTAACTTAGGGACTTTTGAGTATTATTAACTCTCACCCTAGCTGAATCTCCCTTAACGCAGGGGCTGTTGAGTATCATTAACTCTCACCCTGGCTGAGTTTCCCTTAACACAGGGGCTATTGAGTATCATTAGCTCTCACCCTGGCTGAGTTTCTCTTAACACAGGGGCTATTGAGTATCATTAGCTCTCACCCTGTCTGAGTTTATCTTAATCCAAGTGCTTTTGAGTATTCTACAACTCTCAACCGGATAGAGTCTTTCCTAATCTAAGTGCTTTTGAGTATTCTACAACTCTCAACTGGACAGAGTCTATTATGGCTTTTACCAGCATACTATGAATGTCTTCACTCAGGTACTATTGAGACTACCCATCTCTCATCCTGGGAAACTAATTTACCTATCTTGGGCAAAATATCACAAGGTTCTTATAACGAATCTCTGATGTAACTATTTACTCGAAGGAAAGGTATCCTCTATGAAGAACATATTCATTCTGATAACTAGCTCACGAAAGAAGTACAACACAGATTTCGATACTTTTTCAAAAGTCTGATTCACTAAAGGAGTACCAATGAGATTACTTAATCTCTATCGTCACACAACTAACCATAGAAGTATCAAAATAAAGTGTCAACAACAGAAGTGTCACACCTTGCTTTAACATAGGTGGAACTATTCCAATACTCAACTCGGTCATAGAAACATTGATCCAAACTGCAAGGTTTAAGACTTTAGTCAAAGGGGATGATAGTTCGGCTTCCAATTGAAAACGCAGTCTAGTTAATATCAACCATGAAATACATAGGACTTACTAAACACCAAACTACCCACCATTAGCCTATGAAACTAAAGTATTATACTTAGTCCATTCTGCTGTAATTCTTTCTGGAAGATCTTGCATAACACATATTACTTTTATAGTATACTTATTTTAGCATAGGGTAATGTTTTGCTAAAGTTTCTTCAACTTTTACCCTAATTATAGTATTTTATTTTTACATATTAGTTGACTTCCGGCTCTTCCCAGCATCAGCACAGATTGAATTACTCTCTGAAATTTTTACTGTATATAGTCCTTTGAGTCTAGTTTCTAACCCACCAGACGGCATATTTTTCTGAGTTTATTTGAATTATTTACAACAGACTGTCAGCACATAAATAGTTCTGGCCGAGATTAAGACTCTTCATTAAACTCAATTATCTCACTTAATAATACATTATATGTGATAATATATTATTAACAGACAACCATACTCCCTTCCTAGATCAATTACAAACCCTAGGATTGTTTAGAATTACCAAAGTACACCATTTTATCATGTTACATAGTATATATCAATTGACCCCTACATCTTCACATATAAGAGCATGATCATAATCAACTCATGAATAGAAATATCACACATATTCATTCCCAAACAAGGTCACATATTTGACATCAGAACTTGAATCATAAACATTCATATGATTGAAATAAATCACAAAAAATAGTGGTAAAATCATCCTACTCTTAATTTCACAAAAGTCTCGCCGTTTACGCGTCGTTCGCCTTCTTCGCTTCATAGCAATGCCTCCGCTCCAAGCTTTGGATGAAGACTCACACCAAGAATAGGCTTGAGAGAAGAGTGAATGTGGGAAGGAGAAAAAGCACAAGCTTTTTAGAGCTAGGGTTTGATATGAATTGCAGAAGCCCTCCCCTCTCATGGGTTTATATAGAGTTTAGAGTTTCCACCTCTTATGCAAATCCTTCCTTATCATGGACTCTTTCCTCCAATAGGAATCCTCTAAAATCCTCCAAAATCTCTTCATGAACGTCCTCTCCAAGTTTGGTTAGGATTTTATATCTTTTTTTCAAGAAAATCCACTCAAAACGCAATTTCCGTATTCAATGCCGTTACGATCTGTAACGCCCGAAAAATCGGTATGTCTATGAAAACTGCTATTTTAGGAAATTGGGCTAAAATAGGAAAGTTTTCATATCTATTGTGACTACTAGTCTGGTATCTCTTTTTGGTTGTGTGGAACTTTATTTTGATGTTTGTTGGTCAATGGGATCGTTTAACCAGATTAGGCAGGTTTTTCCAAGCGCGAGGACTAGGCCTGGCCCTGCAAACCGTCTGACGCCAGGGTTTAGATACACCTAACGCCAAGACCACTTGAGTGCCAGGGCAGGGGCTAGTCACGCATGCAAGTACATGTGTGGCGGAGCCTATTGGACGTGCTACCAGGTGTGGGACTCGTGCACGGTAGAACTGCACATCACGCGTGTAAGTCATCTTAACCGTTCATCGGAGGACTGTGATCTAAGACGTGTGAGAACCATTAGAGGGCCACGTGGACCCTGTAGTGGTGCGCCACCTCGTGGATGTCATGGACATCTTTGGGCCCACGATTTGGAGGACCAAATCGTGGGGAACTTTTTTTAAAATTTCATTATTTGTAAATATTGGATTACTCTAATTTGCAATTGATTTGATTAGGGTTAAATGGGGTATTAATTGGCAATTAAGGGATAAGGTTTTGGATGCCTTGAGAAGGCTGACTTGGCCTCCCATATATAGGGCTGGCGCCAAGTTTGTAGCATGAATTTAAATCCCTTTATATGGTATTTAAGTGGGGTGTTACATAGGTAATTTTGGTAGTATTTAATGGGGGTAAATTCCTACTTTAATGGAATCAAAACTGAAATCAGTTTAGAGGGGATCTCGCCCTAGTTGTTTTGGAAGGGCTGAAGGTAATTATGGCCATTGGATGAGATGAGGTTGACGGTGGGGATCATCATGGAAAATCCATATAAACCACACAAGAGGAGGTCGGCCATTTTCCTTGAACCGGCAGCCTTGCACTCTTGTGTGGTGAGTTCTTCTTCTTCATCTCATTCCATCCTCTTTCTCCTCTTCCAAACAGTAAGAACTTTTCTTTTCTTTGAAGAAGTACTAGTGTAGTGGATCGGTAAAGTCTAGATCGTGGTACGAGGTGGAACGCGAAGCACACTTGAGAATTATCGGGTTGTCTTTCAAAGAGGTAGGATACATTTTTACTCAAGTTTTCACACCTATATATTCTGTTTTGATGTGTGATCCTACATACTCTTGTCGGATATGACATTTGTGTATGATAAGATTTCTTGAAAGTAATGAAAGTTCATATTTTTTTACCTATGTTCCACATATGTACAAATCGATGGTATGAACCAAGTATAGTTCGATGTGCATGGCCTAGATATGTGATCTGTAATACATATTGCTCATGTGTTTGGCTTGTTCGATTCTTTTTGGATCTGACGCCTTGCTGTCCAGAAATTCCTGTCTTGTTATTTGACCTTTAATTGCCTTCTTAGTTATAGCATTCACTAAATTGGGTAGTAATATGTATAGGAATTGATAAACAACATGAATGAATGTGTCATGGAATAAGAAATTTGAGTCGATATTTCTCTGTCCAGAGATAATGGTCACTGCTTTTTGGTGTAATGGTGTCCCTTTCTGTCCTGAATTAATTGTCTTAATCATTGAATAGATGACAATCATGATTAGGTTTAGAATCAATTCGTATAAGTAATAAAAGCCTAACTTATATACTAAAAACAAATACTGGATTGGTTACATATTTCAGATATCATACCTAGGTGGGAGGGTCTGATAATTAGTACTATCATGAGTGATTAGTATATCTGATTAATTACGCAATTAAGGATGAATTTGGAGACTTAATTAAGCTTCGGCCAGGAACTTTCCTGCGCAGGCAGTCAGGAATCAAAAATACGTAACTAATTCCATAAAATTCAGAAAAATACGTTCTTGGTTGGGTTGTAAAATAAACTAATCAGGGAACCTTCAGTAAAAATTTCAGATCAGGATTCACTCTGTAAAAATTGTAGCCAGTGCTTGAAGGGTACTGTTGTGTGCAGGACAGTGCAGTAAACTAAGGGTAATGCACTAGTATTTTTACTATTGGATTAATTGATTTATACAATGTAATACAAATTGAACAGAATCACTACTATTATGATAGAATCTTTACTCCTTAAGAGATCAGGGATTTAAGTCCTAGCCTTCGTGTCATCTCCTTCATGTCTTTAGTTCGCCCTGACAAGCGGCATTGAAATCCTTAAGTAGGGTTTTGCTCTAAACCCTAGTTATTCGTTCTATTCATAAACTCTCAAAGTCACAAGCAGTATAGGATCCTTTTCTAGGGCCTTGCATATCGAAGATTTCTTTGAGTTAAGCTACTGACTTAGACCAGTTATTGGAGTGGAGTCTTGGAAGGCGAGCTATACAACTACTTCAGTTATGACTTATGAGTCATGTGTTGATGACAAGTTCGGACAATTGAAGTTCTAATTTCTGGTTGTCTCGAGATATTGACATCTCGTTGGCACTCCTATAAGAGTTTATTCTCAAAGGGGAAACCTTTGATGATTTTTCATACAACCTCTGTTATTGTACGTTTGCGTTTAAACCTCCGAGAACTATTTCTTCCACAAGAGCCATGAGATAACTCTTCAAGTGGGAATCCTAGTATGCTCCAGAGCCATTGCAAGATCCTTCGTGATCTCCGATTTTGTGAACCTCTGTAGTTCAGCCGATGACGGCAACGCGTACGCTTTAGACTGTATGACATTACGGAAGGTCTGCAGTCTCCGCCCATTGTGCCCATAAGCACCGATGGGGCCAGCATCCCTAGACGCATGGCCGGGTTCCTCTGTAGAACCTCTAGGATGATCTGGTAATAGATGTCCATAAGGGAAGTGGACTGACCAGCGAGCAGAAGTTGTTGACTATTTACACACTGTATGTTGGAGTCTATTTCAGTTATTACTTTGACCTTTACAGATGAGCTATCAGGGATTGAGTTAGTAGTTTGCTGATTTTCTAAAACCTGATTATGATCCTATAATACTCTTGATATTAAACCTCTTTTCCGTTGATTTGTTAATCTTTTATCAGTGGGGTTTTTGGTATCCTACTGAGTATTTCATTCGAAATACTCATGCATCCTTCGATGCAGGAATTAAGAAAGAATGATGCTGAGCAAGTTTGAGTGGAGTCGTCTACAGAGTCGGCAATAATTACTTTTATTTCATGATTTTAGTGGTTGAGCTTGGTTATTTGTGGCCTGCGTGCCTGGCTGTTAATGTCTTTTCTTTGATAACATTTCATCTTTTGTAATAATTTAAACTATTAGAGATTTAACTTTGTTACTTATTGGTTTGAGTACAATGAATATTATTTAAGTCAATGATCCAGCAAATCCATATTTGTATATGGGAACGTGGTTATCTGAGTATTCGGTCCGTCCTGGTTTCCTTCCCCATCTTTTAGTGTTGGTTCATCGTTTCCGCGTATTATCGGGGTTTGGAAATTGGGGCGTGACACGATCTATCGCGTACCCCAACAATTGATCGCGTATCCCGCCAGATCAATCGTATACCCTGGGGATCAATCGCATACCCCGACTGCATACCAAAATTCAAACTAACATAACTTTATGCTCCGAACTCCGATTTGCGCACCGTCGGTGGCGTTGGAAAGCTCTCTTCATATACTTTAACTCCAAAGTACAAAACATAGCAAAAATAAGCATTAAAATTTAATATTTTTAGATTAATCAATTTTAGTAAGCACACAATTTTTTCTGGTGTTACATTAGCCATGTGGATATTATGAGATATCCAAAAATTTTGGAACCTTGCAAGGTTCCCACCAAAGATAGGCATATACATACGTTTTCAGACTAGTCAGACATCACATAAAGTCTGATAGTCTTTGCCCATTGTGTCCGTGAGCACCAATGGGGCCCATATCCTAGATACATGGTAGGCTTTCAAAGAGAAAACCCCTAGAGTATTCGAGTAAATACCCACTTACGAGTGGTGTTGATATGAGAGCAGAAATTGTATTCTTCGGGCACTTTAGTTGTTTTAAAATTATGGGAATTGACATCCCTAGAGAATGTAAAAATTTCTCATTCCTGTTCACTGTTTTTTTCCATACATTAATGGAGTTGATGAAATCCATGATCTTGATAATGTTCTATTTTGATTCCTATTTATGGAACTTCCAATGTCCAATTATTCTTTATTGATTTCATACCCTTGTGGTCATATAAAACTTTGTTATTATTTATCTATGATTGTTTTTGAGATACTACTGAATATTTTTTCGAAGTACTCATGCATCTTATGATGCAGGTAAAGATATAAATTAAGTTGGATTCTAATTGGACACAAATATCTAAAAGTAGAATGAAAAAGATTTATTTATTATTGTTTTATTAAACTTTGAAATAACGGTCTGCGTGCCAAAATTGATTGATATAAATTTTATTAAAAGTACATTGACAACTTTTCATTTAATTAACAATTTTATTCTCAAGTTATTATTATTCAATTACTCATCTTTTAATGATTGTGTAATTGATGGCATGGTTACCCCGTTGCGTCCACAATGATCCTGACATTCCTTAATTATAAGTCTTCCGCACTCTGATAAAGTTTGAAAAAATTGGGGTGGTGACAAAGAATGAAAGAAAGTTTTGACAAATAAGACTTTTTCAGGTTCTGTGCAATTAAGTGGTTTTTCATCAACTGAAGCTGAGAAGCATAATAAAGCAAGAATACAGGAGCATCTGATCCTGTTTAATTCAATGCAATAAACACATGTATTCTCTGTACAATTTTCTTGTTGCTACTATTTACATGAAGCCTAATAATATGTATACAGAACATCAACATGGAATTGCTGCAGAACAGATCTGCAACGAAAGTACCATCAATAAGACATACTTAAATGGTGACTCTACGATGTTACCAACTACTTATCAAGCTGTTGGTATAAATTTGACAATGCCTGGTAGAGAATGGCTGCTGCAGGTGGTTTGGGAATTGCCCCTAAAAGAATGTCTGATGCATTGATTGATGAACTACCATAGAATCTAGAGTTTTCTGACGACCGGGTGGTGACCATGCTTCCTTCAAGAGAGCAGCCAACAAAGGCACCTGACAGAAAAGACAGAAAGAAATGTGAACCTTTAAAGTTCGTTCAAAGGTATCATAATTATTTTCTGCACTGTCATAATAAAGGCATCGGTTTTACAATGTCAATTTTCAAATATGATAATAGAAGAAGATTGACATTAGGGAGTAATTTGGAAGCAGAGACATAACCAAACATTTGAGCTAATGCTATTTTATTCACATGCCCCTTTCCAATTAAGCATTCATGAGGAATAATAGGTTACACATCCACGTTGATACATAGTTCTTTTCCTCTGGACCTTGATACATAATGAATGGATACACTTTTTATGAGGGGTCATTGAACATGTCTATTGTATGCTCTAATGAATGAACCTATTTTCTGTATATTTTACGTTCACTTTAAAATTGCACCTGGTCCTAAAAGTAGAATTCTTTAAACAGGTCTGAAAGTTATTTCTAGAACCAGATTGTTTTTTAGATCTCAATAAACTTCCTTGGTTTTCTTCCTATTTTCTGCTATTCGATAAGCTTTTTTTATTGTATTAGTCATACCCAAGGCTGAAAACGTAACTGTCTCTGAATAGGAAGAGGCTAAAGGTCTAAGCCAACCAAGTTTAACTATGGCCTTCATGAGTGTGTACACATTGATTAGTTTTTCAAAAAGATCGAAATCAAAATGTGAACTTGATACACATGGGAGAGAACAGACCTTTGCTGCAGCTGTAGGTATAACAAGCTGCATAACCAGCATCACCAGCACGTAGATCGGCTTCAGCTGTTCGGCCAACAACACCTGCAGCTGCACTAAGACCAGCACCAACTGCGAAATGCATATTCCCACTAAATGTTCTCACAGCGTCCATTGTCCTCAATACTATAATAAAATCCGTCAACTCTCCTCCACCCTAATAGCAAATCAACCAAGTGTTAATAATATAGACCACGACTATTATAATTGTTCAATTTACATAGTTGTCGTTGTCTTTTTTAAAATAGGCCTACTAATAAAAATATGAAATGCAAATAAGTAGCACAGTAATCATCCATTTATATCTAAGTAGCACAGTAAAAGAAACTTTGAGTGTATCAGTCACAATAAAAAATGGCAACAAGAAAATGAAATGTAATGAAATAAATCTAGATGTCACTGGACCACAAACCCATTAGGCGTTCCCACATTGAAGAGGAAGTCCAGGTTACTGTTTAAATAAGTTACTAAAGATGTCAGATACCTGAAGGCCCCATCCAACACCAAATGAAGAGATGGCTGAAGGGGGAGACCATGATCTATCTTCTCTGCGGGCAACTACAAGGCCTGTCCCAATGTGGTAAGTAACCATGACTCCAATCTTTACAACTGTAAGTATGGCGAGGCCTTTTGCATGCCTTAGAATTGCATCTGGAATGGACTTCTCTGGTTTTAAGGAGCCAACCTAAAACAGCCATACATTAGCTTACTATACTATGAAAAGGATGCCACACAGAATCAGGAAATCACTAACATTTACCTTATTATAACCACGAATTGTGTTTGTAGCCTTGTAAATTTCATATTCCATTGACTGTCCCCATGGGAAATTCAGCCAAGACCTCAAAGTGCTGAGATCTGTTAGATCATGAGTTGGCTGTTGGGCTGCTCGACTAACTTGATCCATCAAATATGGCTGAACAGATTCAAGCCTCACATAACACACGTCACAAAGTCTTTGTGGATCTCCTGTTCGAAACTTAACAGGCAACAAGCTTTTTCCTCTAGAGCATTCATTGCAGAATATCCCACCACAGAAGCGACAATGGTGTCTTGAGCACATGATTGGATGAAATCGGACACTACATAGCATGCACGCAGAAGAAGCACTATCAGCTAGCCATCTAGGTGGCTCACACTCCAGAATATCCCTCAAGTTGGCAAAGTTCAAGTCCGTCAGAGTTTGGGCCATTTCCTTCCAAGCTTGCTCAAGAAGATGGGTTGACATGCAGGAAAACCTAAACCTTTGGAGCTCCCCAGAGGCAATGCTGTTCACTTTATTTCTTGCAGCAAACAGCATCTCCACTACAACCTCCCACATTGTAAGCTCCTTCTCATCTCCAAAGAATTGGCTCCATCCCATGTCACCTTCAGGAAAGTACCCACCATTTGACACAAATCCCTTTCTCCATTCCTCATGATCACTTTCCAACATGGGTGGAACAGAAACAGGTATCCACAGGCCAGTTTCTTCATAGTGAGGCGGCTCATAATAGAAGTATCTTCCCTTTTCCTGATTATCCACATCTTTCTGCTGGTGATTGTCCTTAGTATACGGAGTAACATCTGTACTACAGTCTAACCCCCTAGACATCTCCTGATTCATGGAGTTGCAAGATGTTACGCCATTACCGCCAGCCTCATTTTGTTCCCCACCATTAGACACCTGAATTCAAGTTGACAGATTCCTGTTACCTTTTTCATCTGTTAACATCCCGAAAAAACTAGTCTCCAGAAATATATTCTAATTCAGTATTTTCAATTGGATATAACAAGGGAAAAGTTTAAATGAGATCGCTCACATATAGCTTATATGAGGCCACTTTAAATTATAACCCTTGGATTTTGATCTAACGGCTACAAATAGCCATAATGATCTCACCCACTCCCTGATGTGACACACTCACCTACCCACTGATTCAATATTCATCCTCTGATCGGAATCCAATGGCAATAAAGATTGGCCTCATGCTCCTTATATGAGAACGATCTCATGTAAACCCTTCCCATATAACAATGCGTAGTCGTCTTTCAAAATGTAAACCAATTGATATTACGTCTTTAAATTGGCACAGATTGAAGTCTACCAAATGAGATAAGCCCAATCCTTTATAGCATATATACTTTCCAGAATTGGAGTAGATCAATTACATTAAAACAAGGAGAACTTCAGAAACCGTTAAGAGAATCCTGTTTTGCAAATTTAATAAAAAGATTGAACATTTATCCATATTGATCACATCTCATGTCAAAAATTATATTATTGTCCTTCAAATATTTAGTTCCAACTGCACTAACAATAGCTTCAGCAACCTAGCAAATAACAAATTTCAGCAATCGCATAACCAGAATTTGCCAAAATGCCTCGTCTTTCAACATATTTAAAAACTTGAAACCAACACCCAATTAATTCAGAAAAAAAAATTCAGGAAACAAAAGCTGCAACACGATCAGGGACAAAAACCAACAAAGATCCATGAAAAATTTAAATTTAAACGCCTAGAATTAGACAAACCCACATCCCAAAATCAACACGGCAAAGAACCCACATAATTCCGGATAAGATAAGCCACGTACTGCTTGCAAACTACATCCGTCGACCTCTTTCGTCGATTCAAGGCCGAGGCAAGAGAACCCAGTTTCCAGATGTCCCGACTTTGCCATGTCAACGGTCGGATAAAGCTTGGTCTCGTCCATGGAAGCTAACTAAAATCGCTGAGTACAGAGGCACGAAGATCAGCCGACAGAAACCAGAAAGGTCACCATGGCAGCGATCGACAGAGAGGAATTCCAGTCGAGGAAGGAACTCTCCTCTTCGGTAAACTTAGCTGGCCGGACGAGCGACGCCCCGCCCAGTGACTCGGTTTTGACTCGCTTTAATCGATGAGTCGTTCGGGGAGTGCTTTTGGCCATGTCAACGGCTTCCACCACGAGGTGTCTTGTGCCGGAAACACTTTGCAATCATTGGGTCGACATGATGAGAAATTAGAGTGTCCCTGGCACACTACTCCAATGTGATAGAGCCGTTGATCGTCATCGGCCCCCGTCATACAAGTATTACTCAGTCCGTCCACTTTTACTTCTATGGATATGGACTAGGAGAACTAAAAACTTTGAGTCCATTGGTTTTCTAATCCAGATAAGTAATTTTGGACGAACGGAGGGAGTTAAAGGTTGTGTTTGGTAACACGTATTTGCATTGGGGGATTTGGATTTGGGGGGCAAAATCCAATTCCATTTTTTGGTTCTTCTTTTCTTTAGGAATTTGGATTTTTGCCTAAATCCGTGGGAATTAGTGATTCTCCATTTTTTGAAAGTGCAAATTTAGAAATGATAAGTAAGAGGCATCATTTAGAAATTCTGTCTCCGTCGGGCTCAAGATAGTCTGGAGGTAGTCACCTGTGTCCCCAAATCGATCCTCCTCCGATGCTCCCTCTGCCATAGTTGTCCTTTTGAACCGCCCCCCTCGGATCCTCTTTGGTTAGATCCTTCACCCTCTGGTGTTGTGGACCTGGAGCTCGATTGCTAGCCCATCCTCCTCCTCTTCCTCCTTCGTAGCCATTGTGTCTTCGGCATTGACATGAAATGCTTCTTTTTTACATTTTTTCTTCCTATAGGAGTTTCTGAACCTCTCTCCTACTTGTTGCAAAAATAAAATTGCCAAGATGAAAACGAATTTACTGTTGAAACCTTTTTAGTTGCCAACCAACAGATTTTAAAATATAAATTTTTTTTCTGCAAATTTAAAAATCTATGAATTGTGGATCCTTTCTCTAATCATCGAATTCAATAAAAATAAAAAATTGGCCTTCCAAGACCCAAATGCCGGTTGGCTTGACGGTAATACTCTCCACACTCGAGGAGACGTTTCCCGGGTTCGAATCTAGACCCGGCCCCTTATGAAAGGGACATCTCAGAATTTAAAACTTATTCCTAACCACATTATCTGATTTGAAAGCAAGACTGTGGAGAGGGATCGAGGAATCTTAAGTAAAGTTCTAATATCTCCTTTTATTCTTATTCGAGTATTTCTTCCTCTCCTCTGATGACATGGCAAGTGGTTAATATGATGGTGGTAATGAAAATTGGTAAGGCCAGACACTCTCGAACTTATATAGGAGTGTGACCGTTTGGGTGTGTGTGAGTTGTTGTTTAAAAAAAAAGATATGGGCTTCCAACTGGCGGGCCCACCACTTTAATATCCACACCGCGTGTGACGAAGGAAACGCCACGGCTGTCCCGGCTTGGGCCTCAGCCAAAACAAACGACGGGCCAAATCAGCGGGGCGAGCCCGGTTCATGGATAGAAACCTCGGACCAGTCCCATCCCTCCATATCCCCGCTCCTTCCTCTCCCCTCCCTCCACTCTTGCACCTTTTCTCTCGATTTTTCTCACAATTTTACACTTTTTGATCTTTCTTCTTCCCCCAATTGCTCCATCTCTTGGATTGAATATTGAGTTTGGAGAAAAACGGGATCTTTTTTGGTGCTGGTTTCACTGAAAAAGTGATATTTTTCACTTTTCCGACGTTAATCATCTTCGTTTTCTTGATTTTGGTTCGATCTGCATCAGATTAGCTTCAAACTAAGAAGATATTTGATTGCTCTTTGAATAATCTTTTTGCTGTAATTGTGCTTTGAGATCAAACAAGCAGGTTGGGTTGAAAGAGGTTTTTTTTTTTTTAGTATTTTGAGTAAGGGTATTCTCAGTTTTGGCATCTGGAAACCCTAGTTTCTGTGCAAGCGAATTCGGCGAATGAAGAAGCTCGAAAAAACCTAATTTTCGTGGAGTTGATACTGGCTTGAATCAGTTTGGGCAAGGCGAGGTCTGCGGCAAATGTCCGTGGACAGGTCGTTGGAGGCGTGGGAGGAGGTGCAGAGGCATGGGCAGGACATTGCTGACCGCCTGGCCCAGGGCTTCACGGGTCTGCTTCATTCCCACATGAACCCCTCTGCTTTCCCTTGGCCTGCACCGCAAAATCACAAGCTCTTTGATGTTGAATTCCCCGTCGGCCCGCCCGGTATGGACGCCGTGGCAATTAATGGCGTCTCTGCGATATTCGACATTGGGAACAAGCTGGGACAGGCTGGGGTGGATTTTGGTGCTTGCTTGAATGGAGTTGTCCAGCAGTTCTTTCGGCGGCTGCTGCCTCAGTCGCCTCTGCCGCTGGGCCAGGATGGGGGCAGCGGGGCACTTCTGAGGGCGGAATTTGCCAGCAGGCAAAGGGATGATGAAGTTTTGGAGCGAAGTAAAGAGAATTTTGGATTGGCAGCAGAGCGGTTTCGAGATTACGGGTATGTGGAAACGGTGGTGGATACAGATTGCGGCGATGAAGATAACCTAGGCTTGAATTTGAAGTCTCTGGCCAATCTCGGCAGATCACAGGTACTGCAACCTGGAATCTGATATTATTTTGTTTCTTCAATGTTCTAACTGTATTCTATCATTGGTATCATGCATAACATTGGAGTTGCCTTGTCAAATCATCATCATCATCATCATCATCATACGCCTTATCCCAGCTATCTGGGGTGGGGTAGGCGGCATGGATTATATACCACATTTGACTCTGATTGGAATCAAAGTAGTACAAAATCCATATAAAGAAACATAGTGGCAAGTTTTTACGCCGGATGCCCTTCCTGACTCAACCCTCTGAAGAGGGGATGGAATTTGCCTTGTCAAATGAATTAGTAAATATGTCTGTTCATTGGCACCTGTAGGACAATTGTTTATAGAGCTTTAATGCTTACGATAAAAAAGTACTTAGCAAGCATAGAATTTGGTGTGAGTCGTGTGACACTCTGGTTTAAAATATCAGTGGAACTATGGTTATCTGAAGCAACTAGTTGTTTTAGGTGAGGGACGCAAGTTTTGGTTCTGTCATTGACAAGGTTCCAGCCATAGTTTAACGTATTAGACACTCAATGCTTTTGTTTCATGTGAAATGCAAAATGTATTGGGTGGGCATTGGTCTGAATATTTGCAATCATTTCAGTAGTTATTGGTCAAAATACATGATAGCAAACAAAACATTCACTTCATATACCTTTCAGTAGATAAAAAGGAGGAAATTTTACAATATTTTTAGAATCTGCTCAAATCAAGGTTCACAATCTTAGTTCTCGGTCACCCAAAGAGAAGAGATCTCGGAGATATCTCGAAGAGATCATGTAATGTGATATTGCCATCTCGATTATTGTAAGAAAGCTTTTTCATATAGTTTTGATAGCTTAAGTATCAATCTACACACACAAACACTAATTACTTTCAAACAAATATAATTTTATGCAAAAGTCTTACATTAAGTATTAAGTAGAAGCTTTGAGAAGTTTCACTTAGATAAAGCATAGAAATATCAACAGTAACTAGAGTGACGTGGGGCAGCTCCATTTTGAGCATGATTTGAATGAGCATACATGGAATCTAGGTTTTTTTCTGTATTATAATCGAGATTTCTCCAAAATTTATGATATCAAGCTGAGATTGCACCAGGATGTGCGAAATCTCTCTGAGATCATGTAAAATTGAAAGTAAACTACATACAAGGTTTGCGCCTTGCTATTTAAATCGAGACTGACATCTCAGTTAGATCTTGCCAAGATTGCAAACCATGGCTCAAATGTCAAATTGAGTGTGAAATATTTGTTAAAATTCAGAAGAAAGGTCATTGTTTCATACAGTAGAAGGAGCGTGAAAATGTAATGGAAGTTGATCTTCTCTTGTGTATATGTTTTGAATTCTTTAGCTGTATCAGTGTTTTCTCTCTTGTAATCTTTTTTGAGCTTAATGGAAGGGAATTACCCCCCAATTATTTACTGATGAAAAGAATTCTTTAGCCGTATCGGTGTTGGCCACTGTACTGTTTCTTCTTTTTAAAAACCGAACAATTTTTGGCACACTGGTTGCTGAATTGCTTATAACTACCGGTGTCCTAGAATCGATTTCTTCTTAAGTAATTGTTTCCTTGAGAAAAAAAATGTTTCCTTAACGATGTTGTACTAGTTTAGACTATGTTAAGAAATGAAGAAGTATTTTTCACTTGTTTATATGCCCAAACAAGCATCAAATATTGACCTTATCTCCTGTTAGCATATGTTCTCCAACAAGGTTAATATGAAGTGACATCTTCAATTGGAGGAACTATAGCATCCATAGTATCTTAGTCACCTGCACTTGACAACCAACATGAGGTCTCCAACATTAGGGCTCATCTCAATCTTATGGCATTCAACATGATAACTACCATATGCATGGCTCTTGAGTTCATACTTGCCTGGAAATGTTCATCAAAACATGGTACATGAAGTAACATTATATGGGATGGACATAAATGAGAAGGGTTGAGCAAAACTTGTAAAGCTACCTATAAAACTAGATTTAAGCTGCTAATCAAGTTAAAAAATGTATCATTGAAGAGACGTAATTATGGACAAATTGCATAGTTTCCTAGTTTCAAATAATTCCTAGTTTGTTTAGAAATTATTTGATCGTACACAAGTAGTACTAGTTGCATTAATAGTAGATTAATTGAGTTCTGCACAAATACTGTGAGGTCTATGGCCAAACACACATTCCAGAAGTTTAAACAGGAGTTTCAATTAGTTAGTACCTTGTTCTTCTTCTCCTCATCTTTAAAATTCGTCTAAACCTCTAATGCCCCTTCTTTTCCCCTCTCCTCGCTCTTCCAATTTCCTGCTGTAGCCCATCTGAAAAATATGAGAACAACTTACACCTTTTAATTAGAATAGTATGTAAAAAGTCTATATAATTTTATGGCAGTATGAAGAAAGGAATTCCTGCAAACTAAACTTCACATCAGTATCTGAAAATTTTAGATTGATTCATCTTTTATATCCTCATCAATTTCAGGAGCAGAATTAGTTTAAATGGGTCATTGGAATTTCGGGTACAACATCTACTATTACAATTATTAACTTTTCCCAATTATCTCGGCCTGGTGGGATGGAATCTGATATGTTATTAGCTTTATGTTTTACCATAGCATCTTCTACCTCATGCATCTCTCAGTTCATTCTCGGTAAAACATATAAAATTCTGCTTGACCTTTTCATTTTCTACACGCGCCTACAGAGCCCCTATTTAGAAATCCCTGGTGGTTATGTTTGTTAATCGCCAAAGTATCTCAACTGGATACAAGTATGTTGCCTGTTGGAGCTACTTCTGTAACTCTTTAATTTATACTTCTCTCTTGCCTTTTTAGTTATGACATTCTCATGTCTGCAACAATTATCTAGCATTTATCACATTCCTTAGTTGTCCAGTCTCATACAACATTGTTCGGAGGATTTGATGTCGTATTTGATTCTTCATCCAATTCACTGGATCCAGAAACTCCCTCACCTTTTTAGTTACGACATTCTCATGTCTGCAACAATTATCTAGCATTTATCACATTCCTTAGTTGTCCAGTCTCATACAACGTAGTTCGGAGGAGTTGTTGTCGTGTTTGATTCTTCTTCCAATTTACTGGAACCAGAAACTCCCTATATATCAGCAAACTACCGTATCCTATTCCTATGACAATATTCTCATTCATGCTCCTATTCACAGCGGTAGTCCTGATGTGTCATGATTTACAAATGTAATGGGATTCTTTTATCAATGAAACCATGCAGCAAATGATGCTTTGTTCTCTAGATATATCAAGCTACAATAATATATCGAAAGAGTTAGGTAATTAGCTGGGGAGGTTTCTGGTTAATGTTGTTGCAGTATGAGTTGGTTGGGTAGGTTTCTTCCTATATTGAAAGTTGAAACTAAGCAGAGTATGCCTCATCTGTAATATCTTTGGTGCTACACTGGTTGCAATATAAAGAGAGTTGTTATAGGAGGTGCAGGTATTCTAGTTGTATCTCTAATGAATAACGGATGTAATGGCATGTGATTTCCTGTCATTGATGCATAAAACTTCCTATATTGCATAAACGTCCAAAGTACCTTAAGATCTCCTCCTCAGTTTGTTGCATCTCTTTTTGGCGATGAAAGACTCCCAAGTTTGGAACCTGATCACCCAATGCATGAGCAAATTAATTAATTCATTGTCCAAAACTCTTCTATTACGTGTGTTCCTGTGGATGTTTACAATGTAAATGTACTTTTATATACTCTTAAGCTCTATCAGGCATTGGGTGGGCTTTCCTATACTCAGGAAGAAAAGTGAATAGTGAGTTTTTACCAAATAAGAGGTGATTAAAAAGTGAGAGCCATTTTCATGAAAACTGATCAATAATGGGAGATAAGGGGTATATAACTTAATTTTCTTGTATATCACCTTGGATGCAGGGAAGTATCAATATTACATCGACTTATGATAGTCGAACACATGACATTGAAAGCTCATTAGTTGCAAGAGGAGACTTGTGGAGAGCAGAAGCATCTCATGGGGGTTCGTCAACAAGAAATGAAAGTTCACCTCTCTTTCTTATCCAGCTTGGACCAGTGCTGTTTGTTCGGGACACAACTCTTCTCTTACCTGTTCATTTATCAAATCAACATTTGCTTTGGTATGGTTTTGACCGCAAGGTATGATAAGAGACAAATGTTTGACCTTTTTGTAGCTGTTTGTAAGATTGTGATCTTGCTTATCATTCTTGCCTAACGGGAGATTGCTGTAACTACTGCAGAATGGAATGCATTCTCTTTGTCCTGCTGTATGGTCGAAGCATAGGAGATGGCTTTTTATGTCAATGTTTTGTCTTAATCCACTGGCTTGTGTAAGTATGATTTCTATTGTATAATGTGTATTATTATATGCTTGCTCAACTATTGTGTCACCTCTTTGCTCTTTTCCTTGTAAGAAACATATTTTATTGTGCTCTTTTGTTTGAAGTTCAGTTCTGTAGAATCGTCGGAGGTCGTTTTCTATATCTCAAGCGTAAGCATTTGCTGAATTCACTTCCAGACCTGTTTTTAATGGAAAATGAATTCAGGCCCACAGCTCAATTTTTAAAGGACAAGTAAGGTTTTGGGGCCTTTAGGAAAATATCTACTCCAGAACAAATCTTAATCATGCATGCATTCTGAAGATCCCTGCAAAGTGGTCCTCTGAAAAAAGTATCAGTTCTCAATAACCATTTGTTGTCAGATAGATGTTGCACTAGACATTTGACTTCAGAACGAAGACCCCATATTCTCATATTAAGATCAATTTCTTCTCTTTCCCATTATATTGGTTTAAATGTTGCCCCTGTCCGTGCATTTTGAAGGTCATCATCCTTGAGATACTGAAAAAACTCAATTACTAACTTTTTTCTAAGATTAGATTAGATATAATTGCAGTAACTCCTGTTGATAGGTTAATTATATTTAGCAAACTAAATCTGTTTTTTTTCCTTTCCAGTCTTTTATGGATTTGCAGTTTCCAAATGGTCAGTTTACATATGTAGCCGGTGAGGGTTTGACAGGCAGTGCTTTTTTGCCTATTTTTGGTGGTCTTCTTCAAGGTCAAGGTCAATATCCAGGGGAAACAAAATTTAGTTTCTCATGCAAGGTTAGTTGTCGTAAGCATCGACACAATTTCAAAATTGTAATTGGATCAGAATGGTTACGGTTCTGTTTTAGTCAGGCTTATATTTCTAGACTTCTTATTTTTTTTTTTTACCTTAATCCGAAAGGGGTATATTCTTTCCCGTTCTTTTTTTTTTGATAAGTTAAGCTTAGGCAAATTTTAACAAGAATTTCTTATCTTTGCAGAATAAGTGGGGAACACGCATTACACCAGCAATTCAGTGGCCTGATAAATCATTTTCGCTTGGGTTTGCCCAGGATTTGGCTTGGCAAAGGTCAGGTCTCATGATGAGACCAACTGTTCAAATTAGGTAACTGATTTCTTTTATGAGATGCTCTACTTGAGAATCTCTAGTGCTCGTACCATCCGGCTGAAGATATAATGACAATCTTTAATCCTTTTTCTTTTCTTTTTTCACACTCATGATCATGAATGTTCAATTGCGGAAGAATCTTCTCTACTCTTTTGCTTTGTGACAGAAAAATTTCACAACCAACTTCATTATACCTGATTTTCCAAGACTTACTGGTGGTAGAAATTTGTTGGGAGTGAACTCAAGATAAGTGTAAACAGTCCTTTGAGATGATTTCGCTCTTCTATTTTGTCAGCATATGCCCCAGTATAGGTGGAAGCAATCCTGGATTGCGGGTTGAGCTCGTCCACTCTGTTTTGGAGAAGCTTAGCGTAACATGTGGTTGTTCTTGTACTTCCTATCCTGCTGTCTTTGGATCAGTATCTGTAAGTTCTTTTTATCAGCTTTGTCTTTGTCATCTTTTTCTCCTGTATAGATGAGAATTTTTTTTAAAATTGTTCTGTATAAAACGTCGTGTAGTTGCCTGCAACATAGTCAACTGCTTCTTGTTATGTGTATGCGTGTTTGTATTTCAAAATACGTTTTTCTATGTTGGCTGCAGGTTGGTAGGTCCAAGTCTAATGGAAATGTTGGAAGCACTGGCGTGGTTTTTAGAGTTGAAACTCCAGTTAGCAATGTTGGCAGGCCGGCCTTCTCTATTCAGCTTAATAGTGGTGTTGAGTTTTGAATTGGACGGAGTCTGTTGTACATATAGTTTAGCTTTGTACAGTTAAATTGAAAAATTAGGTGCTTTCTTGTGAATATCCTTTTAAGATCACAAAGAGAAGAAAAATTATTTATGAAGTGTCAGCGTGTGCTATTTTTTATCCCCCAGTTTATTTTTTAGTACTTCATTGCACTTCTCATTGATAACAATCTGTAAAAACTGCTGTATAGGCTTCCAATGTTAAATACGCCATATCAAGAGTCCTGATAATTTTTTGGCAAGAACGTGAACGATCATGATTACCCAATCTGAAAATGAGCTTAAATGGCAATTGGTGCAGCCATAAGATATTAGATGCCGAAGGTGTGACCTATGCTAATCCTATGATGTTGAAGGAAATCATATAGAACTCAATTATCTCCCTGGTAGAGCTACCACATTCTAGCTCACTGCAAAAATCTGTTTTGAAATTGACGTCATTTTTTTAACATTAGGAGCTAGCTCTTTAAAGAAAACTTTTTTTTTTAACATTTCCGAATAATCAGATTTCTAGGGGGACACATACATTTCAAAGGATTCAAATCTTTAAAAGGGAAAAAAAAGTCAAGCTCAAGGGTCAGCTCAGCTCTATTGTCCTTATAAAAATTGAGCTACAGAGGCAGCAAAAAATCTTGCAACCGATCAAAGTTTTTACTCGGCTGTAGTTTCTCTCTGTGGAAATGAATAACCGGTGTAGAGCAACTGGTTGATTGAAAGAGCCAACAGTCCAACCTTCTATATTAGGTTTTTCTTTACCAGGTATTGTAAGCATTGGGACCTACAAGGAGGGGGAGGCCCCACTAAAAGCATTGGGAAAATTATTCAGTATCCCCGAGAGATCTCCCACTTTAGAGGAGGCAGCAATCATTAAGCAAGTGGTCATCGACCCTACTATGGTAAAGTGTAGAAGAGGATACTCCATGAGCATTGTATAATTTCTCCCCGCTAAAGAGGACAATGGGGAAGGAGGACTGGACTTCTTGGTAGAGTCTGCCCGGCCTAACTTGACAAATTCAACGATACTAGGAGTGTTGCCCATGCAAAAATGACGGGAAATCTATTTTATAAAAAAAGGATATTCGCTAATGGAATATATTCAAAGTGAGATGTTGGTAATATGGTACATGAATTCTAAGAGTTCATTTATTATCAAAATTAACACTTCTATTAAGGAGAATGGGTGAAATAATGCCATTAATTATTCTTAATTATTTTTATAACTAGTTGTTGCCAAATTTACCCCCCACAAAACAATCTTCGTTAAATCTAATTTGCACACGGGAAGTAACAAGGGCATAAGTAGCCTAGAGGTGGCTAAGTATTTCTTCATCAACGAAATACCATGTCAGTCTCCAAACAAATTAATTAATTTGATTGTAGTTAAAACATAATTACAGTCTTAAACAAATTCAGAAGACCATTAGCGGAAAAATGTGTTCGGAAAAGTGTTCTTTATAGTTGTAAGATAAGATTAGATTAGATAGATATATGAGTAATAATAATACTATAATTTACGGCTCTGCTCCTTTCACACAAGGAATGAATTAGAAGTTTTGTAATCACAGAAAGGCATTAATGTTACCAAAACCTTTGTTTGCGACCTCTTCATGTATGAAGAGCATGAAACCAAGTTTTCAAAGTCTTTCGAGGGCTCACGCAATCACCATATTATACAAAAAAAAAATCAAGGTAATGAAGCGATGACACTTGCAATCTTTGTCAAACTCATTAGATAGAAAATAGATGCAACTATTCAAAGTCTTCATGTAGAGGGAGGGAAAAAGTATTGCAAGTCTCAGACTAGATAGGCTTGTAAGATAACCAAGTTTCTCAAAAGCTTGAGCCGTTAGGAAACGGAAATTTTTATTATATATTTTATATTCTAACAAGGCTGACTCTGTTTACACATTATACAATGAAATAGTATATTAGATTTGTGCAAGATTGCACTGCAAGGTACAAATAGACCAGTTTCAAGGCAGTTCCTTCATCCATAAACAATATTTTGAGCAAAGTTGAAACAAGTTTAGTCACCTTCGACTCCAGTGAGCTTGAAAACATAGATAAACGAACACTTTGGTAGCCTTAGACAACGTATTATCTCCACTGAGCTTAAAAACGTAGATAAATGAACACTTGGTAGCCTCAGACTCTTCAGAGTGCATTGCCTTACGTATTATCTTGCTCCAAAAACCATTAACAAAGAAGAAGTCTTACTTATTAACTTATTTCCACTGCCATAGCAGTCAATCAGAGGAACTCAAATGATTCCACCCTAAACCCTTAAATATACAGATCCATTTGGAATAGGAAGGGATTTTAGACTTTCATGAGGTTCTTATTGAGCCAAATGTATTTGCGTCCTCTATGCATCCAAGAGAACCTCATGATTTTTTTGTAGAATATGGAGAACTATTGGCTGTTTCAATATGTTAGAATTTTTATCTTCGGAGTCTAACAAACATGTATCTTTGAATTTCAAGCTAAATGTGTGATCCAGTGGGACGACTCAACTCCTGTCACGCAAGGAATGAATCAGAAGTTTTGTGATCACAGAAAGGCATTAATGCTACCAGAACCTTTGTTTGCGACCTCTTCAAACATAAAGGACATGAACCAAAGTTTTCAAAGTCTTTAGAGGGCTCACGCAATCACCATATTATACAAAAAAAAAAGTCAAGATAATGAAGTGATGACACTTGCAGTCTTTATCAAATCTCATTAGATAGGAAATAGATGCAACTATTCAAAGTCTTCATGTAGAGGGAAGTATAAAGTATTGCAAGTCTCAGTCTAGATAGGCTGACGATGTTTACACATTATACAACGAAATAGTATATTAGATGAGGACGGTTTACATGAGATCGCTCTCATACAAGGAGCATGAGGCCAATCGTTCGGGCCATTGAATTCCGATCCAAGGTTGGATATCAAATCAGTGGGCAGATGAGTGTGCCACATAAAAGGGCAGGTGAGTCTATGTAGCTGTTTATAACCATCAGATCAAGATTCAACGGCTACGAATGGAATTAGCCTCGTATAAGCCAATTATGAGCGATTCATTTAAACTTTTCCCATATTAGATTTGTGCAATTACACTGCAAGGCACAAATCGAGCACTTTCAAGGCAATTTCCTTCATCCATAAACAATATTTTGAGCAGAGTTGAAGCAAGTTTAGTCACCTTCGTCTCTAGTGAGCTTGAAAAATAGATAAATGAACACTTTGGTAGCCTTAGACAACGAATTATCTCCACTGAGCTTAGAAACGTAGATAAATGAACACTTGGTAGCCTCAGACTCTTCAGAGTGCATTGCCTTACGCATTATCTTGCTCCAAAAACCATTAACAAAGAAGAAGTCTTACTTATTAACTTATTTCCACTGCTATAGCAGTCAATCACTGGAACTCAAATGATTCCACCCTAAACCCTTAAATATACAGATCCATTTGGAATAGGAAGGGATTTTAGACTTTAGTCATGAGGTTCTTATTGAGCCAAATGTATTTGCGTCCTTGTGCATCCCACTGGATCAAACATTTAGCTTGAAATTCAAAGATACATGTTTGTTAGACTCCAAAGATAAAAATTCAACATATTGAAACAGCCAATAGTTCTCCTTCCCACGGCGTTGAATTAAGCAAATATACATGTTTGTTAGGCTCCAATACTAAGTGATGTGGAATCCAATGGCCCCCTTTTCCAAGAATTTCTATATATATGGTCCCCTGTGACCTTCAATTAGAGCAAGCCAACCCAATTTTCAATACCCCTTGAAGTTCTTCTTCCCTCCACTAAATGGCGCCAATTTCTAAGGAAACACAAGAGTTCTTGGGAGCTCAAGCTCTCCTATGGAACCACACATTTAGCTTCATACGCTCCATGTCCCTCAAATGTGCAATTGAGCTTGGCATACCAGATATTATCCAAAATCACGGCTCACCCATCTCCCTTTCCGACCTTGTCACGGCCATCGGCGTCCACCCCACCAAAACAGATTGCATCCGCCGGATCATGCGCCTACTAGTCCATTCTGGTTTCTTCACCTCAGCCAATAATGCTGAACTACTTGAAGAAGAATATGACCTCAGTCCCTCATCCAAGCTTATTTTCAAAGACACTACAAAAGATGTGCTACCCTTAGTGCAAATGACTCTGGACCCGATCCTGATTGCACCATGGCACACCTTCAGCCAGTGGCTGAAGGCGGGCAGCGAGGGTGGGGGGCCGGCGACGCCATTTGAGAATGAGCATGGGACAAGCTTCTGGCACTATGCTGTGAAGCATCCCGAGTACAACCACATCTTCAACGAGGTCATGGCCATCGACACACGGTTGGTGATGAGTATGATAGTGAAGGAGTGTGGTGCAGTCTTTGAAGGGATGAAGTCGCTGGTCGATGTCGGAGGCGGGACTGGCATGGCGGCACGAGTCATTGCTGAGGCCTTTCCGGAGCTTAAATGCACTGTCTTTGATCAGTCACATGTGGTGGACACGGCCGACAAGCGCCCCGGACTGGTTTATGTAGGTGGCAGTGCATTTGATTTTGTCCCCTCGGCTGATGCAGTTTTTCTCAAGGTAAGTGTAATTGGTGAATCTAAAAGTGTTTGCTATTTCGTTCGAGCATACTTCAATTTCTTTTTAATTTTGATATGCATGATTTCAAGGAGAAAATACTAATTGTAAGGATAAGAAACCGAAATTAGTTAGTTTCGGTTCATTTTGAATTTCCAATCTAGATAATTAATGTCGGATGGATGTTGTAGTTAATATGCGCCAATCCCATTCTAAAAAATTTATTAATGGCATATCATGAGCAATCAGATCTTGCATGTAGCTGTATATATGGCTATCCCATGATTGAACTAGCCTAGATAGGCCAAAGGCCACATATATAATTAATGAAGTGCTTTGTAAGTATGGGAAAAGTTTACATGAAACTTGTCTCATGTAGCTTGTATGAGCCCAAGTAATCTTGAGCCGTCGGATATTAATCTAATATGACGACTACAAAGGTGGGTGATGATTCGCACACTTACCTACTGATTTGACACTTGTTGTCAGATTTAAAATTTCGACGGCTCGAGATTACTTATCTCATGTAAGTTGCATGAGACAAGTGTCATGTAAACTAGACTCTTTTAGCATCCATATATATTAATTCTATTAAAAAATTGAAATTATCAAGCTTAAGGCCTCTATTAACAAACATGTTATCTTTGTTAATTTTTCAATTGCAGTGGATCATACATTCGTTTACGGACGAGGAATGCGTGAAGATATTGAGGAATTGTAAGGAAGCGATTCCGCCAAAGGAGGAAGGCGGGAAGGTGATCATCTTTGACATGGTGCTAGACCCAGAAAACGGGGAACATGCAACTTTGGAGACGCAGTTGTTCTACGATATGTTAATGATGTCATACTCTGGGGGCAAGGAGAGAAGTGAAGCGGAGTGGCGGAGGATCTTCAAAGAGGCAGGTTTCACCGGTGGCTACAAGATCACCCATGTTCTTGGAGTCAGGTCCATGATGGAGGTTTACCCTTGATTTGAAAATTTAGTGATCCATAGTTGGGAGTTAGTTGTGGAATCAATAAAAGTTGGTGATATAAGATTGCATCATGCTGTAATAAATGATTGGACTTGAATAAATGTCACATTTTTTTGGAGAAGTAAAATTCTATTAAGCTCAAAAGAGAGAAAAACTACACTAGAGTTCACTAACTCCATAGATCACAGGAAGTAAAAACAATTACAATTGCCATCTCTTAGTAAGAAAGGGAGATCCGAAATGAGTGTTAGAATATGACCATTGGCCGAAACTATTAGCAAACCGGTTTTCCCAAAAGATCGAGCTTATACGAAAGGTCTGCTTTTAATATTTAACTCAACTACACACTCCCCTGCACGTGCAAGTATGTACCCAGTAAAGCATAGCACATGGAGAAGAGGATAAACCACAGGAACTTCGAGAAAATTTGCCCGAAATATAAATAGGAGAAAACTGCTGCCTGCGATACTTGAAACTAAAACCTGAGCTCTGATACCATGTTAGCAAACTAGTTTTCCCAAAAGCTCCAACTTGTAGAAAAGGTCTGTTTTTAATATTTAACTCAACTCCACATAAATATATGGCTCGATCTGTTCACAGAGATTGAAGATATGGCTTTTATGATTGTTTTCCTCTCAAAAAATTCTTGAATTTCTTTCCTTCAAATATAGAGGCCTAACATGGTATATAGCTCCTATGTAACAATGTACTTTACTAGATAAATGTGTCATGCTAGACCTCCATGTAGTTTACTAACCTTGGCATGTTTGTATAACTGTATTGACCATTCATGAACTTAATTTGGTCATGGAGTCATGTCCGTTTGGCACTTCCATGATTGTTTAGTAGTAGAGCAAAGGGTGAACCTTGGTGCTTTCAAACATAATAGCATCAACATAAAAAAACATAATAGCATGATGGAGCATATTCGGATGACATCGATGAACATTTCGAGCATATATAAGACAAAGCTCACTAGAAGTTTGAAGTTAGATTTGATCAACTCTCTCTTGCTACAAATTTTTTCTGCTTGTTTTGTACAAAAACAAGAGGGGAGAGGGTCATGGACACTTTTTTCCCATTAATTTCATTAGAAAACTGAGCAGTACAAGCAGATTACAAATATTTTTTGTTGTGTTCCAATGTGAACACAAGAGGTACCTAGCTTCAATCAAGGAAAAAGGAAGAAGAAGATGAAAGAAGTAAAAGAGATAGTTTTTCTATTGCATAATCCAAACAAGAGAAAAAGACCCACTTATAAAGAAGGGGAATGTGCCCGCTGATGGGCCACATGTCTTGGCTAGCCATTAGTTGGTTCGTTACAATCCTATCAAATCAAATCCCAATCATGCTCATAATACAGCTTATTGATTTGCAACTGAAAAGTAATGTAGTCCTAACATGGAAAGTCCTAGCTATGGAAATCAAAACGTCCTCCTAAAATAGATCATGCTCCGGAGTTGTGCCGGCATACACAACACTCCACCCAGCTTCCGCTTTCGCCTTGTCCTTAAGGCAACCAAGTAGGAAAGTGCTCCGTAAACTCATCCTCCAACATCCAGGTGGGATCCTCGAGAGACCGCCCTGCCAAGCCACGAGTATCTTTGTAACAATACGGCCAGAACGATGTACCCATCGCTTATCAACCACATATGCAGGTATGAGCACCTTGGATTCCAGTGGGCCCCTCAATGGCATAGGCGCGGCATTAGAAACAAGGTTCGGTTCCCCAATAAAGCGATGGAGATAGGATACATGAAAAACCGGATGTACTAATGAGCCAGATGGCAAAGCCAAGCAAGAAGCCACTGGTCCAATATGGTTGACAACGACATATGGACCGTGATAGTGGGGAGCTAACTTAGTCTTCTTTGCCCGAAACAAAGTGCTTTGTCGCTGAGGAATCTCTGAAATATAAACAAGGTCACCCACCTGAAACTCCCGATCAGAATGCTTTTTGTCATACACTTGTTTCATGCAATTTTGTGCAGAGGCCAAGTTACGTTTGAGCTGCCTGATAACCTCATCTTGGGTCTGTAACATATAATCAACTTCAGCTACAGAAGAGCAGTGAGGCACATACGATAACACGGTAGGAGGAGGACGGCCATATACCACCTCAAACGGGGTGAACCCAGCCCAAGTATGATAGGCAGTGTTATATGACCATTCCGCCCAAGAAAGAAGCTGGAAGTAATCTTGAGCCGTCGGATATTAATCTAATATGACGACTACAAAGGTGGGTGATGATTCGCACACTTACCTACTGATTTGACACTTGTTGTCAGATTTAAAATTTCAACGGCTCGAGATTACTTATCTCATGTAAGTTGCATGAGACAAGTGTCATGTAAACTAGACTCTTTTAGTATCCATATATATTAATTCTATTGAAAAATTGAAATTATCAAGCTTAAGGCCTCTATTAACAAACATGTTATCTTTGTTAATTTTTCAATTGCAGTGGATCATACATTCGTTTACGGACGAGGAATGCGTGAAGATATTGAGGAATTGTAAGGAAGCGATTCCGCCAAAGGAGGAAGGCGGGAAGGTGATCATCTTTGACATGGTGCTAGACCCAGAAAACGGGGAACATGCAACTTTGGAGACGCAGTTGTTCTACGATATGTTAATGATGTCATACTCTGGGGGCAAGGAGAGAAGTGAAGCGGAGTGGCGGAGGATCTTCAAAGAGGCAGGTTTCACCGGTGGCTACAAGATCTCCCATGTTCTTGGAGTCAGGTCCATGATGGAGGTTTACCCTTGATTTGAAAATTTAGTGATACATAGTTGGGAGTTAGTTGTGGAATCAATAAAAGTTGGTGCTATAAGATTGCATCATGCTGTAATAAATGATTGGACTTGAATAAATGTCACATTTTTTTGGAGAAGTAAAATTCTATTAAGCTCAAAAGAGAGAAAAACTACACTAGAGTTCACTAACTCCATAGATCACAGGAAGTAAAAGCAATTACAATTGCCATCTCTTAGTAAGAAAGGGAGATCCGAAATGAGTGTTAGAATATGACCATTGGCCGAAACTGTTAGCAAACCGGTTTTCCCGAAAGATCGAGCTTATAGGAAAGGTCTGCTTTTAATATGTAACTCAACTACACACTCCCTGCACGTGCAAGTACGTAGCATAGCACATGGAGAAGAGGATAAACCACAGGAACTTCGACAAAATTTGCCCGAAATATAAATAGGAGAAAACTGCTGCCTGCGATGCTTGAAACTAAAACCTGAGCTCTGATACCATGTTAGCAATCTAGTTTTCCCAAAAGCTCCAACATGTAGAAAAGGTCTGTTTTTAATATTTAACTCAACTCCACATAAATATATGGCTTGATCTGTTCACAGAGATTGAAGATATGGCTTTTATGATTGTTTTCCTCTCAGAAAATTCTTGAATTTCTTTCCTTCAAATATAGAGGCCTAACATGGTATATAGCTCCTATGTAACAATGTACTTTACTAGATAAATGTGTCATGCTAGACCTCCATGTAGTTTACTAACCTTGGCATGTTTGTATAACTGTATTGACCATTCATGAACTTAATTTGGTCATGGAGTCATGTCCGTTAGGCACATCCATGATTGTTTAGTAGTAGAGCAAAGGGTGAACCTTGGTGCTTTCAAACATAATAGCATCAACATAAAAAAACATAATAGCATGATGGAGCATATTCGGATGACATCGATGAACATTTCGAGCATATATAAGACAAAGCTCACTAGAAGTTTGAAGTTAGATTTGATCAACTCTCTCTTGCTACAAATTTTTTCTGCTTGTTTTGTACAAAAACAAGAGGGGGAGGGTCATGGACACTTTTTTCCCATTAATTTCATTAGAAAACTGAGCAGTACAAGCAGATTACAAATATTTTTTGTTGTGTTCCAATGTGAACACAAGAGGTACCTAGCTTCAATCAAGGAAAAAGGAAGAAGAAGATGAAAGAAGTAAAAGAGATAGTTTTTCTATTGCATAATCCAAACAAGAGAAAAAGACCCACTTATAAAGAAGGGGAATGTGCCCGCTGATAGGCCACATGTCTTGGCTAGCCATTAGCTAGTTCGTTACAATCCTATCAAATCAAATCCCAATCATGCTCATAATACAGCTTATTGATTTGCAACTGAAAAGTAAAGTAGTCCTAACATGGAAAGTCCTAACTATGGAAATCAAAACGTCCTCCTAAAATAGATCATGCTCCAGAGTTGTGCCGGCATATACAACACTCCACCAAGCTTCCGCTTTCGCCTTGTCCTTAAGGCAACCAAGTAGGAAAGTGCTCCGTAAACTCATCCTCCAACATCAAGGTGGGATGCTCGAGAGACCGCCCTGCCAAGCCACGAGTATCTTCGTAACAATATGGCCAGAACGATGTACCCATCGCTTATCAACCACATATGCAGGTATGAGCACCTTGGATTCCAGTGGGCCCCTCAATGGCATAGGCGCGGCGTTAGAAACAAGGTTCGGTTCCCCAATAAAGCGATGGAGATAGGATACATGAAAGACCGGATGTACTAATGAGCCAGATGGCAAAGCTAAGCAAGAAGCCACTGGTCCAATATGGTTGACAACGACATATGGACCGTGATAGTGGGGAGCTAACTTAGTCAGCTTTGCCCGAAACAAAGTGGTTTGTCACTGAGGAATCTCCAAAATATAAACAAGGTCACCCACCTGAAACTCCCGATCAGAATGCTTTTTGTCATACACTTGTTTCATGCAATTTTGTGCAGAGGCCAAGTTACGTTTGAGCTGCCTGATAACCTCATCCTGGGTCTATAACATATAATCAACTTCAGCTACAGAAGAGCAGTGAGGCACTGTCACGCCCCGAAATCCCACACCTCGATCGGAGTGCGGAAGCCAATCAATGATATACATTTGGAGGTAGAGATCCCGGGCGCGAGACCGAACAGTCGATTTCACCACCAATCACGACCATCTCAAAAGGATGTGTAATCGGTCATGCCCATAATCAGTGCAATACAAATACAAACATTAATGAATACTATGGAATGGAAATTTACTTAATAATACTGATAATAATCCATTTAAGAAAGTCAAATCAAATAAACCTATAAATCTATGGCACACAATTGCCATTAAATGTCATAAGCATCAAATAAGCAAAGCAAATAATATAAACTCTAAGTCTTCACGGCTCCTGCGACCGCTTCACTACTGCAACTTCCTGATCTCAATTTCCATTTGCGCCTGCATCAGAGGATGCATGAGTATTTCATAGAAACACTCAGTAGGATGTAAAAACCCACTGAATTAGGACAAAAGTATGAATAGGAGACGAATAACAAAGGTTTATGAAGATGCCGCAACATCTGGACTAAACCAAGGATTTATACACCTGAAAGGTTAGTCAATAATAATTCCAACCCGCAAGTAGGGAAAACAACAATAAGGCTCCTACTACACATATGAGTAAGGAGGGAATGATAATCATATTAAAAAGCTCCAGACATTAAAAGTGAAAGGAGTACAATTTCTGCTCGCTGAACCGATCACCCGCAAGTGACTATACCAGAACCACCCTAGGGGTCCTCTTTTTGGAACCCTGCCATGCGTCTAGGATGCTGGCCCCACCAGTGCTTACGGACACGATGGGCGGAGACTGAAGACCTTCCGTAATGTCAACAATCTAACGTACGTATGTTGCCTCTTTTTGGGCAGTATGGAACCGCAGTACCACAAATATTAGTGACCCCGCAAGATCAAGCAATGGCATAATGTGAGCATACTATGAATCCACTTCCGGAGAGAGTCCCGCAAGACCTCTAGTGGAGGAATCAATCAAATAATCATGATGAATAATAATTCAAAGAAATAGAGGCCGCGACGCTCTAACCACATAAGGTATCAATCACCGGAACAGACTCACGTACAGAGTATAAGTGGGAATGTCACACAAAGAGAATAACACAATCCATACATACGTTCATGCTCAGCCCTAGATGGAAATTCATATAGGTCTTATTGAAATATATAAATCAGAGATAAGGTATTAATGAATTCCAGATGATTTGGATTCCAAATGGAACCTCAAGCCGACACAAACGCTTTATCTTCAAATACACGATTACGGTTTTCTTAACATAGGTATTACCCCATTTATCATATTAACCATAACCCAACCTTACTGTGATAATCATAAGGATATAGTCTAGTATTAGTTACTAGCACGTCATATCATCTTCACATCTTATTAAGTGGTTTTACTTAAGTACATAATATTTTCACTTAGATTCTGCTCACTGTCTTATGCACAACAGTCCCCTTCCGGCGGCTCCCAGACACTGTACCGTTAAGGTTATCTTCTGAAATTTTTCGGATATCATATGAATTAGTTATGAATTATTTACTATCGACTGTCCGTGCAGAAACAGTTCTGGCCGAAAGTGAAACACATGATTAAACTTTAATATTCTTATTCCGAACCACTTATAGATGATAATTTACTCATGATAGATGATAGTACTCCCCTCCTAGATTAATTACAGATCCTGAAATTAACTAGGATTACCAAAAGATTCCCTTTTTTCATGTTTCTCCCCATATAACACAATCTTAGACCAAATATCTTTCAATTAAGTCGATTTAAGCCAAACGATCATTAAAGCATAAGACTCAATCATTAGACATCATAATCAAAGCAATATCAGAACTTTTATCTTCTGTAAAATTAATAAAGCATCCAACTTTGATCTGATTTACCATCTAGACATGGAGCATGAAGGCATATATGCATGTATTGCAATACACATGGAAAACAAGACATAAATCATTAATCCCGCAAGATTCAAAGCAATACTCCAAGGAAATCAGTAAGAACACTCATCATATAATGTGAGAAAAGAATAAGAAGAGAGGGAAAAACCATCCTACTCTTTATCACCAAAAGACGTCGCCTTTCTACGCGATGTTCGTCTCCTCCGCTTCCTTCAAAGCTTCCCGATCCAAGCTCTTGAGCAATTCCCACTAGAAGAGGTCTTCTAAGAGAGGGATGAACGTGGGAAGGAGAGGGGAAAGCCTCTGGACGTTCTAGGGTTTAGCTTTCAAAAGCACAAGCCTAGACTCTATGGGTTTATATAGAGTTTTTAGAAGATCTTTGCCCAATCAATTCTACCATATCTTGGGCACTTTCCACCAATGGGAGAGTCCCTAAATCACCCTAGGAACGTGCAATACAAGTCTAGTTAGGATATGACATCTTTCCCAATCAAATCCGCCTCAAAATTAGGTTAGAATTCGCCAAACCGCAACTGGCGATCGATCGTGCAATACGGCGATCGATCGTCCTGCGCTGTTTACAAACTGCGCGATGGCGCCGATCGTAACCGATCGAAGCCGATCGATAGTTTTTAGCGCGATCGATCGTGTTTATTCAATTTCCCATATCTTTTTACTCCGAACTCCAAATCACACAAAATTGGTGTCGTTGGAAAGCTCTTCTCACCAACTTTAATTTAAATAAAGCACCACACGGTCAAATCAATCATTAAGAGGGTCAAATTTCAGTTTTAAGATACTTACTAATTTTTCGGATGTTACAGGCACATACGATAACACGGTAGGAGGAGGACGGCCATATACCACCTCAAACAGGGTGAACCCAGCCCAAGTATGATATGCAGTGTTATATGACCATTCCGTCCAAGAAAGAAGCTGGAGCCATGAACAAGGCTGATCCCCTAAAAGCAGGGCAAGTACTGTTCCAAGCAGCGGTAACCACTTCAGTTTGACCGTCGAACTGTGGGTGGTACGCGGTGCTCATATGAAGCTTAGTGCCTTGGAGAACGAAGAACTCTTTCCAAAACTGAGAGAGAAAGATCTGATCCCTATCAGAGACAATGGTGCGAGGCATGCCATGCAACTTGGCTATCTCCCTAACATAAAGCTCGGTGACTATTTTGGCGGTGAATGGATGACCCAAAGCACAAAAATGCGCGTACTTAGACAGATGATCCACCACCACTAATATCACTTATTTGCCCTGCACCACCGGCAAGGCCTCCACAAAATCCATAGACATATCTTCCCAAAACTTATCGGGAATAGGAAGGGGCTGAAGTAACCCTGGAAGGGAAGTGGTTGCAGCCTTTGCAGGCTGACAGACGTCACAAGCAGCGACATATTCCTGGACTACCCATTGCAGTCCATGCCATAAGAAGCTTTGACTGACCCGCTTATATGTCCTGAATGAACCGTCATGACCAGCAAAGGGTGTATCATGCAAGTGAGACAAAATGTGTTGTTGAAGGTCTAAGGCATCCGACACCCACAGTCGCCCTTTCCAGAAGAGGATGTCATCTTGCCACACAAAGAAAGGTGCGACAGTGGAATCCAAGTGCAGACGAGCAACCAACTCATGGGTGGATGGATCCTCTAAATAAGCATGCCGCATATCTGGAATAAATGGGCAATATGGTATAGAGAGCATTAAGCAGGAACCTTTCTCAGGGAGGGAAGAGAGTGCATCCACCACAATGTTTTCTGCCCCTTTTTTATACACCGCCTCATAATCATACCCCAATAGCTTGTTGATCCATCGCTGTTGAGCCGGAGTGGAAACTCGTTGCTCAAGAAAATATTTCAAGGGCTTATGGTCTGTGTGGATGAGGAAGCGGCGCCCGAGCAAGTAAGGGCGCCATTTAGTGGCTGCATGCACGATAGGTAGCATCTCCTTCTCATAGGCGAATAGAGTCAAGGAGAGTCTGGAAAGTGTCTTGTTGAAGAATGCAATAGGCCATTCCTTCTGAAGTAGGACAACCCCAAGACCGGCATCTGACGCATCCGTCTTGATGACAAAAGAAAGGCCAAAATCTGGGAGTACCAACACTGGCATGGTAGCCATGGCCTGCTTCAACTGCTCGAATGCTTCTTAGGCAACATCCATCCATGTAAATGCCCCCTTTTTAAGAAGTGCCGTGAGGGGGCTAGCAATCGAACCATACTGGCTAATGAAGCGTCGATGATACCATGTGAGGCCCAGAAATCCAGGAGGGCCCATACACAAGTAGGGGTCAGCTATGATAGCATAGCAGTTACCTTTGAAGGGTCAGTAGCAACCCCATCGCAAGATATAATATGGCCAAGGTACTCCACATGTTCACTACCAAAGAAGCACTTTGAGTGCTTAAGGAATAATGAAGTAGGTCGCAAAATAGAAAAAACAGACCTGAATTGCTCCGAGTGTTCCGCCCATGAAGTGCTATAGATCAAAATTTCATCAAAGAAGACTAAGACGAATCAGCGGAGGAACGGGCGAAATAGATCATTCATGAGGCTCTAGAAGGTGGTAGGGGTATTAGTCAACCCAAACGGCATGACCAAGAACTCAAAGTGTCCATCATGAGTTTGAAATGCAGTCTTTTGAATATCAGTGGGATGCCTTCGGATTTGGTGATAATCCGAACGAAGGTCGAGTTTGCTAAAGATGGTTGCTCTGGCCAACTCATCAAGTAACTCCTTAATCACTGGAATAAGATACTTATCCTTCACGGTGATGACATTAAGTGCCCTATAGTCCACACAAAATCACCAAGTCCCATCATTCTTCCAGACAAGTAATACCGATGAAGAGAAAGAACTAGTGTTCGGCTGTATAATACCTGTCTGGAGCATGTCTGCCACTAACTGCTCAATCTTAGTCTTCTATCTGTGAGGATAACGGTAAGGACGGACATTAGTGGGCGAAGCTCCTGGAATGATCGAAATCTGATGGTCATGTCGTCGCACCGGCGGGAGCCCTTTTGGCTCAGAAAATATGTCCCTGTGCTCAGCCAAGAGAGTAAGCAGGTCCTCCGGCAAACTATCTCGGCACATGTCCATTGTCGTATGCTGCTAGAGGAAAAATCTTTGGGGTGCGATCGCCTAGGTAGACTGTAAGGAGCTCGACTGCAAACCCTGGATGCGCACCCGTTGTTCGCTCACCTTAAAGTCCATGATCATGTCACAAAAATTCCACACCATGTCACCCAACTCCTGTAGCCATTGAACCCCTAACACCACATCCGCCCCCTTCGTGGGCAGAAGCAATAAATCAACGGTGAAGGTATGGCCTTGAGTAGATAATGAAGTCTACACTCCGAAGGTGCTTACCATCACCAATCAAGACATCAAACGGCTTGAAGTCCCACACACAATATCCCAACCGTTGTGCCACCTTGTCATTTATGAAATTGTGGATGGATCCACTGTTGATTAGGACGGCCACCTGTTGCCACTTGAGATAACCCTGGATGCGCATGGTACGAGGGGTGAAAGCTCCAGAGAAGGTGTGCACAAAAATATCCAGCTGCACGCTATCATAAGGGGACAGTTCCTCCACAGAAAAGGAAAAATCCTCTTCGTTGGCCTCCTTGACGAGCAAACTGCCTCGGACTGAGCAACGATGGCCGGGTACGAACTTCTCATCACATTTAAAGCACAAGCATTTAACGTGCCTCTCATCCATTTGGGTCGGAGTGAGGCGAAAGACCGGAGGGCCAGCAAATGTTGAGGGGTTGGTTCAGCTAGTGGTGAGGCCTGGCGCTGTAAGAGAGGATGGCGCTGGACTGGTTGGAGAGTGTAGGGCAGGGCCAATTCGGCCTCCCCGTCATGGTGGGGCAAGCTTTTCCTCTTCAATTCGTGCATCTACTTTCCGCATTGAAGTGCAAGGGAAGTGGCGCATCTCATCTAAAATTTCCAGTTTGAGCCCTCTCTTGAAGGTGCCCACTAAGGCCGCCATCGACCAATCTGGGAGACACTTGGCAATCTTCATAAATTCATAATAGTAGGCTCGCGCTGTGGTAGTCTGGTGCAGGGTGGAAAGCATCTTGTTAAAATCCTAGAACTCGTTAGGCCCAAACTGGACGCAAAGTTCGTTGGCGAAATAGGTCCAAGTTAGGAAGCGGACCTCCTTCTCAAAGCTCTGTAATCATATAGAGGCATTGTCGTTTAGGTGAAAGGCGGCTATGCGCAGTCGTTCAGCCTTAGAGTGTGTTCCCTGGTAGGCGAAGAACTTCTCTGCCTTATAAAGCCATTCCACCAGCTCCTCATTGCCATTGTAGCATGGGAACTGTAGACGAGCCAAACGTGGCTCAAGCCCACCTCGAGGTCCTCCACGATGCCCAAGGTACTCCTCCTGGTCATCTTCCAACTCTTGCAATAGGTTTCGGGGATGCGTTGTCATTGAGGCATTTAGCTGAACACCTATAGTGCCTCATGTGTCCAAGCCTGGTCGGCACCCTTCCCCTGTCTGATCGAAGGTGCCAAAACGAACCATGAGAGGAGGAGGGTACACCGCTGTCGCAAACGACGCTTGGCCACCAGAAATGTGAGAGCCTAGGGGCTGGGAGGGCTCGCCTATCTTCGACTTGACTGACGGCGGTGTAGGTTATATGGGCGCTGAAGGGGCTGCCTGAAGCTGAGCAACCGCGATAGTGAATTGTTGAATTTGGTTGGTCATCGCTTCGAACATGGATATCACAGTGCCATTAGCCAAGTCGGCCGCTGGCTTGGGGCTGTCATCCACCTTCTTCGTCACTTTCTCGGGCTGCATCTCTGGGGCCGTGGTCGACTGCCTGCGAGGTGCCATGGCAGATCGTTGTGGCTCTAATACCAATGTTATGTTCCAATGGGAACACAAGAGCCACCTAACTTCAATCAAGAAAAAAGGAAGAAGAAGACACTAAGTAGAAGAGATAATTTTTCTATTGCATAATCCAAACAAGAGAAGAAGAGCCCCTTATAAAGAAGGGGGACGTGCCAGCTGATGGGCCACGTGTCTTGGCTGGCCATCAGCTGGTCCGTTAAAATCCTATCAAATCAAGTCGCAATCATGCCCGTAATACAGCTTATTGATTCGCAATTGAAAAGTAAAGTAGTCATAACATGGAAAATCCAAGCTATGAAAATCAATGCGTCCTCCTAAAATAGATCATGCTCCTGAGTTTTGCTGGCGTACACAACAATTTTGCTCTATCAAATGCCCATGTCAGTTCCCGGAATGATGGAACTCGTCCCCTCCAAGCCATCGGACAAGTCAATCTCCTAGCATGTCTTGCAAGGCAATGAGCTAGTACATTGGCTTCCCTACGAACATGAAAGAATGAAACTGAATTGAAAAACCTGAGATTAGAGAGAGCTTCACCCAAAACTTGCCAATGACAACCGCTTAAGCACTCTATCGCCCGCACCATAATTGTTCTACGTTAAATAGTTAGGTTAAAATTATTTGTTGGTTAATTATGTGGTTAATTTTAACTGCCCGCTTCATAAGTAGAACGGTTATGGAATAATTATTTCCATAACCGCTTGGTAAAATCATAAATGTTTAACATTTCATGACTCTTTTGAAACATACTAGGAAGTATATATATGTAATGAAGAGATTACACAAGCCCTATCCTCTCTACTCCTAACCCTAAGCGTTTCTTTCCATGAGAGGAGTTCTCACAATGAAGGAGAGACTTGTTTCTAAGATCCATAACTTCGATTAAATCGTAACTTGTACAATGTGGCACAATTGTTATTATTAAGCATTGTGCTACAAAATTTGTGCATATTTTTGTTAATTCGACTTTCTTTTTGTAATTATATATGAGATTTGACAACTTTCAATGACGTGTTGTTGGCTAATTGCATTTGTAAGGTAAAACTAGACTATGGTAGAGAAAAAACAAGAATGATTGATAACATGAAGTAAAAAAAACTAAAAACATGAGATGAAGCAGATAATGATTAACCGCAGTGAACCGCTGGATAATAGTTAATTAAAAGGTTATGGAAAAGATTATTCTGTTTGCTAGTGGAAATGTTATGATTAAATATATTATAAATGGTTATGGTGATGGAAGAAGTCTTAACCCCATAGGCCTATTATTGGTTAGACACATGAATTAACATAGGCCTGTTCTTGGTTAGACACATAAATTATCAAGATCAAATTTCATTCATAATTCACACAAGTCTCGGGTTAAGCACTAGATGAAAAAGTATGAAATCGTATTAAGCATATATAAAAGAAATCATATCAACTATCATTAAATGAAATAATCAAGAGTAGTAATACAAGCTTAGGACTTCATCTAGCCTTGATAAAAAGTTTAGCTAGACGTAGAGAAAGAGAAAATCAAAGCCTATTTTGATGACTTTGTTGATATGAAACACTTATTCTCCTTTGGCAGTCAAAAGACTCCGTCTCTAACTCTTCTCTAACTCCAAATCCCCCATCCAATTCTCTCTGTTTTTGAGCCCTCTCTAAGCTTATATAGTAGGGTACAAAACCCTTCTCCAAATCCGACTTGAATAGGGTTCTATTTTAGGTTTCAGTATACGAAAATCGATCACTAAGTTTGCCTATCGATCACGTCTTTTCTTCATCTTTTCACTGCGTCGCGCGATCGTTCAGCAACTTCTCTTCATATGGCGATCGATCGGCAAATCGCTACCATCGAAACAAAAATCACAGTCTTACGATCGATCGAAATAAGGGTGATCAATCGGGAAAATCAGTTTGCGGCTCATTCTAGTTTAGGTGATCGATCGCGTATAATGTGCCGATCGATCGCACACTACTTTTGCATCAAAATTTTCCAATGATCATAATTTTTCGCTTAGAACTCCAAATTGTGCACGGTCGGTGGCATTGGAAAGTTGACTTCTTGAATTTAACATGAAGCTTGAATCAGTCCAATCAGAGATATGCAATCCGAAGTAATGAAGATTCACCTATTGGGCTCACATTTCACCATATATGTAGCTCATACTTATTTTTCTATGAATACAAAAAACGACGTTAAAGAACACTAAATATATATTCTAACACTAGCATAAACATAAATTTTAGAGCTGAAGAAATCAATAATTTGAGTATATATCATCCTGACTCAAGCCACTCTATCTCCTGAGCCTTAAAAGGACCTTCAACAAATGTTTTGCGGGCAACAATGTCATCATGGTTGTCTCGAATGCAAACTCCTATACCCTAATGCCCTTCATCATCAAACACAGCCCCGTCATACTTCACCTTCAGCATCCCTTTCTTTTTTAGGACACCATGCAACATCCACCAGGTTGGACTCTTCTTGTTGCTATAGTAATCAAGCACCCAAGAACGAACAATACCAGCGGCCTTCCATGGTAAGCCCACCCTTCTTAAAATCCGGTTGTGCCTAAGTGGAGGCCTGTTCTAACTCATGCCGCCCATACTCCTGCCTAATATAAAATCAATAACATCTTGTGCATTGGTAGCGGATGAGAAAGCAAACCTGTTATACCCGTCCTCATTCACCCATGCGTCCACCACACCTGGACACATCCATAAAGCATGAGAAACATCTTCAACTACAGCTCCACATTATTCACAAGCAAGCTTATGGACAATTTTTCTCTTTGCTAGATTCAACCCTTCACTTGCCTTCCAAACAAACGATTTGATCTTACCAAATAGCATTTCCCAGTATCCTCAAAGCATCTTCATTAGAGTGCCCGCTTTAAGGTCCTCCTTTATTTTTTGAGCAAGATGATATGTGCTTTTTTTATCGTAAAAGGAAAATGAACATTTTTTCAGATGAACCATCTAAAACAGGATGGAGCTAGTATATCTTTTCAGATCCTGATGAGGAGAAGCATGCCCCTTTTTTCATGGCTCCATCCTTGATTGCTTATATACATTGTCTTTTGATCAAAGACGCATCTAGCTTGACCCGGTCCCGTAACTTTGGTACGGGGAGGGAGGGTTCTAGCATTGTACATAAAGGCCAACATAGTACAGGGAGCTAGCTCGGTCAGGAAAGCATTTCTAGGGGAACACACATTTCAAAAGATTTAAATTTCTTGGATATCCGTCCACTTAACAGCAGCAGTTGATCATTATGATTATGTCCACATGCTACTGTGCAAGATTGTAACCCATTGATCTTGAAGATCAATGGCTCTGGTGACCTGGAGCGGAGGATACCTCGGAGTAGTGAATAATTTCTCCCCACTAGAGAGGACAATGGGGATGGAGAACTGGACTTTTGAGTCTGGCCCGGCCCAAAATCCTTAATATTTGACCCCTCCCTCCTACAAGGCTGGCTGAATTTGAGCTTTTGGAAACTGTAGGGATCCGTAAATTTTTAAATTCAGGCAGATTATTCTTGGATAGAGGGAGTATTATAGTTTCACACGATTGTTATTAGAGAAAAGTTTAAATGAGATCGCTCTCATATAGCTTATATGAGGCCACTTTAAATCATAGCCCTTGGATCTTGATCTAACAGCTACAAATAGCCATAATGATCTCACCCACTCCCTGATGTGACACACTCACCTACCCACTGATTTAATATCCATCATCCGATCGGAATCCAACGGTTATAAAGATTGGCTTCATGCTCCTTATATGAGAACGATCTCATATAAACCCTTCCCTTGTTATTATGTAAACTAAAAGAGCATTACTACTCCCTGTACAAAATATTCATGGCCACTCAAAGCCAGTTGTTTTTTGGATAAAATATTCATTCATTCCCCCAAAGGCAAAGATATCAGTTCAACGGGGCAGCGTCAATTGATAATTGCGCTGAGATAAAAGGAGGGAAAGCATTCTCCCAGCACTTATCATCAATGTCCAATCGAGCCTGGTGGGTAAGTGAGTGCGCCACACCATTACATGCGTGATTGATCTGATGGAATTCCACTTGGTCAAAGCTCAAGGCCTTCAGCCATGTGTCTTCTATAAAGTGACCATAAGGAGCTTTGATAAGATTTCAGGGCTTCTATAATGATCGGAGAATCTCCTTCTGGCATAACCTTCTTGAACCCACGCAGCATGGTACATAGTCACAGTATGTCCCTGGTGCCATGGAGCTAGCTCTTCAAAGGAAAACTTTTTTTTTTTAACAATTCCAAATAATCAAATTTCTAGGGGGACACATACATTTCAAAGGATTCAAATCTTTAAAAGGAAAAAAAAAAACTCAAGGTCAACGGTCAGCTCAGCCTTATTGTCCTTATAAAAATTGAGCTGTAGAGGCAGCAAAAAATCTTGAAAATCTTGCTACCGATCAAGTTTTTTTCTCTTGGATGTATTTTCTCTCACTGGAAATGAATAACCGGTGTAGAGCAACCGGTTGATTGTGAGAGCTAACAGTCCAACCTTCTATATTAGGTGTTTCTTTTCGAGGTTCCAGGTATCATAGAGCTTTTTTCATATTACCCGGCGCCACTTTTCATATTCCCATATTACCTGATTTTTCCCTTGAAATACCATATGGCCTGAAAACTACCAAAAATACCCCTAGGAGCATATATAGAAGCATGGCTGTAGCAGCAAAATCTGCATTTTAGGCATTTGCGGGAGCTTTCAGTCGGAAAATAAAGTGTTCTTGAGAAGTTCCATCTAGCATCTCCACCCATATCATCGCCGGCGCCGACGACGTCCAAACAGGGAAAGGTCATCTTCACGCCTAAAAGCAGGAAAACGAGCAGGAAAGAACGAGAAAGCCGTCTGTTTGCAAAAACAACTGCAACGGAGGCATTGTACATTAAAAAATAATATGTCAAGTTGAAATACTATGATTTTGATAATGAAAACTAGTTCCATAGAAGAAAGTTGAAAACTTGCCAAGGTTTTACCTTGTCGGCAATATCGTGTCTTCGATGACACGACTGTAATGCAAAGTCATGTCTTTGACGACACAACTGTAATGCAATAGTCGTGCAATAAACGATAATTTTCACTCATATATGGTTTAAAACTTTACGGTATTTTTACTTATTTGGGCATTGTGTCAGGTACTTATGGAGAAGATACTGTGTGCTTATACTACGATGGAGTGTTTATAAATTCTGATGGGTACGTGGGCGGGAAACGGAAGCTCATGCCTCTATATACACAAGTAAAGTACATGAAATTGTTGCAGCAAGTGGAAGAAAGATTACCGCTGAAGTCTGCATCTGGTACATTGTCTTTGACATATCTTGTTGATTCTGGATCCCCATACGTCCTTTAAGACGATAAAGACCTGGAGTTAATATTTCTCGTTCACAAGAGCAAGCAAGGCACAAATAGACTACTCGACATGTACGTGGAGTGGACTTCTATTGGCAATAACATGGAGACTTCCATTGGCAATAAGGTAATGAATTCCAGTGCAAATAATGAGGAGGAGAGGATTCCAGAGGCAGAAGTGAGGCCGGCCAGTAAGACACTGCAGGAGAGGCATTCGAGCCTAGACAATAACACACCTGCATCAGCAGTTGAAGGAGGAAGAGATGAAGATTATTCACTTGAAGCTGCGAGGTAAGATTTCAAATTGACGACTTCACCTGACATCGAGTTGTGTTCTCGATGACACGACCTGACTTCAAGTCATTTACATGAGTTGTGATATTATGGAGTTCATTCATACAATTTTGTTCACGCAAATTGGGAGATGGTAATGAAAATTTGAAGGATGAATTTCTGACCAAAGACGATGACCAATTTCAAATCAATGGCTTGAATAGGGAAGAAGGTGAAGCTGAAGACAAAGACGAAGATGAAGATGCAGTGGAAGAAGAATTCTTGAATGACGAAGAATTATCGTGGTCTGCAGATGAGTGGGATGAGCATCTTACACTACCAGATTTTTGTCATCCAGATCCCACAGGAAGACACCACTCTGTGCTAGGTATAGAACTCCAACATGCATTGAGAGCATCCACTTCTAAAAGAAAATTTGTCGCATCGGAGCTGCAAGAATAGAAGACGATGAGTACCTCAATATTGAGGGTGATGGTGGTTGGGATTGGGGTACCTATTCTGCACGGACCAGTCTTTTAAAACATTGTGAGGAGGAGACGATGTTAACTGGCAGTTTACAACTAGACGACTACGAGGCACAACTTGCCTTAGGGGCTAGGTTTGAAAGCGTCAAGCATTTTAAGATGGTTCTCACTAATTTGGCAATGAAGAGGAAGTTCATGTTCAAAGTAGTGGATGAGAACAAGGACATATTTCCTACAACGTGCATGGTTACAGGGTGCAAGTGGTACATACAGGCTTCGAACAGACTTGACGGAGTCAACGTGATAAGGAGGGAAGGAAGGCATACATGTAACACTTCTGTAAGTTCGAAAGATCATCCATTGGCTTCACACATCTGGATTGCAAGAAAGTGTCATGGCCTCCATAAGGATTCAAACTCCATAAAAACGCCAAATATCCAATAGTACATTGAGAAACATTGGGGCATAAAAGTCAGCTATAAAAAGGCATGGAGGGCGAAAGAGAAATTGATTTGATTGATCGATGGCAACCCTGAATATGCATATCACATTTTGCCACATTATGGAAAGGAAATAAAGCGGTCTAATACAGGTACACATGTGGTGATAGAAAGATCTTGTGATATACTTGAAATTAAAATTGAGTTAGCTGCATACGACTTCAGACGTGTGTTTTGGATGTTCGACTGCTGCTCACTGTTGATGGAACATTCCTAAAGGAAAGCACCCTGGAGTTTTATTGGTTGCTACAACAGTCGACGGGAATCAACAATTAATGTGTCTTGTATTGGGAAAGAGATCATACAAACGTGGTAATCACGACTCCGTTAGAAAGTCGTGTATAAAACAACACGACTTTATGCATAGTTGTGTCTTCGAGCACAGGACTACGCATGAAATCATGTTTGTTTATATACGACCTTCTAACAATCTGATGCCTTCTTTTTTTAATATGCTTTCACTCTCACTTGTGACTTGCAGGGCATGGTTCCTCGCCTTACCCCCCGGCCTCTCTGGACACAATTATTTTTGATAGATAGAAGGGACTTCTGAGAGCGGTTGCTGATGTCTTTCTCGAGGCTCACCATGGGTTTTGCTTGAGGCATATGGCAGCTAATATGCTTAGTCAGTGGAATGATAAATACCTGAAGGAGCTACTATTCCGAGCTGTCGCATGCTTCAAGAGACCCGAATTTGAAGAAGTTATGGAGAAGATGAAGAAACACATTAATGAGGAGGAATGGAAATATGTTGACAAGATTCATAAAAGATATTGGGCTAACATGGTATATCCGGGTTAAAGATACGGCACTCTCACATCAAGCAGGTCGAAAAGTGTAAATAATATGCTTTTGAAAGCTAGGTTTTGGCCAATAACTAGGTTGATCGAGCAAACACGTGCGACCACAACCTCTCATTTTCAGAGATGCCGAATGGAAGCAGCAGGGCTAACGACTCCATTAACAAAGTATGCACAGAATCATAGCAATGAAATGAGAAATAAGAGTGTTGGAACCGTTCGAGTGCAACCACAATCATTATGACAGTTTGAAGTGACATATTTATACCATGTGGTAAGTCATTTCCAATTGATTTGTTATGTTTTAAGGATGAGAAGCCTTCATTCAGCAATAGTTGTGTCTTCGAAGACACGACTACTCATAAACCCGTGTCATCGAGGACACGTCTATTGATAAAGTCGTGTCTTTGAAGACATGACTACTCATACAGTTGTGTCGTCGAAGACACGACTACTGATGAAATCACTGATGAAGTCTTTGAAGACACGACTACTCGAAGACACTGATGTGTTGATCTTTTTTCCTCAGGATGTTGTTGACCTTATGAAGAGAACCTGCACATGTGGTTTCTTCCAGAGCATGGGACTTTTGTGCAAGCACGCCATCACATGTATTGATGAGAGGAGTTTGGACCCAGTAGAATATTGTGAGAAGTAGTACTATGCAAGTATGTACCGCACCACGTAAGAAGAAGTAGTCTTACCAACTTTACACAGAAGTCAGTGGGGGGATTACAGGGTTTTACTTAAATGCGAACCACCTATGCTTGAAGCACCAAATAAGGGCAAGAGAAAGACAAAGAGAATTGAGTCACAGCCCGAGCCACCAGAAAGGTTGAGGCGGAAATGTGGCAATTGTTGGAAAGTTGGTCACAACCGTAAAAGGTGCACTAACCCAACTGTTACGAAAGAACAAAGGAAGCGTAGGAATCAAAGACTCCTGCAACAAGGCAAAGTTACTTCAAATGAGACATCGAGGATACGTCGCTCCGGCTTGCCTAATCCCCCACCATTCTTCACGTAGAATGTATTGAAATGTTTGTAGGACAAAGAATATTTGTATAGAAATGTATGTCCAGCAAATAAGATTTGTACAGAAATGTATGCTTGTATAGGAAAAATTATTAGAAATGCACACAAATTCTGTATTAGTTGTCACTCTTCATATGATATCCTCAAGAATCCCGCAACTGTGACTTCCTGATATGCGTCTTTAATTGAATCGGCATCCAACTTGCAGTGAATCTCTCCGCGAATCATATATGCAGCAATGACTAAAAGTCGTGTAATGTCCATTATAGTCGTGTCGTCAAAGACATGACTTCATGGGTAATCATGTCGTCGAAGACACGACTATACAAATAGAAGTGTCTTCATCTGATATCATACATGCAACTATTGGTGTACAAAAATATGAGTATACCAAATATTTGTATAGAAATATGTCTGCATAAAATATTTATACAGAAATGTATGTACAGGAAGAATGAGTATACGATATGTATGTTAAAAAAAATGTTAGAAAGCATGGAAGATTGTCGTGTGCTCAAAAAACCAAATCTGTATAGTGAGCAGAAGAAAACATTAGTAAAAGGCGTGGATATAGGCAACTTGTGTACTCTTTATACACGACTATTTATTGGGCCGTGTCTTCGAAGACACTACTAAGAACTGAGCGTCTTGTTGTGTCTTTGAAGACACTAAAAACCAAAAAGAATGGCTTACTTAAGTGACATATGAGGCGCCGTTTAGGTAATCAGCGCCCTGTGACCCTCCTTTACATCTCACCCCCATTTGTCTGCTGGTGTGGCTTATACTAGAAAGCAGCATCTTATGGATTGCCCCCGCCCAATTGTAGGAGCTTAATCTTGGGAGATCTTCTATGTATTGGTAAAAACATGGCAGCACCGCTCTAGTGCTGTGTGGAAATAGAATCGTGCAGAAGACGAGGCAAATGATCATTTTCGCCATGCCATCCTCTGCCATCTTCATTGCTCCAACGTTAAGCTTCTCAATGATTTTCTCTATGTAAGAAATATCTAGTTTCCTCACGAAGAAGTACTTCCTAAAGAATTCCCCTTGCGGTCGGCATGACAAGGAGGGAAATATCTCAACTTTTTTGCCATTTACGGGCAATCCAGTGATAAGAGCAACTTCTTGCTCTGTGAAATTTAGCGACCTCTCCTTTATGTTGAAGACCTTGGCTGTCTCATTCCAATATCTCACCAAATGGTCAAGGAGGTTCCTACAAACAACGACATCCCCAGCTTCAAAAATTACAGAAAAACCAGCTTCTTTGATAAGTTCACCGCATCTTTGGTGACGCTGTAGGAGAGCCGCATACTTTTTCAGCGCTTCGGGTTGACAAAACGTCCAAATAACCGGTCGTGCATTGTAAAATCTCTTGACGGGTGACTCTCTAGGAGCCTTCCTCGTCCTGCCCCTCTGTTTTTGCTATCGAGGTACAAAAAGAAATTTCTGATCCTCCTCCTCTTCCCTTGGACTTTGCTTAATTGAGTCATCTCTTTCTGTATCTATCTGCAAGGAGATGGTACAAAAAAATTAAAACAATCGTGTCATAAAGACACGATATGATATTAAGTCGTGTTGTCGATGACACAACTTAATATCATATCGTGTACACAAAAACACGAATACAATAAATTCGTGAATTCGTATACATTACTTAAACCAAATTAACAAACCGAAAAGTTGGAGCTACTCAAAGAAAAATCAGTATGGATTGTAGCTTGCCGGTAATTTTCTACTATTTTTGGGTGTATTTCAGTAACGGTGAGGCTTCGTCGCCCGGGAAAATGATTTTCGTCTCTGGTCGCAGGCGACAAAAGGACTAGCTTAGTTGGGAGTGTTCCTCGCCGCCTAGTCGTCAAAAAACTAGCCCACCAGAAACCATACCTGGAATACGCTCCAAACGCGTGTAATGGTCAGTCTTCCGGTTGCATGGAGCCGGGGAGGGACGTCGATAAGGTTGCTGCTCGAAATCGCCACCTTTCTCCCCCTTTCTTATATCGAAGACACGAAAATACTTAGAGAAGGGTATTTTCGGTAGTCTAGGTACCGATTCTAGGCCATATGGTATTTCAGGGGAAAAATAAGGTAATATGGGAAAATGAAAAGTGGCGCCAGATAATATGGAAAAAGCTTGGTATCATAAGCATTGGGACCTACAAGGAGGGGGAGGCCCCACTGGAAGCATTGGGAAAATTATTCAGTACTTTCCCTAGCATCCCCGAGAGATCTCCCACTTTAGAGGAGGCATCAATCATTAAGCAAGTGGTCATCGACCCTACTATGGTACAGTGTAGCGGAGGATACTCCATGAGCATTGTATAATTTCTCCCCGCTAAAGAGGACAATGGGGATGGAGGACTGGACTTCTTGCTGGAGTCTACCCCGCCTAACTTGACAAATTCAATAATACTAGGAGTGTTGCCCATGCAAAAATACGGGAAATCCATTTTATAAAAAAAGGATATACGCTAATGGAATTCAAAGTGACAAGTTGGTAATATGGTACATGAATTCTAAGAGTTCATTTCTTATCAAAATTAACACTTCTATTAAGGAGAATGGGTGAAATAATGCCATTAATTATTCTTAATTAATTTTATAGCTAGTTATTGCCAAATTTATCCCCATAAAACAATCTTCATTAAATCTAATTTGCGCACTGGAAATAAAAAGGGCATAATTAGCCAAGAGGTGGCAAAGTATTTCCTCGTCAACAAAATACCATGTCCGTCCCCAAAAAAATTAATTAATTTGATTGTAGTTGAAACACAATTACAATCTTAAACAAATTCAGAGGACCATTAGCCGAAAATTGTGTTCGGAAAAGTCAAACTATACCTGGTGTTCTTTATAGTTGTAAGAAGATTCGATTAGATAGATATATGAGTAATAATAATACTATAATTTACGGCTCAGCTTCTTTTACACAAGGAATGAATTAGAAGTTTTGTAATCACAGAAAGGCATTAATGTTACCAAAACCTTTGTTTGCGACCTCTTCATATATGAAGGACATGAACCCAAGTTTTAAAAGTCTTTCGAGGGCTCACGCAATCACCATATTATACAAAAAAAATCAAGGTAATTAAGCGATGACACTTGCAATCTTTGTCAAACTCAACTATTCAAAGTCTTCATGTAGAGGGTGGGAAAAACTATTGCAAGTCTCAGACTAGATAGGCTGACGCTGTTTGCACAATGTATATACAACGAAATAGTATATTAGATTTGTGCAAGGTTGCACTGCAAGGCACAAATAGAGCAATTTCCTTCATCCATAAACAATATTTTTTTGAAACAAGTTTAGTAACTTTCTTCTCTAGTGAGCTTGAAAACATAGATAAACAAACACGTTGGTAGCCTTAGAATACGTATTATCTCTACTGAGCTTAAAAAAGTAGATAAATGAACACTTGGTAGCGTCAGACTCTTCATACTGCATTGCCTGACGTTTTATGTTGCTCCAAAATCCAAAAAAAAAAAAAAGAAGTCTCACTTATTAACTTCTTTCCACTGCCATAGCAGTCAATCACAGGAACTCAGATGATTCTACCCTAAACCCTTAAATATAGTGATCCGTTTGGAATAGGAAGGGATTTTAGACTTTAGTCATGAGGTTCTTATTGAGCCAAATGTATTTGCGTCCTCTATGCATCCAAGAGAACCCTGTGTATAATATGGAGAACTATTGGCTGATTCAATATGTTGAATTTTTATCTTTGGAGTCTAACAAACATGTGTCTTTGAATTTCAAGCTAAATGCGTGATCCAGTGGGACAGCTCAACTCCTGTCACACAAGGAATGAATTAGAAGTTTTGCGATCATAGAAAGGCATTAATGTTACTACAACCTTTGTTTGAGACCTCTTCATACATAAAGGACATGAACCCAAGTTTTCAAAATCTTTAGAGGGCTCACGCAATCACCATATTATACAAAAAAAATTAAGGTAATGAAGTGATGACACTTGCAATCTTTGTCAAATCTCATTAGATAGGAAATAGATGCAACTATTCAAAGTCTTCATGTAGAGAGGGAAGGAAAAAGTATTGCAAGTCTCAGACTAGAAGGCTGACGCTGTTTACACATTATACAACGAAATAGTATATTAGATTTGTACAAGATTGCACTGCACGGCACAAATCGAGCAGTTTCAAGGCAATTTCCTTCATCCATAAACAATATTTTGAGCAAAGTTGAAACAACTTTAGTCACCTTCGTCTCCAGTGAGCTTGAAAACATGGATAAACGAACACTCTGGTAGCCTTAGACAACGTATTATCTCCACTGAGCTTAAAAACGTAGATAAATGAACACTTGGTAGCCTCAGACTCTTCAGAGTGCATTGCCTTATGTATCATCTTGCTCCAGGAATCTTCTTGTCATCGTCCCCTCTTCAGAGGGTTGTGTCAGGAAGGGCATCTAGCGTAAAACATTTGCTACATTGTTTCTTTGTATGAATTTTGTAACATTTTGATTCCGATAAGAGTCAAACACAGTATATAATCCATGCCGCCGACTTCAAATATCGGGGATAAAGTGTATGATGATGATGATGATGATGATGATGATTATCTTCCTGCAAAAACCATAAAAAAAAAAGAAGTCTTACTTATTAACTTATTTCCACTGCCATAACGGTCAATCATAGGAACTCAGATGATTCTACCCTAAACCCTTAAATATAGTGATCCATTTAGAATAGGAAGGGATTTTAGACTTTCATCATGAGGTTCTTATTGAAGCAAATGTATTTGCGTCCTCTGCATTCCACTGGATCACACATTTAGCTTGAAATTCAAAGATACATGTTTGTTAGACTCCAAAGATAAAAATTGAACTTATTATAACAGCCAATATTTCTCCTTCCCACGGCGTTGAATTAAGCAAATATGCATGTTTGTTAGACTCCAATACTAAGTGGTGTGGAATCCAATGGCACCCTCTTCCAAGAATTTCTATATATATACTAAGTGGTGTGGAATCCCTTGTGTCCTTCAATTAGAGCAAGCCTACCCAATTTCCAATACCCCTTGAAGTTCTTCTTCCCTCCACTAAATGGCGCCAATTTCTAAGGAAACACAAGAGTTCTTGGGAGCTCAAGCTCTCCTATGGAACCACACATTTAGCTTCATACGCTCCATGTCCCTCAAATGTGCAATTGAGCTTGGCATACCAGATATTATCCAAAATCACGGCTCACCCATCTCCCTTTCCGACCTTGTCACGGCCATCGGCGTCCACCCCACCAAAACAGATTGCATCCGCCGAATCATGCGCCTACTAGTCCATTCTGGTTTCTTCACCTCAGCCAATAATGCTGAACTACTTGAAGAAGAATATGACCTCAGTCCCTCATCCAAGCTTATTTTCAAAGACACTACAAAAGATGTGCTACCCTTAGTGCAAATGACTCTGGACCCGATCCTGATTGCACCATGGCACACCTTCAGCCAGTGGCTGAAGTCGGGCAGCGAGGGTGGGGGGCCGGCGACGCCATTTGAGAATGAGCATGGGACAAGCTTCTGGCACTATGCTGTGAAGCATCCCGAGTACAACCACATCTTCAACGAGGTCATGGCCATCGACACACGGTTGGTGATGAGTATGATAGTGAAGGAGTGTGGTGCAGTCTTTGAAGGGCTGAAGTCGCTGGTCGATGTCGGAGGCGGGACTGGCATGGCGGCACGAGTCATTGCTGAGGCCTTTCCGGAGCTTAAATGCACTGTCTTTGATCAGTCACATGTGGTGGAAACGGCGGACAAGCGCCCCGGACTGGTTTATGTCGGTGGCAGTGCATTTGATTTTGTCCCCTCGGCTGATGCAGTTTTCCTCAAGGTAAGTGTAATTGATGAATCTAAAAGTGTTCATTATTTTGTTCTAGCATACTTCAATTTTCATATACATGATATCTAGGAGAAAATATTCCCTGTATCCCATATTAATTGTAAGGATAGGAATTATCGAAATTAGTTAGTTTCAGTTCATTTTGAATTTCCAATCTAGACAATTAATGTTGCATGGAGGGTGTAGTCAATATGCGCCAATCCCATTCTAAAAATTTATTAATGGCACATCATGAGCAAACAGATCTTGCATGTAGCGTATATATGGCTATCCCATGATTGAACTAGCCTAGATAGGCCAAAGGCCACATATATAAATGAAGTGCTATTTAAGTATGGAAAAAGTTTACATGAGACTTGTCTCATGCAGCTTGTATGAGTCCGAGTAATCTCGAGCCGTCGGATATTAATTTGACGGCTACAAGATTACTTGATTCACACACTTACTCACTGATTTGACACCTGTTGTTAGATTTCAAATTCGACGACTCGAGATTACTTGTCTCATGTAAGCTGCATGAGATTTGTCTCATGTAAACCAGACTCTTTTAGTATCCATATATATATATTACTTCTATTGAAAAATTAAAATTGTCAAGCTTAAGGCCTCTATTAACAAACATGTTATCTTTGTTAATGTTTCAATTGCAGTGGATCATACATTCGTTTACGGATGAGGAATGTGTGAAGATATTGAGGAATTGTAAGGAAGCGATTCCTCCGAAAGAGGAAGGCGGGAAGGTGATCATCTTTGACATGGTGCTAGACCTAGAAAACGGGGAACACGCAACTTTGGAGATGCAGTTGTTCTACGATATGTTGATGATGTCATACTCGGGGGGCAAGGAGAGAAGTGAAGTGGAGTGGCGGAGGATCTTCAAAGAGGCAGGCTTCTCCGGTGGCTACAAGATCACCCATGTTCTTGGAGTAAGGTCCATGATGGAGGTTTACCCTTGATTTGAAAAATTAGTGATCCATAGTTCTGAGTTAGTTGTGGAATCAATAAAAGTTGGTGATATAAGATTGCATCATGCTGTAATAAATGACTGGATTTGAATAAATATCTCACATTTTTTTGGAGAAGTAAAATTCTATTCAGCTCAAAAGAGAGAAAAACTACACTAGAGTTCACTAACTCCATAGATCACAGGAAGTGAAAATAATTACAATTGCCATCCCTTAGAAAGAAAGGGAGATCCGAAATGAGTTTTAGAAGATGACCATTGGCTAAAACATATGGTTTGTTCTGTTCACAGAGCTTGAAGATATGGCTTTTATGATTGTTTTCCTCTCGGGAAATTCTTGAATTTCTTTCCTCCAAATATAGAGGCCTAGCATGATATATAGCTCCTATGTAACAAGGAAGGGTGTTCATGAGTCGAGTCAGCTCGTGAGTTTTTCTGGTTCGACTCGACTCGGCTCAAACTTTGACTCGACTTGCGCCCAGCTTGACTTGGTTCGACTTTTTTCGAAGCAAGCCTCAAGCCACCGTCTAATTTGACTCGGCTCAACTCGTATTAATTCGAAACTTGACTCAAGAACCAGCTCAAGCTCGACTTGACTTTCTTTTGTGAAGAAGGCCTATAACCTTCTACTATGCAAAAGATTGACCCATTTTGGTTTGCCTTGGTTGGATGCAAAGACTATCCCTTCCTTAGTTAGATTCATACTCTTAAACGATATGAGACTTTCATATTAGTGCATGGCAATGCTAAAGCAAAAAAAATATGGCTTTTACAGAGACTCAAACTTGGATATCTCAATATGGGCATTCAGTTAGTTTCATATCCCAATATTAAGAAGATTCATATTTAAGTGGATTTCAAGGTTATTATCTTATTCATAAATGACAAAGAGTTGAAGGGACCATGGTATATTATACAATATTTGTAATACATTCAAAATTTTAAGGAGGTTTATCTTAGCCAATAATCAAATGAGTTATTTGCCTTCCCTGTGCTTATTTTCTCTGTATTTTTTAGTTTATTGTGTTATGTAGTAAATGCTCACAACCAAACTACCCCAAAGTGCACAGAAAATTGGACCGATCATTGACCCCAATTGATGGCAGATTGACAGGTTTGGCTGGACCGCGGGTGGAACTGGATTGAGCCAGGGTTTGATATTAGGAGGCAACATTAGTGAACTTGACCAACGGGGTGTTTGTGTGATGGATAGAACACACTTCCCTTGAGCAGAGGTTCTGAGTTCAAACCCCCACTCCGTTGGCCACCCACCTATGATTATATTCTGATTTACCCAGTGCGTATAATGAGTGGGCCTTATATGCATCCAAGGGGATTGGCGGTGGGATGTGGTGCTCTAAGAGGTCAATTTCCTTGCCCCTTCTAGTCGGGTCCTAAGGACTCGGACACCTTTCAGTACTATAATAAATAGTCATTAGTAAAGCCCACTTCAAATATGTAATAAATATTTTTTTATGCATAATGAACATAACTTGCAGTGCAGTTGGTTACTGTGTGTTGATATATTGGACTTGTGTTTGGGTTCGAATCCTGACAAAAATAATTTTCACCCATCAATAAGTTTTTGTCGTGAGTAATAAAAAAAAGAACTGCTCGTGTTCCAAGCTTGAGCCAGAGTTGAGCATAAGCTCGAGCCTGAGCTCAGGGTTGAGCTTGAGCTCGAGCCAAGTTTAGGCATTGGGTAGTCGAGCTCGATCCGAGTTTAGGAATTACAAGGCGAGCCGAGCTCAAGATGTTAATGTCTTAGGCTCGTCTTGAGACAAGCCTAGCTCGAGCCAAGTTTTTAGAAGTTGAGCTCGAGTTGAGCTAAGTCAAAACTCGACTCGTCTCGGCTCGTGAACAACCCTAGTAAAAGGGTACTTTACTAAAAAAATGTGTTATGCTAGGCCTCCATGTAGTTTGCTAGAACCCTATCATGGAGTCATGTCATTGGATTAACCTCGGCATGTTTGTATAATTGTATTGACCATTCATGAACTTAATTTGGTCATGGAGCCATGTCCATTAGACACATCCATGATTTTTTAGTAGTAGAGCGAAGGATGAACCTTGGTGCTTTCAAACATTTTAGCATGAATAAAAAAACACAATAGCATGATGGAGCATATTGGGATGGCATTGATAAACATTTCGAGCGTATATAAGACAAAGCTCACTAGAAGTTTGAAGTTAGACTTGATCAACTCTCTCTTGCTAGAAAATTTTCTGCTTGTTTTGTACAAAGCCAAGAGGGGGGAGGGTCATGGACACTTTTTTTTCCATTGATTTCATAAAAAAACTGAGCATTACTAGCAGATTACAAACATTTTGCTCTATCAAATGCCTACGTCAGTTCTTGGAACAATGGAACTCATCCCCTCCAAGCCATCGGATAAGTCAATCTCCTAGCATGTCTTGCAAGGCAATGTGCTAATACATTGGCTTCCCTACGAACATAAAAGAATGAAATTGAATTGAAAAACCTGAGATTAGAGAGAGCTTCTCACATCAAGTTACCCAAAACTCGCCAATGACAACAGCTTAACCACTCTATCGCCCGCACCATAACTGTTATGTGTTAAATAGTTAGGATAAAATTGTTCTTTAGTTAATTATGTGGTTAATTTTAAGTGCCCACTTCATAAGTAGAACGGTTATTTAATAATTATTTCAATAACTGCTTGGTAAAATCATAAATATTTAGCATTTCATGTCCTCTTTTGAAACATACTAAGAAGTATATATATGTAATGAAGAGACTACACAAAACCTATCTTCTATACCCCTAATCCAGCTCCCTTAGCATTTCTTTTTGAGAGAGGAGTTCTTACAATGAAAGAGAGACTTTTTAATTACTAAGATAAAACTTTGATTAAATCTTAACTTGTACAATGTGTCACAATTGTTATTATTAAGCATTGTGCTATAAAATTTGTACATATTTTTGTTAATTCGACTTTATTTTTGTAATTATATATGGGACTTGACAACTCTCAATGATGTGTTATTAGCTAAATTTTATTTTTAAGGTAAAACTATATTATGGTAGAGAAAAAACAAAAATGATTGATAACAGGAAGTAAAAAAATCTAAAAATGGCAGGTAATGGTTAACCGCAGCTAACCGTAGGATAATAGTTAATGGAAAGGTTATGGAATAGGTTATTTCATTTGTTAGTGGAAATGTTATGGTTAAATATATTATAAATGGTTGTAGTGGAAACTGCACCATAACCTCATCATTGGCCGCCCTACCCAAAACCGAACTTCCACCAAACTCTATCTTGTAGGCTTTTTACCACATCCATGCAATCCCCCTCAAACATTACGTGACCTGAGGTTATTTCAAGAGTAAACTTAATGGCTTGACTCAAGCCACTCTATCTCCTGTGCCTTAAAAGGACCTTCAACAAATGTTTTGCATGCAACAATGTCACCATGATTGTCTCGAATGCGAACTGCTATACCATAACGCCCTTCATTGTCAAACACAGCCCCGCCATAGTTCACCTTCATCATCCCTTCTTTTGGAGGACACCATGCAACATCCACCAGGTTGGACTCTTCTTGTTGGACAACACCACTACCATTTCTTTTGAAGTTGCTATAGTAATCAAGCACCGAAGTACGAACAATACCAGCAGCCTTCCCTGGTGAGGCCAAAATCCGGTTGTGCCAAAGCGCCTCCCAACTAATAACGGAGGCCTGTTCTAACTCATGTCGCCCATAGTCCTGCCTAATATAAAATCAATAACATATTGTGCATTGGTAGCAGACCATAAAGCAAACCTGTTATACGAGTCCTCATTCACCCATGCGTCCACCACACTTGGACATGTCCATAAAGCATGAGAAACATCTTCAACTACAGCTCCACATTGTTCACAAGCAGGCTTATGCACAATTTTTCTCTTTGGTAGATTCAACATTGTTGGTAACAACCCTTCACTTGCCCTACAAATGATTTGATCTTGACAGGGAGTCGCATTGACCAAATAGCATTTCTCAGTCTCCTGAAAGCATCTTCATTAGAGCTGCCCGCTTTAAGGTTTTCCTCCTTTATTTTTTGAGCAAGATGATATGCACTTTTGACTGAAAAGCGCCCTTGTCCGCTGCCCATGCCATTTCATCCGCCATCCTTGTGTCACACAAAGGGATATTCAAAACTTCATCCCTTCAAAAGGGAAAAACCAGCTCTGACCATATCTTCGCACCGAGAAATTATGTCTTTTATCAATTAGCTCCTCAAGCTTCATTCAATGGAATTTCAATACTCCTTCCATCCTGTTTTAGCTGCTCCATCTGGAGAAGGGGACAATCATTTGTTTGATACTCCATATGGTCAATTTAAGTGGATTTTAAACCTCTTCTTCCCCCCATTAGTTGATTTTTCTATCATCTAATAAAAATCAATATTTTTTCAGAGGAAGCATCTAAAACAAGACCGAGCTTGTATTTCTTTTCATATCCTGATGAGGAGAGGCATGCCCCTTTTTTCATGCATGGCTCCATCCTTAATTGCTTATACGTACACATTGTCTTTTCATCAACGGCGCATTCAGCTTGACCCGGTCCCATAACTTTGGTACGAAGAGGGTTCTAGCATTGTACATAAAGGCCAACATAGTACATAGCTACATAGCATGGTCTTTGTGTAGTCATGGAGCTAGCTCCGCCAGGAAAACATTTCTAAGGGGACACACATTTCAAAAGATTTAGGTGTTTGGAGAGTGAAAGAGTAATGAATGTGAAACTAAATTTAGGTGAAAAAATTTATTAATTTTATGATAAATATAAAATCCGTTTAAATGGTAAAATTATTTAGATGAATGTAACAAGGAAAATGCTTTTTTTACGTGAAAAAGCTCTTCCTATATTTCTGGGCCCCAACAATCAATGGTGTTTTAATGAGGACGTAACCTTTTTATGTCACAGATTGATGTCACTGTAGCATCACTCATGTAACAATGGGTGCGTTTGGAAACTGACAGTGATTTGTAAAAAAAAAATCAGGCAGAAAATAATCAAGGTGATTTTTCTGATTGTGAAAAATCCGTTTGGGAACCTGAAATTAATCATATTTTCAGTCTTTCACCATCAGCCTAACTCTTGATTGGTGACTTGCATTTGGGAACCTAAAAAAAAAATCAGGCCTGATTTGGGTTTGGCAAAGGCGGTGAAAAATTTCTTTTTTGGACGGCGGATGGCGGCGTTGGTGGTGGGTGGTGCCGGCGGCGAAGTGGGCAGTGGCTGGCGATGGCGACGATGGTGGTGGTGGGTGGCGGCGGGTGGCCGGTGGCTGGCGACGATGGCGGTGGTGGTCGGCGGCCGGCGGCCGGCGGTGGGTTGCGGTTGGGTGGCCGGCGACGCCGGCGGTGGGTGGCGGTTAGTGGTCGGTGGCCGGCGACGAAGGCAGTGGTGGCGGCGGCGATTGGGCTGTGGTGGTGGCCGTGGTCGATGTCGACGATGGTGGGTGGTGGTCGGTGGTGGTCGGCGGCGATGGTGGGTAGTGGGTGGTGGTAGTGGTAGGTGGTGCGATGATGGTGGGCGGTGGCCAGCGACGATGACGGTGGTGGTCGGCAGCGATGGTGGGTGGTGGCCGATGACGATAGCGGTGGTGGTCGGTGGCGATGGTGGTGGTGGGTGGTGGCCGGCGACGGGCGGTGGCCGACGATGGTGGTAGACGGTAGGTGGCGACGATGGTGGGCAGTGGTAGGTGGGTGGTGCCGGCCATGGGCAGTGGCGACGGTGGAGGTGATGAAAAAAAAATTTCAGGCTAATGCTCATTCGAATGAGAATCAGCAAAATCACCTCTTTCAGGGGTGATTTGCTGATTTTTTTCAGTTTTCACCGTCAGGAGTGAAAATTGAGCAAATCAATAACCAAACACCCTATCGGGTGATAGGTGAAAATAGGTGATTTTTTTCACCTATCACCATCAGCACCTCCTATCAGTAAAATCAGCAAACAAATACGAATCAGAACAAACAAACGCACCCAACGCACCCAATGTGTTTGATAGGGAATCTGATACAGTAGAAAGAGATTTTATGACGTCACCACTTTACCCATAATCTAAACTCCTTCCCCTCAAAACTCCGGTACCAAACACACTTCCTCTGCCCACCGACATCGTCTCTCTCTCAAGTAATCGGTCACCCAAAATGATGAAACTATAGAAGCTGGTGAGCGCCGACACTAGACACAGATGCGTTCCCCAGGTGTCTGACGTTGTTTTGCCGCCCACCGGAAGTGGAGGCCGTGCCAGTTGTAACACTACTCTCCTCCTTCCGCCACTCCTCTGCCTCCTGTCCTAGACCCTTCCATTTTCACCCACACCTGTAAGTAAATATGGGTTCTTGTCCCATTTTACTTGTCCTGATTGAGAGGAGTCGGCTCTCTCGTGCGCGTGTAGGCATGTGGAGTAGTTAGGCTTCCGTGGGCCCGGTCCACACTAAATTGGAAGAGACACTGTAATCATCACCGATCCGGAAATCACATATTTGGAATTAGCCGTTTTGGTACGACCAAAATGGAATTGTCAAATATGAGTCACCATCTTGGAAAATCTGTTGAGCAATTTCGGGAAACCGAAATTGGCATGATTTGTAACGGATTTATGCCTTATTAAAGGTAATAGAGGGGACGCCCTCTATGCCATTCGAAAGGGCGACTTTTGGTTGCAACAAGAAGGATTTTGGTGACCTTGATTTGTTGGGTGAAAAAGCTAATTCGAGGAATATAGCTTTTCACATTGTTCTACACTCGATCGGTGAAGGATTTGGTGTTCTCGGACATAATCAAATCCGTGGAGTGATTCGTAGGCACAAAGGCCGAAGGTTGGTGTTTCTAATTTCATAATCTTTGAGCTTTATTTGTTGATTTAAGGAAAACCCCCAAATTTGAGAACCCACATCAACCGGATTCAAATCCTAAATTCGCTTCCGTTGCGGCTCAATTACCCTTCAGTGGTATCGGAGCCTTGATTCCGTGATGGTGTGAGGGTTCCAAGAAATTTGTGGGAATTTTCCTCGCGGTTTTTGCCGACTGAAAATCTCGTTTTTTACAGTCGCGATCGATCGGCGTCAAGAGCGATCGATCGCGCTAAGGTAAAATCGGAGAAGACGACTGGTCACGATCGACAGGCATCGTTCGGCATCGATCGTTAAGTCTCTTGAAAAGGGAAAACGATCGATCGGGTTCGATCGGCATCGATCGCCATCGTTCGGCATCGTTCGGCTTCGATCGGCATCGATCGCCATCGTTCGGCTTCGATCGGCATCGATCGCCATCGTTCGGCATCGATCGGCGTCGATCATTGATTTGCTTTGAAAAAAAGGGAAACGATCGATCGGCACGAATTGCGATCGATCGTATCTACTGGAAGTTGAACAAAATTGACAGCGAAAAGCTGCGATCGATCGGGTATTTGACACGATCGATCGGCGGGATAAAATTTGAAAAACTAATTAATATTGAAGCAGTATTTGTGCCACTTGATTATATAATTGTTGATAGTTATTAGTGATTCAAACTGTGCTATTTTTACACTGATTGTCCTGTTCCATTGATTGTAGATTTTTATCTTCAATTTGATTGAAACTTTTGCTGATTTCATAAAAGTTGCAATGGCTTCCCGTATGGTCTCCAGTGAGTTGGCAAAGACTGAGAAGTTGAATGCCACCAATTTTGTTACCTGGAAGAGGCGCATCCGTCACATTCTATTCCTTGACGACTTGGGTCATGTACTAGACCAAGTTATTGAACCTTCGGGTGAAAGTAGTACTCCTGCTCAAAAGAGAGAGTACGAGAAGTTCAGGAAGGAGGATGCACGAGCAAGGACCACGATGCTTACCTTTATGGAGCCTTCTATGGAGTTGCTTTTTGAGAAGCACAAATCGGCCAAAGAAATGTATCAGGCCATTGAGAGGAGGTATGGAGAGCATACTGAGGCACATATCAGGTTGCTCCACACTCGCTATACCAACATGAGGATGGAGGAGGGCAAGAATGTGCTTGAGCACATAAATGCCATGACTATTATTGCTAGTGAGTTGGAGATGCTTGGAGATCCAATTTCATTGGGGGTCCAAGTGTCTACGATACTCACTAGCCTCCCTCCATCATGGGAAGCAGTTGTGGTGGCATTGAACCTGAGTGACAAGAAACTCACTCTCGATGACCTTACTGCCAAGCTGGGCTTGGAGCAGGAAAGGAGAGAGCATATGAGGGCCTCTAATGCATCTGCCAACCTTGCTCACCATGTTGGCTCTAAGAAAGGTGGGTCCTATGCTGGCACTTCAAAGAAGAACTTCAAGAGGAAAGGAAAGAAGCCTCAATTCCAGGGTGGAGACAAGGCGAAGAACAAGAAGAAGGGAGCCTGCTTTACTTGTGGCCAGATGGGTCACTTTAGCAGGAACTGTCCTAATGGCTCCCAGGGCAACGAGAAAAAGAAACAGCAGGGTGGAGGAAAGGACATAGTTTGTATGATTTCTGAGGCACTGATTGTGAACACTAACACTAGAGGTTGGTGGCTTGACTCGGCTGCAACCCGTCATGTGGCAATGACAAAGGAGTCTTTTGCTGAGATGAAAGAGATTAGTCCCGGAGAGCACAAGATCTACATGGGGAATAACACCTATTGTGACGTGCTGGGGATTGGCTCTGTTCGTGTTCCTCTCTTAGGAGGAAACACCCTGGTCCTCACAGATGTCTTGTATGCACCTACTATTCGTAGGAATCTGATTTCAATCCCTCTTCTGACTCAAAAGGGATTTGAAGTCAGGTTCAAGGGTGGCAAGGGAACTGTGGGGCAGAAGAATAATATTTTATTTACTGCTTCTTTAGTTGATGGTTTATTCAAACTTGATGTATCCAATGATTTTGCTAATAATGAAATGATTGATTCTGAGTATGTTGCTTGTGTTGCTGTTGATAATGCATTGTTGTGGCATTTACGCCTTTGTCATGTGAATGCGACAAAATTACACCGAATGTCAGGTAGTGGGTTACTACCTAGAATAAGTGATAATTTGCGCACGTGTGAGGATTGCCTATCTGGCAAAATGACTAGGCTACCCTTTCCGAAAGGACAACGAGCAATTGACCTTTTAGAGGTCATTCACTCAGATATTTGTGGGCCTATAAACGTCAAGACTCAAAGGGGTATGATGTATTTTATTACATTTATAGATGACTATTCAAGATATGGTTTTGTGTACTTGTTATCGAGAAAGTCCGATGCCTTAGAAAAATTCAAGGAATTTAAGGCTGAGGTTGAGAACCAATTAGGATGGAAGATTAAAGTTCTGAGAACAGACAGAGGTGGTGAGTACACATCTGATTTGTTCAAGGACTATTGTACAAACCAAGGAATAGTGCATCAGTATACTTTACCGTATACCCCTCAGCAGAATGGAGTCGCTGAAAGACGTAATAGGACATTGATGGACATGGTAAGGTCCATGTTAAACCACTCTGAACTAGGAACGCAGTTTTGGGGTGAAGCACTAGACACCGCTGTCTATGTACTAAATCGGATACCTTCTAAGTCGATCAAATTGACCCCATATGAGTTATGGACGGGAAGACGTCCAAACTTTTCGAACTTGAAAGTGTGGGGGTCAAAGGCCCATGTAAGGGTACCTGATCAACTAAGAACTAAGTTGGATCCCAAGACCATAAAATGTAATTTTATAGGTTATTGTGACCATTCGAAAGGGTATCGATTTGTAGTACACCATGATGATGGGACAGTGGGGGTTATAGAGTCTAGAGATGCTTATTTTCTTGAGGAAGATATAGACCTACAAACTCCTAGTCAGAAAGTGGAACTCTTTGAAATTGAGAAAGAGAAAGTTACTGTCACTAGTAATGAACAAGTGATAGGTAACACATCCAATGAGGATGTTGAAACTCGAGCATCAAGAGAGCGTAGACCTTCAACTTTGTTGAAGGATTACTATGCCATGCTTGGTGAAGATGAGATATCGATAGATGAACCTGTACTTAGTGATCCAGTCACATTTGAGCAAGCGATGTGTAGTCCAGATTCCAAGGAATGGCAGAAGGCTGTTCAAGAGGAAATGGATTCAATCTTGAAGAACAAAGTCTGGGAGATTGTTGACTTACCAGATGAACGGAAACCCATTGGGTGTAAATGGATCTTCAAGAAGAAGCTCAAAGCTGATGGATCAATAGAGAAGTACAAAGCTAGACTTGTGGCGAAAGGTTTCACACAAGTAGAGGGCATAGACTTCAAGGAGACTTATTCTCCAGTGTCCAGGTTCATCTCGATCCGATGTTTGTTGGCAATTGTGTCATACTTAGATTTAGAGTTGCACCAGATGGATGTAAAGACTGCCTTCCTAAATGGTGATTTAGAGGAGGAGATTTACATGGAACAACCCGAGGGGTTTGTTGTTTCCGGAGAGGAAACTAAAGTGTGCAAGCTTATTAAATCATTGTATGGACTGAAACAATCGCCAAGACAATGGTATTTCACTTTTCACAAGGTGATAAGTGAATATGGCTTTGTGGCCAATGACTATGACCATTGTGTATACTCCTTTAGAGATGGGAGTAGATTTATGATATTGTCACTATATGTAGATGACATATTATTAATGGGGAATGACACTAGTATGATTCTCAGTCTTAAAGAATGGCTCAAGACCCAATTTGAAATGAAAGATATGGGTGAAGCATCTTACATCCTCGGGATGAAGATTGAGAGAGATAGAAAAGCGAGGAGGCTAAGTATATCTCAAGAATCGTACATTGAGAGTGTATTGAAACGCTTTGACGTGATTGGTTGGAAGACCATAGATTCACCCATTTATAAAGGGACAGTTTTGTCCGAAAGAATGGCACCTGCATCAGACGAGGAACGTCTGAAGATGCAATCTGTGCCATATGCGCAGGCTATTGGCAGCTTGATGTATGCCATGAACTGCACTCGACCTGATTTGGCTTTTGTAGTAAGCCTTGTGAGTCAATATCAGGCTAACCCAGGTATGCAACACTGGCAAGCTATAAAGCGGGTGTTCAGATACTTGCTGGGTACCAAGGATATGAAACTCACATATCAGGCTGAGAACCTGTCATTGGAAGGCTATAGTGATTCGGACTATGCCGGGTGTAAGTAGGGATGGAACTTGGGTCGGGTTTTTACCCGACCCGACAAGACCCGGCCTTATTGGGCCGGTTCTGGGATTGCTTATGCAATACCCGGTTCCGGTTCCGGGTCTGAAAGAGGAACCGACCCATCGGGTCGGGTCGGGTCCGGGTTTTCATGTAAAACCCGGACCCGACCCGGGTACATGATAGATATATATATATATCTTGGACCCATATTTATTTTTTTTATGAATATTTTTTTTGGGCGAAAGCACTCATATCTCTTGATTTGAGTAGTTTGGATTTTTATAGATATATATTATTAATAAAAAAATTAAAAGAGTTAATAGTTTAATGTATATGACATTAAAAATATAAAAAAACTGGTACCGGGTCGGGGCGGGGCGGGTCCGGGTTTCAAGTTCTGGTACCGGGGCGGGTCCGGGTCCTTGAAACTGGACCCGTAGTGGGTCTGGGACGGTTCTGGGTTTGAAGAATTAAAATGGTTCCGGGGCCGGGTATGCCAATACCCGGCCCAAACCCGCCCCGGTTCCATCCCTAGGTGTAAGGATGACAGGAAATCCACTGCCGGTTATGTTTTTATGCTTGGTGGCGGCGCCGTGGCATGGGCTAGTAAGAAGCAGAAATGCGTTACTAAGTCCACGATGGAAGCTGAGTTTGTTGCATGCAGTTTAGCAGCTTCCGAGGCAGTTTGGATTAAAGAGTTTCTAGCTGGGTTACAGCTAGAACAGTGGACTGATGCTCCTGTCCAAATTTATTGTGATAATTTGGCAACTGTATCGACACTCCGTAATGGGGAGATCAGTTCAAGAGCTAAGCACATAGAGGTGCATTACTTTTATGTGTTTGACATGCTACAACGGGGAAAGTTGACAGTGAGTCATCTTCCTACGGTTGAGATGTTAGCTGATCCGTTAACGAAGGCCTTAACGACGGATCTATTTGTAAAACATGTTCATAGTATTGGATTACGACAGGACTAGTGCACGAGTCACTGTGGATCGCAAATATGAACAAAGAACCCATAGTGGGGGATGTAAGTAAATATGGGTTCTTGTCCCATTTTACTTGTCTTGATTGAGAGGAGTCGGCTCTCTCGTGCGCGTGTAGGCATGTGGAGTAGTTAGGCTTCCGTGGGCCCGGTCCACACTAAATTGGAAGAGACACTGTAATCATCACCGATCCGGAAATCACATATTTGGAATTAGCCGTTTTGGTACGACCAAAATGGAATTGTCAAATATGAGTCACCATCTTGGAAAATCTGTTGAGCAATTTCGGGAAACCGAAATTGGCATGATTTGTAACGGATTTATGCCTTATTAAAGGTAATAGAGGGGACGCCCTCTATGCCATTCGAAAGGGCGACTTTTGGTTGCAACAAGAAGGATTTTGGTGACCTTGATTTGTTGGGTGAAAAAGCTAATTCGAGGAATATAGCTTTTTACATTGTTCTACACTCGATCGGTGAAGGATTTGGTGTTCTCGGACATAATCAAATCCGTGGAGTGATTCGTAGGCACAAAGGCCGAAGGTTGGTGTTTCTAATTTCATAATCTTTGAGCTTTATTTGTTGATTTAAGGAAAACCCCCAAATTTGAGAACCCACATCAACCGGATTCAAATCCTAAATTCGCTTCCGTTGCGGCTCAATTACCCTTCAACACCCCCTGCTACTGGTAACACTACTCTCCCTTTTATAGTTTCTTCCATTGAAATGCGGTGCTTATGTTTGATCAGTTCAATTATGTAATCAATTTACTTGGGACAGTCCACTTAATTCGATCGCAATGCTTATTCCTCTTTGGGCACAGAAACTCGACATCTTTTGCTCATGTTAGTGTCTTATGCGTAACTCTCTGGCCAATGTTTGTTGCTTTAAGTTACTTAATTTTTGGTATATCTTCATTAAGGCGCTAGTGGTATGATTGTATTCATTGATTTTGTGGCAGTGAAGAGAATGTTTATCATCTTTGTAAGAAGCTGAGCATGATAGAGGTTGCCGACGCGGAGGCTTGTGAAATGTTTGTTGCATTCACATCCAATGATAATAAACTGGTCTACCTTTGTCTTCTCACAAATACTCTACATTGATTTTGTTCCCCTAATTTCTATTTCGGATGTAAATTGTGCAAAATGATAGTGTACATTTTTTTTATATAAATTAAAGCTCTTGTTTGAGACATATTTTTCTACGAATAAATATAATGAGTTTGTTCTTCCCTCTTATAATATCCGGTGATTGAGTCTAGGTTCAATCCTATGAGTCTAGGATTCCTATGAGTCTAGGTTCCTCTATGGCATCGGAAGGCTAGCATAAGGGATGATGGGCTGGCAGAAGGGACTACCATGTTATCTGCATTCAGGTCAGGTTAGATGTGTCAAGTGTTATGATTGTGAAAATAAACCAGTTTCTAAGTGCTTTGGGACCTCTTAGCTGATCTATTGTGAAGATTGCATTGAATGACTTGCAGGTTGGTGCTTTTATTAGTGTCCTACTCCATTTTCGCAGGGCAGAAAGATCTTTTTATGAGTGCCTTTTCAAACACTCTAATCCTCCTTGTCACCAAAGGTGATGGGTGATCCAAATTGGTCATCTTGATTCCATTAAATTTTGGAACATTATAGATCATCGTCTCTCTCAATTAATTCATTGTTAGTTTTCTCATTAAACTGACTGTAAGGTTACTTTGATGTTCAGCCCACACCCAAATTAATGTTCAGGTAGTGATTTGGATGGAGATATCTACTTTGTTTGTTGGGATCCTGAACTTATTTCATCTCTTCAAGTCCCTTCAATGGAATATGATACATCGCCACCTAAAACAGTTGATCATGATGTTACCATCGAGGTATATTCTTGAGTTCTGGCTTGCAAATCGTCTCATCTTTTGGTTTGCTATGTGCTGATGTAACTGCTTAGTGGCCAAAAATAGACTTGGTAGTATCTAAAATAGGAAAATATATAGTTGATATGAAAATGAAGTATCCTAGTGAGCCATGCATTTTTAAGACAATTCTACATATCGTGGCTTATATGATGTAGGAAGTTGATGAGTACTTTGCAAACTACATGGTCAATGATAGCTTGGGAGTCATTGCAAATGCTTATGTAGTTTTTACAGACAAGGAAGCGCTGAAGGCCGAGAGTGCTGCCTGCCTTGAACTATCAAATCTTTTGTCAGTGGCTGTAGACTTCCCCAAAACTGGAATCCCTGCTGAAATACCCTCACGTATGCAGGTTAAGGAATACCCATATTTCATGAAGAAGCTTGACATGCCTACCTACAAGTCCACACGAGTGAGATTGGGAAACTCTATAGAGCAGTGAACAAAGTTTCCTTTGATACAGACTGTGAAGTCTTTCACATTTGATATGGCCGGTTTTGAGGATTATGCCTTGGATGCTCATTACTACAAGGGGAAGTATGATTTCAAACTGGGTAACTTGATGGATCATTATGGAGTTAAAAATGAGGCAGAGATAATAAGTGGCAGTATCATGGAATTGCCAAACATTTCTGGAAATAAAAAGAACAAAGAGGCCATTGCACTTGCTGTAAGGTCTTTAAGGAAGGAAGCCGGGCATTGGTTTGATGAGAAAGGCACTGAAAATGACCAACATGCAGCTGTTGATGTCTATGCTAAGGCATCGGCATGGTATTATCAGTTTTGCCTATCATCCAGCCTACTGGGGGATTATAATGAGGGATTGAACCGCTCTCATTTTCTCAGTTTTGCCTGGGTTGTTCACGACAATTGCCCACTGGGTAATTTGGAAAAATTCAGCCAAAGTGTGGATAAACGGGATAATCCACTAATCAGTTTAAGCACCTCATGAGGTCAAAGGTAAAAGTCAAATCAATGATTAGGTGGAATTTTTTTTCATGCCCCAAATAATATAGCCTCCAGCCAATAGGGGCCGTTGGGGCGTGAAAAATTAGAAATAACCACTCCCAAAACTCTACCAACTAGGTGGATTTTTGGGATTATCTACTACATGAGGTGTTTCAGCTAGTTAGTGGACTTTTGGGAGTGGATGTTTAGGATTTTCACGATTGATCTCATGGAATTCCACTTGGTCAAAGCTCAAGGCCTCCAGCCTTGTCTTCTATAAAGTGACCATAAGGAGCTTTGATAAGATTTCAGGGCTTCTGTAATGATCAGAGAATCTCCTTCCAGGGTAACCTTCTTGAACCCATGCAAGATAGCCTGATGAACCGCTACAGCAGCTGCCCAGGCTTCTACCTCTTCTGCTGATCGGGCTCTCCCACGAGCGCAGCTGATGCGACATAGCACTGTTCATTGCTGTCTCTCATGACAATTCCGAGCTCTGATTTTCCAGCCTCGTCGAAGGCGGCTCCATCAAAGTTGATTTTTTTCCCCAATCCTCCGCAGGCGCTGTCCAACGCAAGGCCTTCTCAAGGACTGTCGGCTGCCATGGCATTGAAGAATAGGTGAGTTCGGATCTGCTGGTGAAGTTTCACCAGCCGTCGATCGTACGGAATCGACGGTGTACACGGAAAATGTGTGCGCTCGGCTAAAAGACGCGTCTTTGACCGAGCGCACATTAGGTCCGTGTGAGCCGTCGATTCCCTACGATAGTCGGCTAGTGAAACTTCACCAGTAGATCCGGTTCCAGAGCAGGCCTGCTAGTTCTTAACAGTCCTCAAACTTCTTGATAGTAACCATAGGGTCTTTCTTGCTTTGGCCTTTGAAAATCTTAGAGTTCCTTTCATGCCAGAGGTTCCAGCAAATAGTTAGCACCAGCTCAGCTGTGTTCACTTTGCTACTTTGAATTGCTATGCCAATCAAGTCCATTCCCTGCCTATCATCAAAACATTGAATCTCTGACCATTGGTCCAATAAATTCCAGGCAGCTTGAGCAAAGGAGTAGCTCCAGACTGCATGCAATTAATGGGGTCTCATCAGTTTTTCTGCAAGAACTGCACAAGGGTTCAAGTCTATACCTTTTTGCGCCAAGTTAGCATTAGTTGGCAAATCTTTTTGGCACAGCCTCCATTTATTTTCCAAAAGGGCTGCCAGAATGATCTCTTTCCTCTCCCACTTGTTCCTTCACCATCGTGAACGCATGGCCCTTGATAGCATTGTAATAAGGAGATTTGACAATAAATACTCCATGGGAGGTATGCTTCCATATGAGCCTGTCGGCCGGCATCGAGTGCAGCAGAGGTATAGAAAGAATATACCCCACCTCATAGCCCAGGAAATTCCTTTCTAAAACCTCTGTTTTCCACATGCCAGTCCTTGAATCAATAAGCTGGCTGATGGTTGCTTCCCTGCCAAACTCAGCTATAGGGGAGATGACATGGCCTGAGGAGGTAGGAAACTAATTGCCTACGTAAATACAAATATGAGAACCATTACCAACCCTCCGGGTTAGGCCTTCCACCATAAGCTTTTGTTAGATGATGGAGACAAAAGAGAAGGAGACAACTGAATAAAAAATAAAAGAGGAGCCAAGCAGTATTTGGCACCGAACAGTGCTGAATGGGGGCGATGGGACGCTCTCAATTGTTATTGACACACGATCAACTCCCCTACAAAGCAACATAAGTATTGCTCAAGACAGCGGTTCACAACTTCAGTTTGGCCGTTTGTCTGCGGATGATATGCTGTACTCATATGCTGTTCCGTCCCATGTAACTTAAAGAATTCCCTCCAAAACTGAGAAATGAAGATCCGATCACGGTCAGAGACTATAGTTCGCGGCATGCCATGAAGCTTGGCAACATCTCGCACATAGGTTTTAGCAACAGTGCGAGCCGAGTATGGATGACTCAAAGCAAAGAAATGGGCGTACTTAGAAAGACGGTCAACCACCACCATAATCACCGTCTTCCCACTGGCGGCAGGCAAGGCCTTAACAAAATCCATGGATATATCTTCCCAGACCTTGTCCGGGATAGGAAGTGGCTGCAGAAGGCCTGTAGGAGAAGAGGATGCAGATTTGGCCCGTTGGCAGACATCACAAGCACCAATATAATTATGCACGTCCTTCCGGAGACCGGCCAACAAAAAACTTTGACTGACACATTTGAAAGTGCGGAACGTGCCCTCATGCCCTGCAACTGGAGTATCATGAAAGTGGGAAATCGCACGCCATCGGAGATCCGAAGAAGCCGGCACCCATAACCGATCCTTCCAGAACAAAAGATTATCCCGCCACACAAAGGGGGGCTCAGCATGGGGATCAGTCTGCAGTCGACCAATCAAGTCCTTGGTGTCCGTGTCATCAATATAGGCACGTTTGAGTTCAGGAAGAAAAGGACAGCCAGGAATAGAGAATGTATACAATGTTCCGTCCGCAGGTCAACGCGATAAAGCATCTGCGACCGTGTTTTTGACCCCCTTCTTATAGGTAACTTTATAGTCATAACCCAATAATTTGCTGACCCAACGCTGCTGAGAGGGAGTAGAGACCCGCTGGTCCAAGAAGTATTTCAGTGGCTGGTGATCAGTCCGAATGAGGAAATGTCGACCAAGCAAGTAGGGCCTCCACTTTGAGATAGCGTGCACAATAGCAAGCATTTCCTTTTCATAGGCCGAGAGTGTCAAAGATCGACCAGACAATGCTTTACTGTAGAATGCAATAGGTCGCTCTTTCTGGAGGAGGACAGCCCCGAGACCCACATCAGATGCATCTGTCTCAATGACAAAAGGCAAGGAGAAATCTGGGAGCGTCAGAACAGGGGCCTGGCCCATGGCCTGCTTCAATAGATCGAACGCCTCCTGGGCCTTGTCAGACCACATAAAAGCTCCCTTTTTTAGTAAGAATGTAAGTGGGCCAGCAATAACCCCATACTTCGCAATAAACCGCCTGTCATAACCTGTTAGGCTCAAGAACCCACGAAGAGACTTGACACAGGTGGGTCACGGCCAAGAGAGCATGGCGTCCACTTTAGATGGATCAGTAGCCACTCCAGCGTGTGAAATAATATAGCCCAAGTACTCGACCTGTGGGCTGCCATAGGAACACTTCGATCTTTTCAAAAATAAAGAGTGCGCACACAAGATATTGAATACAGACCTCAGGTGGTCGATATGGTCTGCTAACGATGAACTATATATCAATATGTCGTCGAAGAAGACGAGCACAAATCGGCGGAGATAAGGGCGGAATAAATCATTCATGAGGCTTTGGAAGGTTGCCGGGGCATTCGTCAGTCCAAAGGGCATGACAAGAAACTCATAATGGCCATCATGCGTCTGGAAAGCCATCATGTGAATGTCATGAGGCTGCATTCGAATCTGATGATATCCCGAATGCAGGTCGAGTTTGCTGAACGCTGATCCCGCCAACTTATCTAATAGGTCCTCGATTACCAGAATGGGATACTTATCTTTGATTGTGATTGCATTAAGAGCCCGATAATCCACACAAAAACGCAAAGATCCATCCTTTTTTCGAACCAATAGTACAAGGGACGAGTACAAACTGGTACTAGGATGAATGATGCCAGATTGTAACATTTCCTGGACCAGCTTCTCAATCTCCGTCTTTTGCACATGAGGGTATCTATAGGGCCGAACATTGGCTGGTGGGGCCCCAGGCATGATAGTAATGCAGTGGTCATGGGCCCTCGGTGGCCGAAGACCCGATGGCTAGAGGAAGGGGTCCGCATGCTCAGCAAGGTTCCCGGTTGCGATCCATGCAGGCGGATACGCTGGCCGGACATCTCAAAGTCCATTGTCAAATCCCGAAAGTTCCATATCACATCCCCTAATTCTTACAGCCATTGGACGCCGAGCACTACGTCCGCCCCTTTCGTGGGTAATAAAAATAAATCAGTAATAAAAGAATGCCCTTGGATCACCAATGTTACCTGCGAACAAACCCCCATGCTGCGGAGATGTTTGCCGTCCCCAATCAATACGTCAAAGGGCTTAGAATCAGAGACATAACACCCTAGACGTTAGGCCACCTTGTCATTAATAAAATTGTGAGTCGACCCACTGTCAATCAGAACTGCAACATTTTGGCGTTTCAGCTGGCCCTGCACGCACATGGTCCTAGGAGTGAACGTGCCCGAGAAGGCATAAATAGATATCTCTGGCTGTACCTGGTCGTAGAGGTTAGTTACCTCGTCATACTCAGCTACCTCCCCATCGTCCGCTTCGTCGATGAGTAGACTACCGCGAACAAAGCAGTGATGTCCGGGCACGTACTTCTCATCACACTTATAACAGAGTCCCTTGGCACGCCTTTCCTCCATCAGAGCTTGTGTCAGGCGACGGATGGGAGGGTTATTGGGACTTGGCAAGAGAGGCCGACTTGGGCCAGAGCCAGGGGCTGAAGTCATGGCTGGGGTATGGCCGGTGTATGGTCTCGGGACCAACTCCCTTCGACCCCCTCTCCGTTGACGAATCAACTTCTCCTCCTCGATTCTGGCATGGCGCACAACATTCCTCATAGTGTGGCACGAAAAGTGCCTCATTTCATCAGCAATCTCAGGCTTCAAACCACGCTTGAAGGTGCCAACCAGGGCCGCCATCGGCCAGTCAGGCAAGCGGTTAGCAATTTCTATAAATTCAGAGTAATAAACCCGTACCGTAGTAGTTTGGCGCAAGGTTGATAGCATCTCATTAAAGTCTTGAAACTCATTTGGGCCAAACTGGACGCACAGCTCGTCAGAGAAGGTCATCCACGTGGGGCAGCGCACTTCCTTCTCGTAAGCCCGAAACCAAACTGAGGCGTCTCCGTCCAAGTGAAAGGCAGCCACACGAAGACATTCTTCATCAGAATAAGTGCCTTGATAAGGGAAGAATTTGTCGGCCTTGTAAAGCCATTCAACAGGGTCCTCCTCTCCACTGTACCGTGGAAACTGTAACTAGGCCAGTCTAGGCTCAGCGCTGGCTCGCTGGCCCCTGCGAGCCCCAGAGAACTCCTGCATATCATCCTACATCTCAAACCGCATATTGCAAGGGTGCGTGTTCATTGAGGAATTAATGCGAACACCTTCGAGGCCTCGTGGCTTCTGGCCGTTATGGCTCCCATCAGCGTCTAAGTGCATAGATCCAATTTGCATACCTCTCGGAATAGAATGACCGATAGGATTACCCAGGATTGATCCACCAATTGTCTGAGAGCCCCCTAGCCGTTCTTGGCCGCCAAGCCCTCCTGCTGACGGCGTTGGAGTAGTCTTGAGGGTAGCCTGAGTGGCGATCTCAGCCTTCATCTGTGTCTGGGCGAGTTCGACATGCTGCAATCGCATGTTAATCGAATTGAGTAGAGAAAGCATAATATCTTGTGTAGAATTAGCATTCGCCCGTGGACTGGTAGCCTCTTGCGTCACGTCTGGCTCAGGCTGGGCACCAGCGCCCGTAGCCGGTTGCTTGCGGGGAGGCATGATCGCCCCTGGATCAGAACTGCTCTGATACCAATGTTGTGACCCAGCAGGGTCACAGGGGAAAGCCTTAGCGGCAAGGAAGAAGGGAGAGAAGAATATTGGAAGAAGAGTAATTCTTATTACATAACCTCCTCATGAGGAAGACGATCTCCATATAAAGAGATCAGATGGCGCATCTGACTAGGGCGCCATCTGTCTACTCTGATGGGGCCATTAATTGGAGCTACTCTGATGGGCCACTAATTGGCGCTAATTATTCTCTATCAGCCCGTTTCCTAACAATTAGCCTAAACAGGTTTGATTACAATAAATCAAATATCCTAATAACGCATGATGGCCTGCTGACGGCTGTTGCTGACGTACACCACCCCATGGGCCTGTGGACGTTGGGCTATTGGCAATCACAACAGAAGCTCAAACCTGCATACATTGGGTGCGTTTGGAAGTTGAAATATTATTTTCACCTATGAGGTGTTAGGGTGAAAATTTTCACACTAATTTGTGAAAGGTGAAATCTGTTTGGGAACTGAAAATAAATCACACTGATTTGCATTTGGAAATGAATATTCATCCAAACGGCTATCGTGTGATTAGCCTTTTAATGGGACAAACTTCAATAATGAGTTTCTTACTCATTTCTGATCCATTTTGGCCCATTTTTTTCATTCTTCCTCATTTTTAGTGCTCTTTCTTATAAATATGATATCATAAATATGTTGAGCCACCCCGTACTATTTATTATGGATTTTGTGGTATTTTTTTTAAGGATATCAAGGTTATTAGGGTATCATTATGATCAGAAAGAGCATAAAAAACAAAGAAGAAGAACAAAAAACCGAAAATGGACTAAAAATGAGGGAGATATGAACTGTTGAAGTTTATCCCATCTTAATAGGGGATTACACGATAAAATGTGCTATCGTGTAATCACATTGCATCGCACGATAGCTAATCTATTGCACGATAGAACACAATAGCGTGTAATCGATTACACGATAGCACTAGTTATCTTGTAATCGATTACACGATAACTTTCTTAATGGGATGGACTTCAACGATGCGTTTCTTACTCATTTCTTATCTGTTTTGGTTTTTTTTATTATTCCTTATTTTTAATGCTCTTTCTTATAATAATAAAAAAAATGTTCGAAAACATACTAAAAATGAAGGAGATATGACGGGGGGAGGTCCCTCGGCTCAACGGTGCAGCGGCGGAGGCGTCACAGTGTAGGCAAACACCGGGGTGTGGGGGGCATTGGACGACCCGAGCAGTTGCCCGGGAGGGGGGGGGGGGCGCGAGCTCTCTCTGCTCAACGGGGAGGGGGGCTCATCGGTTATGACAGATGAACACCAGGGGGGGCAAACCTTGCCTCATGATTTGGGAGAGAGAGCTGATTTTTTCTATTGAAGAGGCGCGACGACCGATTCGTCAGTCTGATGTGATAATCCAGTTTCCAGGGGTAAAAGGTAAAAAATTTCACCTATCACACTCACCGACCACTTTTAACTTCCAAACGTTTTTCAGCATGATAGCATATCTTTTAGGCCCGAAAGGTGGCTTTTTCAACTTTCAAGCGCACCCATTGTCCTTTGAACAAGGACGCATCTAGGCCGTCCTGGTACCATGATCAGAGTTCACGACCATGGTACATAGTTACAGTATGTCGGGACACATACATTTCAAAGGATTCAAATCTTTAAAAGGAAAAAAAAATTCAAGGTCAAGGGTCAGCTCAGCTCTATTGTCCTTATAAAAATTGAGCTATAGAAGCAGCAAAAAAACTTGAAAATCTTGTATTCTCTTGGCTGTAGTTTCTCTCAGTGGAAATGAATAACCTGTGTAGAGCAACTGGTTGATTGAGAGAGCTAAGAGTCCAACCTTCTAGATTAGGTTTTTCTTTTCCAGGTATTATAAGCATTGGGAGCTACAAGGAGGGGGAGGCCCCACTAAAAGCATTGGGAAAATTACTTACTTCCCCTAGTATCCCCCAAGAGATCTCCCACTTCAGAGGAGGCATCAATCATTAAGCATGTGGTCATCGACCCTACTATGGTAAAGTGTAGCTGAGCATACTCCATTGGCATTGTATAATTTCTCCCCGCTAAAGAAGACAATGTGGATGGAGGAGTGGCTTCTTGCTGGAGTCTACCCGACCTAACTTGACAAATTCAACAATATTAGGAGGTTTGCCCATGCAAAAATCACTGGAAATCCATTTTATAAAAAAAGGATATACGCTAATGGAATTCAAAGTGACATCTTGGTAATATGGTACATGAATTCTAAGAGTTCATTTATTATCAAAATTAACACTTCTATTAAGGTGAATAAGTGAAATAATGCCATTAATTATTCTTAACTAATTTTATAACTAGTTATTGCCAAATTTACCTCCATAAAACAATCTTTAATAAATCTAATTTCCACACTTGAAGTAACAAGGGCATAATTAGCCAAGACGTGGCAAAGTATTTCCTCGTCAACAAAATACCTTGTCCGCCTCCAAAAAAATTAATTAATTTGATTGTAGTTAAAACATAATTACACTCTTAAACAAATTCAGAGGACCATTAGCCGAAAATTGTGTCAGGAAAAGTCAAACTATACCTGGTGTTCTTTATAGTTTTAAGATAAGATTAGATTAGATAGATATACGAGTAATAATAATATTATAATTTACGGCTCAGCTCCTTTCACACAAGGAATGAATTAGAAGTTTTGTAATCACAGAAAGGCATTAATGTTACCAAAAGCATTGTTTGCGACCTCTTTATACATAAAGGACATGAACCCAAGTTTTCAAAGTCTTTAGAGGGCTCACGCAATCACCATATTATACAAAAAAAATCAAGGTAATGAAGTGTTGACACTTGCTATCTTTGTCAAATCTCATTAGATAGGAAATAGATGCAACTATCCAAAGTCTTCATGTAGAGGGAAGGAAAAAGTAACGCAAGTCTCAGACTAGATAGGCTGACGCTGTTTACACATTATACAACGAAATAGTATGTTAGATTTGTGCAAGATCATTGCACTGCAAGGCACAAATCGAACAGTTTCAAGGCAATTTCCTTCATCCATAACCAATATTTTGAGCAAAGTTGAACAAGTTTAGTCACCATCGTCTCCAGTGAGCATGAAAACATAGATAAACGAAAACTTTGGTAGCCTTAGACAACGTATTATCTCCACTGAGCTTAAAAACGTAGATAAATGAACACTTGGTAGCTTCAAACTCTTCAGAGTGCATTGCCTTACGCATTATCTTGCTCCAAAAACCATAAAAAAAAACAAGTCTTACTTATTAACTTATTTCCACTGCCATAACAGTCAATCACAGGAACTCAGATGATTCTACCCGAAACCATTAAATATAGTGATCCATTTGGAATAGGAAGGGATTTTAGACTTTCGTCATAAGGTACTTATTGAGGCAAATGTATTTGCGTCCTCTGTGCATTCCACTGGATCACACATTTAGCTTGAAATTCAAAGATACATGTTCGTTGGACTCTAAAGATAAAAATTGAACATATTATAACAGCCAATAGTTCTCCTTCCCACGGCGTTGAATTAAGCAAATATGCATGTTTGTTAGACTCCAATACTAAGTGGTGTGGAATCCAATGGCCCCCTCTTCCAAGAATTTCTATATATATACTAAGTGGTGTGGAATCCCTTCTGTCCTTCAATTAGAGCAAGCCAACCCAATTTCCAATACCCCTTGAAGTTCTTCTTCCCTCCACTAAATGGCGCCAATTTCTAAGGAAACACGAGTTCTTGGGAGCTCAAGCTCTCCTATGGAACCACACATTTAGCTTCATACGCTCCATGTCCCTCAAATGTGAAATTGAGCTTGGCATACCAGATATTATCCAAAATCATGGCTCACCCATCTCCCTTTCCGACCTTGTCACGGCCATCGGCGTCCACCCCACCAAAAGAGATTGCATCCGCCGGATCATGCGCCTGCTAGTCCATTCTGGTTTCTTCACCTCAACCAATAATGCTGAACTACTTGAAGAAGAATATGACCTCAGTCCCTCATCCAAGCTTATTTTCAAAGACACTACAAAAGCTGTGCTACCCTTAGTGCAAATGACTCTGGACCCGATCCTGATTGCACCATGGCACACCTTCAACCAGTAGCTGAAGGCGGGCAGCGAGGGTGGGGGGCCGGCGACGCCATTTGAGAATGAGCATGGAACAAGCGTCTGGCACTATGCCGTGAAGCATCCCGAGTTCAACCACATCTTCAACGAGTTCATGGCCATCGACACACGGTTGGTGATGAGTATGATAGTGAAGGAGTGTGGTGCAGTCTTTGAAGGGCTCAAGTCGCTGGTCGATGTCGGAGGCGGGACTGGCATGGCGGCACGAGTCATTGCTGAGGCCTTTCCGGAGCTTAAATGCACTGTCTTTGATCAGCCACATGTGGTGGACACGGCCGACAAGCGCCCCGGACTGGTTTATGTCGGTGGCAGTGCATTTGATTTTGTCCGCTCGGCTGATGCAGTTTTCCTCAAGGTAAGTGTAATTGATGAATCTGAAAGTGTTTGCCATTTTGTTCTACCATACTTCAATTTTCATATGCATGATTTCTAGGAGAAAATATTCCCTGTATCCCATATTAATTGTAAGGATTGGAAATCGAAATTAGTTAATTTCAGTTCATTTTGAATTTCCAATCTAGACAATTACTGTTGGATCCAATCTAGACAATTACTGTTGGATGGAGGGTGAAGTAATATGAGCCAACCCCATTCTCAAAACTTTATTAATGGCATCATGAGCAATCAGATCTTGCATGTAGAGCTGTATATATGGCAATCCCATGATTGAACTAGCCTAGATAGGCCAAAGGCCGTGCTGTACAAGTATGGGAAAAGTTTACATGACATTCGTCTCATGCAACCTGTATGAGCCCGAGTAATCCCGAGCCGTCGGATATTAATCTGATGGCTACAAGGGTGATGATTCACACAACCCACTGATTTGACACTTATTGTCAGATTTAAAATTCGACTACTTGTCGCATGTAAGCTACATGAGATATGAGACAAGTCTCATGTAAACCAGACTCTTTTAGTATCCATATATATTACTTCTATTGAAAAATTGAAATTGTCAAGCTTAAGGCCTCTATTAACAAACATGTTATCTTTGTTAATTTTTCAATTGCAGTGGATCATACATTCGTTTATGGACGAGGAATGCGTGAAGATATTGAGGAATTGTAAGGAAGCGATTCCGCCAAAAGAGGAAGGCGGGAAGGTGATCATCTTTGACATGGTGCTAGACCCAGAAAACAGGGAACACGCAACTTTGGAGACACAATTGTTCTACGATATGTTGATGATGACATACTCGGGGGGCAAGGAGAGAAGTGAAGCCTAGTGGTGGAGGCTCTTCAAAGAGGCAGGTTTCACCGGTGGCTACAAGATCACCCATGTTCTTCGAGTCAGGTCCATGATGGAGGTTTATCAGATTTGAAAAATTAGTGATCCATAGTTCGGAGTCAGTTGTGGAATCAATAAAAGTTGGTGATATAAGATTGCATCATGCTGTAATAAATGACTGGATTTGAATAAATATTTCACATTTTTTTGGAGAAGTAAAATTCTATTAAGCTCAAGAGAGAGAAAAACTACACTAGAGTTAGAACTCCATAGATCACAGGAAGTAAAAAGAATTACAATTGCCATCTCTTAGTAAGAAATGGAGATCCGAAATGAGTTTTAGAAGATGACCATTGGCTGAAACATATGGCTTGATCTGTTTACAGAGCTTGAAGATATAGCTTTTATGATTGTTTTCCTCTCCGAAAATTCTTGAATTTCTTTCCTCTAAATATAGAGGCCTAACATGGTATATAGCTCCTATGTAACAGGGTACTTTACTAGAAAAATGTGTTATGATCAAGGAATGCCGTATCGGATATCTGTAAAATATCAGTCGACCAAAGAGACCAAAATAACGAAGATATATTTGAGATATTATGTAAAAAATTATCGGTGGTCGAAAACTAGTTTTTACCATGTATTTTCATAATATAACTTCTAAAATGAGTGATACTAATTTAGACAAAGCATAGATTTTAAAATATGTATAAAAATGCATATATAATTCAAAATATGTATACGCATTTTAAACCCGTATCCTACCATTTGGCATAGGATGGGAAACAAAAGGGAAAGTGGTGTGCACCCTAGATGGATGCACAATAGCCGGTGGCTAAGAGCAGAGAAGGGGGATGAGAATAGAGAAGAAGGAGGTGAGAAACTAGGGTTTCATTCATTTATAATGCAAATAGGACAGGACGTCCCCTACATATAGGCATTGAGCCTGTAGCTGATGGGCCTTATGGGCTATAAAGACATAAGTGACGAAATAATGAAATAAGCTAGAAATAACCTATTCCTATAGCTATGGCCCACATGGCCTTATTAACCCATGTAATAACTAATACCTTGGAGACGCAGGAAACATAACATTCCACCACGCCCCGCTATAGCCTTGCCCTCAAGGCGTAAAGGTAGGAAAACGAGCATAAAACTCATCCTCTAACTCCCACGTCGCATCGTCCAAAGAATGTTCATGCCAAGCAACCAACACCTCAGACACTAATCGTCTAGAGCAACGAACCCGATGACGATCCAATATAGATAAAGGAAGGTAAGGGGAATCTGCCAGTAACAGCAACGGCGTAGGCACCTCACTAGAAAGGCAAGAAGGATCCCCCACAAATCACTGAAGACGTGGCACATGAAAAACCGGATGGACCTGGGAATTAGGCGGCAACTGCAGACGATAAGCAACTGGCCCGATACGCTCAGACACCTGATAAGGACCATAGAACCGATGAGCCAATTTGGCTGAAGCAACAGGCGCCAAAGAATGTTACCAATGGGGCAATAGATTAACGTAAACCATATCCCCAACTGAGAACACCCGATCCATATGAGAGTGATCATACACTTGTTTCATCCGATTTTGGGCGGCTGTGAGGTTAGCCTTAAGCTGACACGGGACTTCATCCCGCGTCTCGAGAGCATAGTCCACCTCACTCATAGAAGAACTAAAAGGCAAGTACAGTATCACCGTAGGCCGAGACCGGCCATAAACCATCTCGAAAGGGGTAAAACCAGTAGAGGTATGATAAGTTGTGTTATATGACCATTCAGCCCAGGGGAGAAGTTGGAGCCACCGACGAGGCTCCTCACTGACAAAACATCAAAGGTACTGTTCGAGGTAACGGTTGACTACTTCGGTTTTCCCGTCACTCTACAGATGATAAGCGGTACTCATATGCAGCTTAATATCATGTACGGCAAAGAACTCCCGCCAAAAAAGAGAAATAAAGATTTTATCCCGATCCGACACAATTGTTCGTGGCATGCCATGCAACTTGGCCACTTCTCGAACATAAATTTCAGCAACTATTTTAGCCGTATAGGGGTGACCAAGAGTGCAAAAATGTGCTTATTCAGAAAGGTGATCCACGACCACCAGGATAACAGATTTACCTTGGACTACAGGTAAAGCCTCAATAAAGTCCATGGAGACATCTTCCCATATACGGTTAGGAATAGGGAGGGGTTGCAGAAAACCCGCTGGAGTAGTAGTAGAGGATTTGACGCGCTGACACACATCACATGCTGCCACATATGAATGGACAGCCTTCTTGATTCCGCGCCAAAGGAAATTCTGACTAACACGCTTGTAGGTGCGGAATGATCCTTCATAACCCGCACTTGGAGTGTCATGAAAGAAGGATATAATAGCCTGCCGTAGGGCCGGGCTCGAAGGAACCCATAGCCGATGCTTCCACAAAATATAATCTCCCTGCAAAATAAAAGAAGGTAAGCATGTCGGATCAGCCTGGAGACGATGTAAGATATCCACGGCCTCATGGACATCCTGATAAGTCTAAAGCAGATTGGACATAAAGGGAAAGGTAGGGACGGATAGGCCCATGAGGGCCACCTCTGCATCTCGCCTGGATAGAGCGTCAACCACGGTATTGTCGAACCTCAGTATAAAACCATATCATAGTCATAGCCCATAAGCTTAGCCACCCAACATTGCTGGGCAAGAGTAGAGATCCGTTGGTCATGAAAATACTTCTGAGGCTGATGGTCCGTCCGAATAATAATAGATATGGACGCCATTTCGTAATGGCGTGCACAATAGCAAGCATCTCACGTTCGTAGGCTGACAAACGGATGGAGCGTCCTGATAAGGCCTTGCTAAAGAAGGCAATGGGCTGCTCAGCCTGTAGAAAGACAACTCCCAGTCCACTATCAAAAGCATCAGTTTTAACCACAAATGGCTAAGAGAAAGGGAGAACGTATTGGACATTAGAGAACTTATTTTGGAGGCTAGAGAAGAGCAAAGAAGGAGTCTTTTGGAGCCAAAGAAGAAGAAGAAATCCATGTTAATGGAACTATCAAAACAGGCTTTTCTTTTCTCTCTTTCTATGTGTAATTAAATTCCTTGTCATGGCTAGATGAAGCCTTAGATATGTGTATTGCTACTCTTGCTAGTTTTATTTAATAAAGTTGATTATGATTCATGTTTAATGCTATTTCATGAGTATTCTCTTGAGTGCTTGACCATAGACTTATTCGATATGAATGAAATTAAATCTTTTTAATCCCTGTATCTAACCAAGAACAGGTTTGTGATTGATTCTATGCCCGATCAAGTGATTGTCCTTTAAGAAAAGGGGAGCAGACTAGAAGGAGAGGTACTATTGCTGTTTCTACTAGTCAAGAACTACAAAATACATATCCCAATTAGGAAGATGAAGATGCTTATTTAGAGGTATATGAGGATGAAGGGTTTGAAGGAGAAGATCAACCTACAAATTATCGGGTTAGAAGAATCCTCTTATCTTCTAAGCAGTCTGATGACACTCAAAGACACAGATTGTTTATGACTTCTGCTACAGTTTATGATAAGGTGTGTAATGTTATTATTGATGGAGGTAATACAGAGAACATTATTTCTAAATCAGTGATAAACACCCTTAATATTCCTACACAAAAACATCATAAACCCTATGCTTTGGGTTGGATTGCAGAAATTGGTGAATTTAAAGTGACTAAACAATGTACAATACCTTTCATTGTAGGTGGACTTTATTCAATTGAGGTATTATGTGATGTCATATAGATATGGATGCTTGCCATATTTTACTCGGTAGGCCTTGGCAGTTTGATGCCCAAGCAGTCCATGAAGGAAAATCCAATAGTTATAGGCTGGAACACAAAGGAAAATTGATCAAATCGATGCCCCAGTCTACTACTAGATCATTCAATCGACAGGAAACCAAAGGTAAACAACTGCAGATAACCAAAGAAAAGGAGCAGTTGACTGAATTATTTCCTAGATAGTTTGTCAACAATGGTACAAACAAAGCGTTTCTGGTTACAAACATTCAAAGAGAAATAGCAGGGGAACAATCAGTGTTTCTATTAGTTGACAAAAGTCTGGAAGTGGTTTCTACAGCAGGGGATAATTCTTACCCTCCACCAATCTAGGCATTGCTTCATAAATAGGTTGAAATAACTACTTGTGAGCTACCCCTACAGCTACCTCTTATGCGTAATATACAACACCAAATTGATCTTATTCTTGGGTCCAATCTTCCTCATTTGTAGAAAGTTCTTTCAAAAACCACACTTGAATTGATATCAACAAGAATATAGAGACATTATATTAGTCATATAATAACCCAAATATGAGGTTCATACTCAATTAGAATTCATAGAAGAATGAGTATGGAAAAATCATCCTACCACTTGTAAGTGAAACTCCTTGTCTTCTCGCGATGGCCCTTGCTTCCTCCATGCAACGCCACATGTGTCTCTTCGATCAGACAAAATTTAGGGCAAGGGAGAAAGGGAAATATGGTGCTGGTTTAGGTGAATTGAGAGGAGAAGAAGAAGAGAAAGAAAGCACTCAAAGCACACTCAAGGGGGCGCTTCCAAAAGGAGTGGCCAGCCCTCCTTTTTGAAGTGCTTAAATAGGTTGTTACCTATTCTAATAAGGCTCCATCTCACCCTTAGATTTCCTTCTGCTCAAGATCCCAGCCATCCAATCACAAGTCCCTTCAAATTTTGACAAGGACAAGCTCCCCAATTTACTCCTCAATTAGTTAAGATTCCATATCTTATTAGGATCCTATCTTTCCCCAATTTGATCTCAATAACCAACTTATGGAAATTTCCTATCTTTACCCTCTTAAATAAAGATCCTTCTCTGATTGGTTAAAGAATATTCTGAATATAATCTTCTTCAATTATGATTGGCTCCCTTAACTACCCATAACCAACTTGAGTAGTTTCTTGATTTACCGCGATCTCATCCTGAGTTACTGATCTATACATGAAATATGCATTTTATTATCTCCTAAACTTATATTTATGCTAGTGTTTGATTAGAATAACTGCTACTTTAATATAGTTTTTGGTTTTTGTAGGAAACAAGAGTAAAACGCAGAAATGGGATAAAACACAACTCTAATGATTGAATATTCATAACTTTGATTGCATATCTCTGATGGGACTGATTTAAGCTTCATGTTAAAGTACACGAAGTCAGCTTTCCAACGCCACTAACTGTTCACAATTTGGAGTTATGAGCAAAAAGTTATGATCATTTGAAATATCGCACGCGAAAGAGACACAATTAAAGAGAAGAACCGTCAAGATGAGATTGGATGGATGAGATCGATACAACGGGTTTTTGTTTAATAAAAAAAATAAAAAAAAGGAAATATGACCGGTTCAGAATCCGGTCCGGTTCAATTAAAAAAAAAAGAAAAAAAAAAGAGAAAACCGGCCCGAGCCAAAGCTCGGGCCGTTCGTCCAGAACAGAGGCGCTCGAGCTTCTGCTCGAGCGCCGGTGGGTTGATCTTGACGGCAGACGGGACGGCGGCGTAGCTTGAGACGGAGAGGATGGACTCGACGGCGAGGCTGAGGACGTCGACGACCATGGACGGCAGAGAAGCTGGGCAGATGACGGCAGAGCTCGAGATGGGTGCTTATGCTCGCCGGCGACAAGGAAGATGAAGAACAGAGTTTGATGGCGGACTGTGATCACAACCGGCGATGGAGGAAAACCCGATGATGGCGGAATGGCAGTGGATCGGCGAGGCTCAACGAGTGGGAAAACGGACAGAGCCATCTCAACCGAAAATGTAAAAAAAAAAACAGAGTCCTGCCGGAATAGGACTATGGAGGGTGCTCAATCGTGCTGGATTTGGATTGTGTTCAATTTGGGATGTTGGCGCCTATAAAACCAGAACAATACGGAGAGATTTCGGAGCTGGAACGAAACCTGTCGGCTGGAAAAACAGAGAAGATAACAGAGAAAAATAGACCGGATTCCGGTACTGTTTTTGCCGGAAACCGGCGTGGTTTCGCCCGAAAGAGGAGAGGGAAGAAGAGAGCAGGCGGAGGAGGGAGAGAAGGTCGGGATTTTGGGTTCATTGACAAACTGCTACAGTGCACTGTAGCAGTCTACAGTACTTTCGGCTGATTGGAGGGGATGATGAATAGTAACCCGTGAATAGTGTTTTGCGTGAACAGTGTTTCGTGAACAGTATTTTTCGGTGAATAGTACACAATGACACCAACGAATCAACAGCGTTCTCCTTGTCCGATGGCCGGCTAAATTCGCGTCCAAGGCATAGATGAAGCCCTAGATTTGTGTTATTACTCTTGATTGTTTTATTTAATACAGTTGATATGATTTTGCTTAATGCTATTTCATGAGTTTCTTTTGAGTGCTTGACCATAGACTTGATTGATATGCATGAAATTAGATCTTTTTAATTCTTATGCTTAGCTAAAAGTAGGCTGGTGTTAATTCTATGCCCGACCAAGGATAGGATCATTAGCCCAAATGATAATTCTATGCCCGACCAAGGATAAAATTATCTACATTAATTTTTAGTGGATGAACTCTCGTGTCCGACCAAGAACGTGAGTGAATTCATTGTGATTTGTGTGTCTAACCATGAACACAAATTACTGTATCATGTCAATTTGAGCATAATAATAATTGAGAATAGTAATTGCATATCTAGTGGTGGATTCTCTGCCTTGGCACTTCTCCATATTAGTTAAAATCCATTTTAAAGTAGTTAAATTTTATTTCTTTCTCTAGATTAAATTAAACTGCAACTTTCTTTCAATTGAATTTGGTAAAATATTAGTCCGTCCCTGAGGTTCGACAACCCTTTAATACTCACTGTAGTACAATTGCCTTGTGCACTTGCAAGGGTTTAATTTTAAACGATCAGTTACCATTTGGAGTTCAAACCTCATCTTTTTACCGAGATCTCCTCTCGCGTCCAAAGCTAGCCACAACATGACATGTCACCCACGTGCATGACGTCCTAGACCCTGTGTCCACGTGGCTCTGGCGCCCAATTGCCCCTGTGTTTGGTGCATCTCTCGCGGTTGCTTGACTCCGATGTCCCGCATACAGGCCACACTACTCCATCTTGCATAAACCATGTACCCCACATCTAAACCGTCTCGTCTCATACATAAAGGGGAAATGATATTTGTACAGCAGATTCCTACACATTTTCCATACACAGCTGATGTGTATGGAAATGTGTAGGAATCTGCTGTAGGGTTATCACTGCCCTACATAAAGGTCTTCATATGTGACATAACCCTGCTCTGGCACTCAGGTGTCCTTGATGCCTAGTGCATCTGGCGCACAATGCTCCTCTGACTTCTGTTACATGGGCAATCACCCCACAACATCTCCCTAAATCCTATTGTCTAGGGTGTCTAGACACTCTGCACTTGTATCCTAGCACCTCGCCCCACCCCAAGCGTCAGGTGCACTCAGCCCCTGGTACCAGGCCAGCCTCAGCGCCAGGTTGAGCCCAGTGCCAGGGCTAGTCCGCGCGCCCTGATGTCCTGCCTAATTTGGCAGAAATAAGATTACATGACGTAATCAAAAATCTAAATAGGCAGCAAAACTTTTGTATTTTAGACAGTTTCCTAAAATAGCAGTTTTCGGGTGTTACACATGTAGAATTAATAATTCTACCATCAGTTTGTAATGTGTTACTAGTATCCTACATCAGGCCCTCTGGCTAAAGAAAAGCTCGACCCCGAGCTAACAAGATGGGAACACAAAAGAAGCAAGACCACAATAAGGTGGTAAATCTGACACATTGAAGGTCTTGGAGATAGACATATGTGCAAGAAAATCCACTACATAGGCATTATTGCTGATATATTTTATGATCTGATATGGTCCAACCTTTTTCGAATTTAATTTGCTATAATGACAAGCTGGTAATCTCTCATTCCTGAGGTAAACCATTACATAATCTTCTATCTGAAAGATTTGCTCCCTTCTTTTAAGATGAACTTTAGTTTTGTACACTTCATTAGACTGTTGTAAAGCCTCTCGAACTTGCTTATGAATAGAAACCAACTTAGAAACTGTGTCCACAACTTGAGTATTTTCCCCAACCTGCTTACGTAGTGAAGCTAAATCCACTAGATGCTTGGGAAGATAACCATAGACAAATGACAAAAGGAGCAAGACCAGTGGAACGGTTGGGAGTAGAGTTATAAGCGAAGTCAGCGGGGATAAGAAAACATCCTATTGTCTAGGTGTTGAACTGGAATAAATTCGTAGGAGATTTCCCAAGGATTGGTTCACAACTTCTGTCTGCCCATCAGTTTGAGGGTGGCAGGTACTATTAAATTGTAATGTAGTATCCAATCTTGTCCAAATGGTCCTTTAGAAATGTCCCAAACACCTACTATCAGAGGTGATGGACCTAGGTAATGTTTTAGAGCATGTACCAATGCAAACAGCTCTAACTTGTAAGCTGACCATTTTTTTCTTGCTTCATTTAATTTGGCACTGAAATATGCTAGAGGTCTTCCCTCTTGAGTTAGAATAGCCCCAATGCCTACCCCTGAGGCATCACACTCTACCTCAAAAAGTTTAGAAAAGTCAGGTAGAGTTAGTACTGGAGCATGAGTCAGTTTATATTTCAAATTATCAAAACTGTTTTTTGATTAAGGAATCCATTCAAACATGTCATTGTTTAAACTCTCTATCAAGGGACTTGCAATGGTACTAAAACCTTGAATAAATCTTTTGTAGAAGGTGCCAACCCATGAAAACTCTTAACTTCACTAGTGTTCTTAGGAACATGCCAATCTTGAATAGCTTTGGTTTTAGAAAGATCCACCTGCAACCCTTGAGCACTAACAATATAACCCAGGAAAATAAGTTTACTAGTCAGAAAGGTACATTTCTTGAGGTTAATAACCAAAGAATGTTGTTGCAAAACTTCAAACACCTATGTTAGCTACTTTAAAGAGGAGGTTTCATCCATACTATAGATAAGGATATCATCAAAATAAACAACTACAAACTTGCCCAAAAAAGGTTTAAGTAACTATGTCATCAGCCGCATAAATGTGCTAGGTGTATTTGATAACCAAAGGGCATCACAAACCACTCATACCATCCTTCATTTGTCTTAAAAGCAGTTCTTCACTCATCCTCAGGCTTTATTCTAATCTAATGGTAACCACTCCTTAAGTCCAGCTTAGAGAAGACCTTAGAACTAGCCAACATATCCATCATGTCATCCAACCTGGGAATGGGAAACTTGTATTTAATTGTAATCCTGTTAATAGCCCTGTTGTCCACACATATTCTCCAACTTCCATCCTTCTTAGGCACTAATAGAGTAGGAATTGCACATGGACTAAGACTTTCTCGGACCAAACCTCTAGCCAATAGGTCCTCAACTTGCCTTTGAAGCTCTTGATGTTCTGCAGGATTCATATCCAACCCAGCATAAACTTTAATGCATGGTAGTAAAAAAATACCTAATCCATTGGGGTCATCTGCCCCTTGCACGTAGGTCCGTCCCGAGGTAGAAGCCTGGGCAGCTGCTGTAGCTGTTATGCTCGAAGGAGATTCTCTAATCATTATAGAAGCCCAATCTTATCAAAGCTCCGTATAGTCACTTTATAGAAGACACAAGGTTGGAGGCCTTGAGCTTTGACCAAGTGCAATTCCATCAGATCAATCGTGCATGTAATGGTGTGGCGTACTCGCTTACCCACCAGGCTCGATTTGACACTGATGATAAGTGCTAAGAGAATCCTTTCCCTCCATCTATCTCCGCGCAATTATCAATTGACGCTGCCCCTTTTAACCAAGGTTTTCAAAACCGGGCCGGCCATCGACCCGGATTGATGGCCGGTCTGGTTGGACCGCGGTCAAACCGGATTTACCCAGTTTAGAAGTGATGAGTGATAAATATATATTAAATACATATTTTGTATAACATTAACATAAGAGAACTGGTAACACAGGTGGCTAAGGCTTAGTATCCTAGGGGGAGGGGGTCCGAATCCCCCCTCAAACATGAGGTTTTTTTCAAAAAAAAAAAAGTGACCACGACCTGTCCGAACCAGTCCGATTTAGGAGAAAACCCGGTAAACCGGCTGAACAAACCGGTTTCCCGGCCGGTTCCGGTTCTCCGCGGCCAGTCCAGTTCGGTTTTGAAAACCATGCTTTTAACGATATCTTTACCTTTGGGGAATGAATGAATATTTCATCCAAAAAAACAAAAAAAGGGGGCTTTGAGTGGCCATGGATATTTTTTACAAGGAGTAGTAAGGCTATTTTAGTTTACATAATAACAATCGTGTGAAACTATGATACTCCCTCTGTTCAAAATAATTTGCCTGAATTTACAAATTTACGGATCCCTACAGTCTCCAAAAGCTCAAATGCAGCCAGCTTTTTAGGAGGGAGGATCAAATCTTAAGGCTTTTGGGCTGGGCCACACTCAAAAGTCCAGTTCTCCATCCCCATTGTCCTCTCTAGTGGGTAGAAATTATTCACTGCTCCTGAGGTATCCTCCCCTCCAAATCACCAGAGTCGTTGATCTTCATGATCAATTGGTTACAATCTTGTGCAGTAGCATGTGGCCATAATCGTGATGATCAAAGGAGGCTGTAAAGTGGACGGATATCCAGGAGGATACTGTCGGAACTTACTAGTGAATAATTTCTCCTTTACGGGGGCCACCCTGCTCATTTTTATAAGGAAATAACAAACTTGACCTTGACCTTGTGTTGTGACTTTGGCTTAATGTAATTTTGCCTATATGTTTAAATCTTTTTAAATGTGTGTCCCCCTAGAAATGCTTTCCTGCCGAGCTAGTCCATGACTACACCAAGACTATGTTATGTAGCTATGTACTATGTTGGCCTTTATGTACAATGCTAGAACCCTTCCCGAACCAAAGTTACGGGATTGGGTCAAGCTAGATGCATCTTTGATCAAAGGACAATGTATATAAGCAATTAAGGATGGAGCCATGAAAAAAGGGGCATGCCTCTCCTCATCAGGATCAGAAAAGAAATACTAGCTACATCCTGTTTTAGATGGTTCATCTGAAAAATGTTGATTTTCCTTTTATGATAAAAAGCACATATCATCTTGCTAAAAAAATAAGGGAAACGATATTTGTACAGCAGATTCCTACACATTTTTCATACATGATGTGTATGGAAATGTGTAGGAATCTGCTGTAGGCTTATCACTGCCAAAAAATAAAGGAGGACCTTAAAGCGGTCAGCTCTAATGAAGATGCTTTGAGGAGATTGAGAAATACTATTTGGTCAATGTGACTCCCTGTCAAGTTCAAATCGTTTGTTCTACCCCTCCTGTCAGTCAATTGACAGTTCTACCCCTCATGTTGTCACGCCCCGAAATTCTTGACCTCGATCAGAGTGCGAAGGCATCTAAAATACCAAAGTCCAAGAGTCCAGAAACCCGAGCACATGACCGAATACTCAATCACTACCGTCAATTACACTATCTCAATATGATGCGTAATCGACATCACACAGCAGCCATTCAATCCTAAAATAAAACATTGCTAATATAAATGAAATGATAAATCATAGGTCCTACTAAGTCTTATTATAGCTGATAAAATAAATAGTCAACAACTGAAAATATCAAAGTCTTGGCACACACTGGCCAACAATTCACAATAGTTTGATCATAAGCAAAATACTATATAACTTCAGACTTTAACTCTAAGCAGCCAGCCACATCTCCTGTAACTGCGACTTGGTCTGTTTCATTCTTTTTTCATGCCTACATCAGATGATGCATGGGTATTCCATAGAAATACTCAGTAGGATGCAAAAACCCACAGAGGATATAATGGATAGCAGTGAAGAACAGTTCACAATATAGAATTTAATATTCAGTAAAATCAGGGTTGAAGCACAGAGTTTACCTTACCTAAATGATAACAATAATCAAGATAACTCCAACTCGAAAGTATGGAAAGATAGGAATAATAATCAAAGACTCCAAACATCGAAAGTATAGGGAGAAGATATCAACAAATTCTGACTCCAGACATCCATAGTGTAAGGAGATTCCAATTTTTGCTCTCAGATCATTCCACTATCATGTGGATACTTACCAAATCATCCTAGAGGTTCTCCCTTTGGAACCCAGACACGCATCTAGGGATGCGGGCCCCATAGATACTTACGGACACAATAGGCAGAGACTACAAGACCTTCTATAATATCTTGTAATCTAAAACGTACGTATGTGCCTTCATCGGCTAAACTACAGAGATTCAATATTAATTAGAGATCACTCTAGATCTAGCAATGGATCTCTAAGCATACTATGACTCTACCTTGGAGAGATCCGTACATAACTCTAGTGGAAGAACAATTTACATGGAACTGAACAATAATTCTCAACAATAGAGGTTGCATCATTCTAGAAATCAAATTATCATTTTCCAAGGATAAAGTTAACTTAGACATCTTTTTTTAAAAAAGTTAATTAATTGCTGAATGGATACTTAACTGAAATACTTTTTTCTAATATGTCACTTGTCATAGTTTTTTTCTTTATTCCTATATTTCATTTCAACACAACTTATTTGTGAGCCTAGTTACTCTATAATATTGTAGTTACTCTATAATATTGCAGAAAAAATTTAAGCTTTGTAATTTATGACCCCATGGACTGAAAATCCTGCATCCGCCCCTGCTTCTACCTCTTCTGCTGATCGAGGTCTCCCACAGTCGAGGCTGAGGCAACATAGCACTGTTCCATTGCTGTCTCTCGTGACAATTCCGAGCCCTGATTTTCCAGCCTCGTCGAAGGTGGCTCCATCAAAGTTGAATTTTTTGCCCAATCCTCCGCAGGTGCTGTCCAATGCAAGGCTTTCTCAAGGACTTTCGGCTGCCATGACATTGAACAGAAGGCCTGCTGGTTCTTAACTTAGTCCTCAAACTTCTTGATGGTAACCATAGGGTCTTTCTTGGTTTGGCCTTTGAATATCTTAGAGTTCCTTTCATGCCAGAGGTTCCAGCAAATAGTTAGCACCAGCTCAGCTGTGTTCACTTTGCTACTTTGAATTGCTATGCCAATCAAGTCCATTCCCTGCCTACCATCAAAGCATTGAATCTCTGACCATTGTTCCCATAAATTCCAGGCAGCTTAAGAAAAGGAGCAGCTCCAGACTGCATGCAATTAATGGGGTCTCATCAGTTTTTCTGCAAGAACTGCACAAGGGTTCAAGTCTATACCTTTTTGCGCCAAGTTAGCATTAGTTGGCAAATCTTTTTGGCACAGCCTCCATTTATTTTCCAAAAGGGCTGCCAGAATGATCTCTTCCCTCTCCCACTTGTTCCTTCACCATCGTGAACGCATGGCCCTTGATAGCATTGTAATAAGGAGATTTGACAATAAATACTCCATGGGTGGTATGCTTCCATATGAGCCTGTCGGCCGGCATCGAGTTCACCAGAGGTATAGTAAGAATATACCCCACCTCATAGCTCAGGGAATTCCTTTCTAAAACCTCTGTTTTCCACATTACTTGAATCAACAAGCTGGCTGACGGTTGCTTCCCTGCCCAACTCAGCTATAAGGGAGATGACATGGCCTGAGGAGATAGGAAGCCAACTGTCTACGTAAATATAAATATGAGAACCATTACCAACCCTCCAGGTTAGGCCTTCCACCATAACCTTTTGTTAGATGATGGAGGCAAAGAGAAGGAGACAACTGAATAAAAACATGACTGAGGAGGCCCCAGGCAGTATTTGGAACCGAAATCGACCTCAAAATTGTTTAATCTTTCTTTTGTCTGTTTTCTTTCCCTCTCGCTTCTTATATAAAGAGATGCTCTCAATTGTTATTGACACACGATCAACTTCACACACCGAATAGCGCGGGGGAGCCCCCATCGCCCCCACCACAAAATTGTTTAATCTTTTTTTTATTTGTTTTCTTTCCCTCCCGTTTCTTATATAAAGAGGCGCTCTCAATTATAATTGACACATGATCAACTCTACATTAGAGTGGCGGAGCATATCAGGAGGAAAAACAATATGAGAGAGGGAGACACGGTGAAAGCTAGAGTAGAGTTGAACAACTTGCTTCTTCTCCAAGAGTGTTGAAAGTTTGTACAATCTTGTAATATTTCTCTAAGATATTAAATAAGTGTGTGCTATGTGAATGTAGACAAATTGCTGAACTATGTAAATCTCTTTGTCCCCTCTTGTGTTTGATTACTTTTGTGTGAGAATACTACGTCAATCCCCAACAACTGGTATCAGAATGAGGTTAAAGTAATCTTACTTAGTAATTAACTTGGCAAGAGCAAGATGTTGGCCATTGTCACCATCGTCACCTCATTTCCGCCTCGCCACTGTCGCCGTTGCAAAGTTTGTCTGAGCTCGTGCCGCTGGAATTTAGCAACTATCATGAGTTGCTGAAAAAGGGAAACAGTGTGCCTGACCTGTTGGAGGCCCTGGCCCCGGCCAGTGAAGCCATTGAAAATAACATAAAAAGGAGTTTTTTTACGAGGCTCGTGCTTGCTGGTGTAGGACCTACAGTGGGTGTTCGCCACAGGGAGGACAAGGACTATGACAGGAGAGTGTCGCAGATGAAGGTGTTGTTGAAAATGGTGAAGCCGAGGCTGAAGGTCATAAGCTTAGTGGCAGAGCGGGAGGCTACCATGGCCGCGAGTGCATGGTGGGAAAGTCCTCGGCTCAGAAAAAGTAGACTTCCGAGCACAGGCAGCCCCTGGCTTCAGGGATGGGAACAGTGCCATGGTGGTGGCGACCATTCTTTTAGGCCAACCTCGGTGGCAAAGGCCCAACAATAGACACAAAATAAACAGTGACAGCGAGGAGGACCATGCCATCGATGAGGTTACTCGAGCCAAGAAAGTCCGGGTGTCCAGCCCCAATTTTCCTAAGCATATCGGAGTGCGGAAGACTTCTAATTAAGAGATGTTAGGATCATTGGGGACACAACGGGGTAACCATGCTATTGATCTACACATGAAATATGCATTTTATTATCTCCTAAACTTATATTTCTGCTAGTGTTTGATTAGAATTTCTACTACTTTAATAATAGTTTTTGGTTTGTGTAGAATTTCTACTACTTTAAATGAGGTAAAAATAAACTTTAATGGTTAAATCATTATAACTTTGGGTTTATATCTCTGGTGAAACTGATTCAAGCTTCATGTTATAGTTCAAGAAGTCAGCTTTCCAATGCCACCAACCGCACGCAATTCTGAGTTCGGAGCAAAAAGTTATAGCCATTTAAAATTCATGAACAGTAACCATGATCGATCGGTCATTCAATGCGATCGATCGCATGAGCTGCAAAACAATATTATTGAAGGAAGTGATCGATCGGCATAAAAACGATCAATCGTATCTACTGGAATTTTTGATCTGCGCAAGACAATAACTATGATCGATCGGTATCATATAGCGTCGATCGCCAAAGCGATTGATCGGAGGAAAATAACGAAGGAACTACGATCGATCGGTAGGCGAACGATCGGCAATACGGAGCGATCGATCGCCATGTGCGGAAAACTAAAATAAGACATATTTTGACTTGGATTTGGAAGGGAACTTTGTGGTTTTCCTTCACTCTTATAAATAGGCCTTATGGGAGAATACTTTTGAGCACCAGAGAACATACCTTGGAGGCTAGAGAGGAGCAAGAGAATGAGTCTTTTTTAGCAAAGAAGAAGAAGAAGGATTCATGACGATGGATCTACATAAACAGGCTTCTCTTTTCTTTCTTTCTATGTGTAACTAAACTTTTATTCAAGGCTAGATGAAGTCCTAGATGTGTATTGCTACCCTTGGTAGATTAATTTTATAAAGTTGATTATGATTCATACTTAATGCGATTTCATGAGTTTCTTTTGAGTGCTTGATCATAGACTTGATTGATTATGAATGGAATTAGATATTGTGATTGATTTTATGCCCGATCAAGGATAAGATTAATTACATTATAATAAAGTTGTGATTGATTCTATGCCCGATCAAGGATAGGATTGATTACACAATAGTGGATGAACTTTTGTGTCCGATCAAGAATGTTAGTGAATTCATTAGTAATTCGTGTGTCCGATCAAGAACACGAATTACCATATCATGTCAATGTATACTTAATAATAATTGAGCGTAGTAATTGCATGTCTAGTGGTGGATTCATTGCCTTGATACTTCTCCATATTGATTAAATCTTAGTTAGATTAGCTAAAGTTCATTGCTTTCTTTAAAATTAATTAAACTACATCTTTTTCTTCTCTTAAGTTTGGTAAAGTATTCACCGTCCCTGAGGTTAGACAACCCTTTAATACTTACTGTAATACAATTGCTTTGTACACTTGCAAGGGTTTTATATTTAAACGATCTTGTTTTTTGGCGCCGTTGCCGGGGACGGCACAATAGTTTACTGAATTCTTAGCATAGTTAGTTTAAGAGTAGTCTAGTTTAATTTAGATTTCTTCTCAGTAGCTTAATTGCTTTCTTCCTTTTTTGTAGGATTAAGAGAGAACGCTGATTCTCGTCATCGTTGGAAGGGCCATCCTTCCCACTGTTTGCACTCTCTTAACCTTCTTTTAGAGTAAATTTGGGTGCTTGGTGTTTTCAATTTTCTTTGTGGGATTGCATGACATGCTAGTTGTCGCTATTAGGTTGCTAGTTGTCGCTATCTAGGATTGATGCTTGCTAGTTATCGCTATTAGGATTGCATAGGTTTTGTTTGATTTTTATTGTGCATGCATGGTCGTCGCTCCCTGAACCCCGACCTTGCCTTTGATCCTGATCTTGAGCGCCTATATAGAATCTGTAGAACCCCTAGCAAACCAATCCCTAAAATCTATCCAATGGCGGACAACATGAACCTTGGGGTTGGGAATAGCCTAACCCAGAATCCACTAATGCCCCATGCCCGTACCTTGCAAGACTACTACCGTCCCACTGCCTACACCTCCCCCTCCTGTATCCTACTGCCTGCCACTGTGGCTAATTTTGAAATTAAGCCAAACATCATCCAGATGCTACCCACATACCACGGCCAACTCAATGAGAACCCCAATAGGCATCTCCAAAATATCCTGGATGTTAACACAACCTTCAAACTCACACTGTCTGATGACCAGGTGCGCCTTAGATTGTTCTCATTCACTTTGAAAGACAGGGCCAAGGAATGGCTATACTCCCTTGCACATAACTCCATTTCCACTTAGGAGGAACTTCAGGCTAAATTCCTAAAGAAATATTACCCTGTAGGGCGGACCAATAAGATCTGCAATGAAATCATCACCTTTACCCAACAACCTAAAGAACAATTCCATAAAAGCTGGGAGAGGATGAAAGCCCTACTCCGGTCCTGTCCCCATCATGATGTGCCCAAGTGGCAATTAGTTCAACAATTTCATGAGGGTGTGTGCGATCAGCACAAGACAATAATCGACGCCTCTTGTGGAGGCACATTCATGAAGAAAACCCCGGATGATGCTTGGGATCTACTAGAGGACTTGAGCGAAAACTCTTTACACTGTGCCACCCTCTACAGATCTGATGTAACGCCCAAAAATTCTGTAAGTTTACCAAAACTGCTATTTTAGGAAACTGTTCTAAAATAGGAAAGTTTTACTACCTGTTTTGAAACCTTATAATCTGGTGTGTTGATTTGGTTTTCTGATGCTTATAGAAGAGTGGAATTGATAAATCAGATTAGGTTGTACACCAGGGCGCAAGGACTAGCCCTGGCGCTGGGCTCAACCTAGCGCTGAGGCTGGCCTGGCGCCAGGGGTTGAGTGCACCTGACGCCAGGAGTGGAGGCCAGGCACCAGGGTGTGAGACCAGTGTGTAGAGACTTGTTTGAGTATTTTGAGTTATTAAATTGAGTTAGTGATGTGGTACTAGAGTTGTGCAGTGCAATATGGCACACTCCATTCGCAGGACATCAAGTCGTCCATCTGTGTGTCACGCCCCAGACGCAGGAGCAGCTGAGAGCCAGAGCCATGTGGACACCGCACCCTGGGCACTATGCACGTGGTTGGCATGATAAGGTTTTGTTAGTCGTAGTGGAGAGAGAATCAAGGAGGAGAGAGAATTTTGAATTAATTGCAAATCCGGTTTGAATTTGACTGTTTTTGGGGAATCCCTAATGAAAGGAAGTTAAGGCAATCAAAGAGAGGTTTATGGACGTGATGGAATCAGTTACCAATCTAATTTAGAGTTGCCATGTGGCAAAGAGCAATGATCGTGCTTTGAAATCAATTTAAAGGGGGTTATTGAAGTAGTTTTGGGAACCAGTTTAAATTCATTTAACTCCCTAATTAAAGGGGATTTGTAACCGATTGAGATAATGGATTGACCACATTCAAGAGGGAGATCATGCCTTGATTTGGGGCAGATCATGGCCTTAGATTAGGTAGCAATCAATGGTGGAAGGTTGAATCTAATTTGGGAAAAATTGTCTTAAATATGTGTAACCGAATTAGAGTTTTGAAACTTCTTAATTAAAGGAAATCCTAACTAAATGAGGAGTTAATTTGGGGACACGTCTTGGGCAAGTGGAAGGCTTATTTTTGGTGATCATTTGTGGCCTTTGGATTAGGAGAAAATCGACGGTAGAGATGTGTCCTAGGAGAATAGGACACTTGCTATTTAAACTCACTAAGTGAGAGACCGCTATCCCTTTGAGACTTTGAGAGACGTGCAAACCTGCAAAGGGGGTCTCGTCCATTCTCCTTTCAGCCTTCTACAGTGACCTAAGGGGTGGTAGTGCGAGCCGTAGTGCTTGGATCGCGAAAGCAAGAGAAGTGATTCGAAGGAGACAACTCGTGTAAAAGAAAAATCAGATTTTTTTGTCTTGCGAGGTAGGTGCTCTTTTTCCCACAATTCCATACTACAAATTGTGATATTTCGTGATGAATATGATACTTGAGCACTGATGTGAATACTTATATGAATGATGATCCGCGTGATATTGGTGTCGTTCAATTCAATGGTTTACCATTCAATTCAATGTTCCTAGTAAATTAAATACTTCTCATGCATGGCTTCACTTAGCTCTCACCGTATGCTTGCTGCTTTGGTCGAGATGAGTACATTCTGTTGGACGTTGTACAATTGTATGTCTTTATATGGATGTCTTCTTTTCTTAGTTTCGTTGTTATATTTCATCGATGATCATGTGGTGTCATACCGGATTCCAGATTTCAATCATATGCTGTGATTAATCCTTAAAGTTTGAAACTTGTGGTTAATGCGTACTGGTATTCAGATGTTTCAGCCTCCAAGATTAGCTTTGGGTAGTCAATTTTCCTGTCTCACGTTAATTATCTATTTTGGGTCATATCAGCCGATAAAGGGAAGTATTTCTACAAAACCGTTTTGGCATAATGATACATACCTTATGATACTAATTATTAAAGTAACAATTTTTGTGAAAAAGAGTTACTAGAGTTCAAGATTTACTATACCCTAATTATCTCATGATTCAGTATGGGTATGTCCTGAATTAACAGTCCTAATTGCGGTCTATATGTCTAAACCGTATGAATATGTACAATCAGTTTTGGGATTAACAATGTAGGTGAGAATCTAATTAATTGCAGAACAATTGGGAGTTAGTAAATGCCCAGGAGAATAATTTAATAAGTATAGAATGCATTAATAAGTGTTTAATTGAGTAATAGACTGTAGTGATTAAGTAAGTTTATAATTAATTATCTCGGCCAGACTTAGTCTTGTGCCAACAGACTGTGATAGAAAAATTATAATTAAATGTAAAAAACTAGAAAAATTATGCCGTCAATTGGGTTAGAAACTAGAGACATGGAGCTGTCTGTCATAAAAATTTTAGACTATAATATGTTCTTTGCAGACCGTGGTGAGCCAGAGAATAGAGCTATTGTGCAGATAACAGTATATTTCCGGGTTGTTTGAACTATACCGTATATTAAAACCTATGTGATATACCTAATGATAAATTGAGGTAACTATATAAAATCTAGAGAAATGAAGTCAGTAATGTCTAGTAATTGATCCAATCCAGAGAGTGAGTCATGTCGGACCGAGTCATTCCTTCATGGGGCATTGTTCTACCAATATACTATCTTTGGCATCGAACTTGAAATCTTAGATTCTCGGTTAGGGTTTAGTTTCCTAGACCCTACCATCTTGTACCAACGTCATATAATCCTCAATATTATCAAAATCGATGATGTCTTGATTGGAACTATGCATGGTGAAGGTGTTTAAGGAGTTATTTCTGATGAGTCTCAGTCTTGAGTCATCCTGTGATTGAACATCGAGAATTCTTCGATTACTCCTATGTGAGTCAATTCAGATTGTATTTCTTGAGTACTCCTATGTGAGTCAGTTTAGATTGTATTTCTTTAGTACTCCTATGTGAGTCAATTCAGATTGTATTAATGAGATTGTTACTTTACTCCTCTGTGAGTCAGATTTTGGAAGATTGATGTTCGAGTCTCTAGATAAGAAAGCTCTTGATATTTCTAGATTGATTCAGTTCTATGTAAACTATTTCTCCATTAAGAGTTTTGATGAACACTTTTAGATTGGAATCATAGTATGCTCATGAGCCATTGCTAGATCTTGCGAGATCTCAGATTATATTATTGAACCTCTGTAGTTCAGCCGATGATGGCAACGCGTGCGCTTTAGACTGTATGATATTACGGAAGGTCTGCAGTCTCAGCCCATTGTGCCTGTAAGCATCGATGGGGGCAGCATCCCTAGACGCATGGCCGGGTTCCTCTGTAGAACCTCTAGGATGATCTGGTATTGATGTCCATAGGGGAAGTGGACTGAACAGAGCGCAGAAATTGTTATCTCCGACACTCTGTATGTTTGGAGTCAGTATTCATTATTATTTCCTCCCGACGCTCTGTACGTTTGGGATCTGAGTTAATGTTTATTTATTCTCGACCGTTGATGGTCTTTGATGACGAGTATTGTCCAAGTAAGTGAACTCCGTATTTGCTCAACCTGATCTTTCTAAACGTGTCTTTATACCATGTTGTTAGCATTTCCTTTATTATTATTATGTTGTGGGTTTTTCTTGGCTCCTACTGGGTACTTCTTTCGAAATACTCATGCATCTCTCGATGCAGGATTCAAAGTGGAAAGGAAATAACAAGGTACGTGCAGAGACTATCAGACCTTCCGTAATGCTTGACTAGCCTAAAATGTATTTGGGCGGGAGCCTCACAAGGTTCCAAAAATATCGGAGATCTCGCAAGATCTACATGGCTAATATGAGCATACTATGAGTCAACTTCTAGGCGAGCCTCGCAAGGTCTCTCGTGGAGAATAACTCAATCATTGGTGAACAAAGCTAGATGTGCCACAACATCCCCTAGAATCTAACTTTCTTGGTTCCAACCAAATGGTCAATAGTAGACAAAGACTCAGGTTCACAACAATACAGATATGCAACACATGAGTAGGATTTGAGTGAGAACTCAGGAACAAGAACTATTGAATAACTGACTCCAAAATATCATGAACTTATTTTGACAAACAAAACATTTGGGTTATAATGAAAGAACTAATCCGAAAGACAGAATAACAGAAAAGTCTGCAGAGACCAAATGGCCGATCGATACATATGGTTTTGACCCTAATGACTCGACTCATTCTAAGAGAGTCTTAATTGTGATTTAATAATGTGCAATATAATTGTGATTTAATAATGTTCAACAACTTGCAGATATTTTCATATTACCATGATTTACTTTTAGTCACAGTTTAATCAATTCTTAAAAGAAAGAATGTTGTGTTCTAAACATAATAGTAAAATTTGGACATACACTGCGATCAATACAAGCGGGTTCAAGTCTTATAGTTTTTAATGTATATGCCCCTATGAATCTACATTCTTACACTTTTGACAGCATATTTTTAGGATTTTTCTGAAATTAGTTACGAATTATTTTATACAGATCATTGGTGCAAAATCAATTCTGGGTGAGAGCACTATTATGCATTGATACTTAAGTAAGAGTTCTAATTCTTTTTTCTAACCATACCTAAAAAGTAATTATACATTAATAAGTACTTTTATATTAATATAGATCGTATTTGTTGTTAGTATGATAGTAATACTAATACAAACCAATAACTTTTATTACATACATACGAATATATACCCCTCAGACAGCAGGTTTGGACCAATTAGATTGGTCCAAATGGTGGGCCCCGCACCCAGACTATCGAGCATCCTGTTTGGCAACCGGGCACGTACATTTTTTCATTAAATAATGGCATTGAGTGCCTACAGATTGACTGAAGTCTCCCCAGATTATGAGTCAATATAAGCAGTTACTTCTCCATATTGAATAAGCCCAAGCACTCTCACATAATTCTTGTGCTTTTAAGTTAGAAGCAGTTTTTTCAAGACGATTGTGAGTTGTGTTGAAAAAGAACATCTTGTTGCCCTCAACATCAAACCTGTGATTAGGGGCGGAGCCACATACAAGCCTGGAGGGGCAACCACCCCTCCCAACATTATGTGAATCATTCAGTACGGCTATTCACTACAAGCCATATGCCCCATCCTAAAAATCTTGGTTTGCCATCCCCTTTTTCCTTTTCCGGACTGCCTGCTGACATTTTTACAGCATGATTCCTGATAAAACCCTATCTATGCAACTATACCAGCATTTAGTTTCAAATCCTATGTTTAATCCTGTGATTCTCTCTGTTTTAACCTTCCTTTTATATTGTTAATTAACTTGTAACTGGTTACTTGATTTCAGCCTTAATATACTGTAACATCCTATAATTCTCAGCGGGTCTCCATATTCTTGAATTGGCACCGTAAATGGCAGTTATTGGATCTCCAATTCTCGCCATGCATGATATAATGAATTAATTGAATATGTGGACGCCAAGCGATCAATCACTTTGAAGTTCACAATATAATCTCCAAGATTAGTAGTTATTATTAATCACAGTGAAAGTAAATGGAACTTAGGATTTTAGGAGGTATATGATTAATATTTACTAGGAATGAGAATGTGGCTCTACTAAACGAATAAGAATATAAGGTGATAATGTATTAGTTCCAAACTATGAAAACTTGTCATTTACAATAATCCACATGTTCTTTTCATATAAATTATCTTTTGATAGATGAAAAACGTTTATATGAGCCCAGGCTCATGCGCGTCGATGTGAGGCAAGCCAATGTGAGCCATCAGATTGAGAACTTTCAGCTCATATTTGCCCTAGATAGCATGCGATAAAATGTAAACGTCAGATTTGGATGTCCTAAAGATATAGGACCCCAAGGGCTACTGTAAAGGAAACCAAGAATCAGGGGACCCACAAAATCTCCGCATCATGACATATGGGCCGGCCGCCAATTTGAGGATAGCAAACTCTACGTAAGACAATTTAAATATTACGAGTTTTTCAAGAGTTCAGGTAGGTTTCAGACATATAATTAGGAATCATGTAGAAACTTAATTGGTAAAATTGTATTTTCTGATGTTTCTATAATAATCTAGATTCGATTGAATGATAACATAGAAACATGAGACTGTACTACATGAATGCTAATTTTTTTGTATCATCTACCTTATTGCCTTGATTTACACTCTCTCCCCCTATGCACAAAGTGTTGCTATTTTCAAATAGTGTGAAATAATCGATGTTCCCAAAGATAGAGTGGTTAAGAAAAGGCATTCGGGTAGAGCTTCAGGTTTTACACCTAAGGCCCGGGCGTTGATACCATTCAAAATAATCGATGTTAGCAAAAGTTGAAGCTGTTAGGAAAGGGTTAATAATGTCCAACTCAACTCAGCATGTACTTCACATTGTGGAACATATGTTTCATCAAGTGCTAGGGGCAAATTTAGTTATTATTTTGCTTTTAAATATTCGCATTTGTACTTCTATCTGTCTTAATTGTAGAGATGAAATACAGAACTTGGCCAAGATTCTGCTTAAACCAGTCCTAAAACTTTCTCAGAAGTTGAGCTACCGCTAAACTCCAAACAATTGCATTGGCAAAATGCTTTTACCATATTGGCCTTTTTTCACAAATAGTCTTCAGTTTCTCACCAACATAATTATTATTACCATAAAATTTTGCAAAATGGACATTTTTTTCCAAAACAAACTAAAATTAGTCCTATAAAATTAGAATTGAAACGATTTTGTCCTATAAAATTAGTTCATTTTGGAAAACCATATGGTAAGCACCAGGGCCCCCAGATTCATGCCCTCACCAGTGTTTCTTTCCATGGCTGCCCCACAGTTTTTTTCTACTCAAAGGGTAGTTTTCTCTAGCTAGCCAGTGACTTAGGGCTGGCGGGTATGGTGGATCTCACCTCATGACCCAATCAGAATAGCACTCAACGATATCTTGTTATTTTTTTGCTAAACACTAAGAGGATACTTTTCATTTCTGTAGTTAACTTTCCTGCCATAAAAAAGAAATGGCACACCAAGAAAGGTCGATAACCTACTAAGTAATCAATGTGAATTTTATTTTATAATGTCCATATAGTTCTCAATCAAGGAATCTGGAGTGATTGATTGAATAAATAAGATATTGGTGATCTTTATAAACTAAATGTCTCGTCAGATTACCTCTTTTTACAAGCATAATGGATGAACCAATGCAATATTATATTTATCTATCTGATAAGTAGGTGAGAATCTATATCCAATAATGAGTATGCGTGAAGAACTGGGAGTTGGTAATCAGATACTATCCTCTTAGAGAGGGAGAGAGATATAGGTCATAAGAACTTTTCAAGTATGCCAATGGTGGTGATGGTAGAACTTCATCATATTCCATTCTCATAGATTAGCCCCACCATGGAACCACCATAGTCCACAAATATGGAAAAAGAGTAACACAAATTGGGGAATTAGGACCCCAAGTCCACCCTATCCCACGGCGTTGTTCCCGCTTTTTGAAGCCTTTGAATGTCAATATTGAAGCTGCATTTTAGTTTCAAAGATATTTGAACCATTGTGGGCCTCCAAATCCTAGGGATCTTCTTTTTGTCAAAGCTAAAGTAAACTCCCCACCGGCGGGGGCGAGATGTTGATGACGTACTCGACATCATCAGCAAAATCAACTGTTGAAATGTTTTTTTTTTATAACGAGGGATGTTCGAGTCCTTAGGATCCGACTAGTAGGAACTGTTGAAGAAATCTACCCAGGCTCCACCCTGGTGGTTGAGCGGGGTCCAACCTGACTGAGTCAGACTTATAATGTGTACTCCCTCTGTCTCATATTAGCTGTTCTAGTTCACGTTATCGTTTTTATAAGAATTAGTAGATGGTGTTAAAGGTTGACAAATCCGCTTCCTTAAATACTCTCTTTGTTCTGTTTTGGATGCTCCATTAATTTTTATAGGACAGTGGAAACCTCAACTAATGGGAGGAAGAATAGGTTCAAAATCTACTTAAATTAACCATATGGAGCATCTAAAACAGGAGGGAGTATCACATTTTTTAAAAATAGACAAGTAGTAATGGTTGGGCGATGTGATTCAATTCAAGAAAACCGAGACCCAACTACTTAATGCAGGTAAGTGGTTGAGCCGGTCTTTAGAACATAGGGCAAGACATTTGTACAGGGTCCTGCCATGGGAAAAATCTTCTACCATACTTCTCACATTTTAATTGCAGATTTGACAGATAAGGGGAGAGGAGCCGAGGAGGAGACGATAGTTGGGAGATCTGACCAAGCCTGCCTCCTGTGCATGTCGCCAGGCTAGGCGGTCTATTATAAGTATTTATAATTAATAATGGGAAAATTGCTCTCGACTCCTATGGATTATAGCCAAAATGCACATAACTCCCATGTAATATGGCATTCAAGTGATTAATTCACGAGGTTTAATTGCATTTTTGCCATAATTCATAGAGGTCAAGCCGTCAAGCGCTATTTGCGAAACTAAGTATGAACGTTTATAAGGAAATGGAGGTATCAATGATAGACTCAGTGAAATTAATATGCAATGATGCAGTAATGTTCTACCATAAGCATGGGAAAGTGGCTCATCCATTATGCGGTGACAAATCAAACTTCCAATAAAGAATAAATTACTACAACTGCAATTCCGGTGTTCTTTCCTAAAGACATAGATATCATTGTCAAAGAACCATACTTCAATTACTCCTTTATTGCTTAATCTCCCACCTGTTTTTTCCCCTTGTTCCTGGTGGGTTGTTGGACTGCTTTCAATGCACACCTTTTCACACCTTCCAAGTCATTAGTCATAACCATTCACTTCATATATTGCTCTTTCATTTCTGCTTTTCTGCATCCATCCTCCTCTGGAAGTATAGTCCTGCCTAAAAGGCAGCTTAAAAGGCAGTTTCTCTTGTGGCATCTACCATTTTTGGGTATTATCTATGGCAGAGGTATTAGGCTCCAATGGACACCATTCTAAGTTTGAGGGCGAAATTGATGGGAGTACTAAGGATGAACAGATGGTTCAAATGGAAAATGGTACTAATGTTCATGCAAAAGGCAGAACAGGAGCACCTCTTGAGATCCCTGTACCTTTCTTGCAAAAGGTAAACTCTTTTCATCTTCTGTTTCTAGTTCTCATTGAAGTGATTTCTCTTCCATGATAGTCATCATGCTCAACTACCTGCTCTTTCCATTAAGCAAGTTTGGAATACAGAATTCATCTTAATAACTAGCAGAATTGATATTGATTTAAACCAAATACCATGGAAGCTAATTTTCACAAATAATCAAAAGCTGATGAAATCATCCAGGATTTGTCAATCATGGTGTTCTAGAAGGGACCCATGATCTTATTTTATACTCTAATCGTCCTGATTAGAAACATATTCAAAACCTAAGAAAAGATGTCCAAAATGCACTGATAGTGACCCAATTATTCTTTACTGATTTTTATGTTATGTCTTTGCCATAGTTGATTGCAGAGGTGTTTGGAACATATTTTGTGATCTTCGCCGGCTGTGCATCAGTGGTCGTTAATCTGAGCAAAGGGTCTGTTACATTTCCAGGCGTTTGTATCGTATGGGGCCTGGTTGTAATGGTCATGGTCTACTCCGTCGGCCACATCTCCGGTGCCCATTTCAATCCTGCTGTCACCATTGCCTTTGCCACTTGTAGAAGATTTCCTTGGAAACAGGTCATTCTTCTCAGTCTAAAATCATTTTCCTGTATTCATCGCCATTAACAACTTGTCCTTGTTCTAGAGCCTTTGCTATACTTGTGTAAAACATACATAAAACACTTTAAGAGTGATTGTGAGCTGAGCCAGATCACTGAGTTTATCAGCATCTCAGCAAAACACAATGTTCAAATCATCCTGGTTGAGCCAGAATTATAGAGATCAGAGGTCTCAAACATCACTCTTTAAAAAATCCCGAAATAACCTTCTTTTCTTACCTGAATTACGGGTAATAGAGAGCAGAGTCTACTCTGTACTCAGTGAGTTCATAACCATCTTAATCAAACAATTTTATTCATATTTTTTGTCTATGACCAGCCTACAGCCACCCCTTTAGAAGGCATGCGAAAAAACTTTATATTCTAGGCTTTTTGTATAGAACAAACTGTTTATAATATCAAAACATATAATTATATAGCTAAAAAAATCAACGCATAACCCTCTAATCATACAATTAAGGGTGATAGCAAGCAGGTAGACCCGGTTTGGTACAGCAGCCGGCGTTAATATCATCTTGGGGAACTTAGTTAGATCCATAAAAAAGATTTTGGGGAGCTTAGTTCAAGCTCAGCAGCTGGACTAGATTCGATTCAAAATGAACTATGCAGCTTACTTTTAATTTTCTGATACAATATGTTCAATGCTTTCCATAGTTGCAAGAAAATGTTTCTGAGTTATCTAAATATATTTGAGAGAATTTGTAGTAAAACCTTTTACTTTATCCCAATATATATCTGGGTATAAAAAAAAGTGAAAATTTAGCCATTTCTAGTTGGCCGTACTCGCTCACTCGAGCTAGCTTAGCTCAGGTTAGGTTATCCAGTTCTGCTCGGGATAGCCAGAAGCTTGACTCAGTTTGGTCGCTACCATCCCTTGTCTCTGTGCTGGGTATATTAGGAGATACTGAAATTTCTCTAATGTTTGTTGCAGGTCCCAGCATATATCTCTGCTCAAGTCCTAGGTGCAACACTTGCAAGTGGAACTCTACGCCTTCTATTTGGTGGGAAGCACGAGCATTTTCCAGGAACAATTCCAACCGGTTCAGATGTTCAGTCTCTCGTTCTGGAGTTCATCATATCTTTCTACCTCATGTTTGTCATCTCCGGCGTTGCCACAGACAACAGGGCGGTAGGTCCTTATGCATGCCTCTTCAATCTCTACTTACAAATCTAATACACCGAAAATAGGTGTAATAGACAAACGACTTGTGGGAGAATTTAGTTGACATCTTTCATTCTTTGACTAATTGGCGTATGTTGCACCAACTTGTTAAGTTGGTGGCCGACACTAGCAGCTGAGTTTACCCCAGCAATTCCAACTCTTTGGCAAAGATGTTAATTACCACTAATGGATGCACAAACGAACCATCCTCATAATTGTTTACAATCCGAGTGCAAAATAGCTTTATATTAATCCTTACTGGCTATGTTTCCTCAGATTGGAGAACTGGCAGGACTTGCTGTGGGGGCCACTGTCTTGCTAAATGTCTTATTTGCAGGGTAAACAGCCTAAAAGAATCCTATCTGTTGGTGGTTGGTTGTCAAACTCTCCCAAGATGTGCTGATAAATTGCTATGTTTCTTTTCCTTTCCTGGTTTGCAGGCCAATATCTGGGGCATCCATGAATCCTGCTAGGAGCCTGGGTCCTGCAATAGTAGGAAACCGCTTCAAGAGCATATGGGTATACATTGTGGGGCCCATCGGCGGGACCGTGTGCGGGGCATGGGCCTATAATCTCATCCGGTTCACTAACAAGCCACTCAGGGAGATTACCAATAGTGGCTCCTTCTTGAGGAGTCTAACAAAAAACACTTCCACATAATAAAGAATTTTTAGTTATTTATTTCTGCAAGGATATGCTTTGTTTTTCTGATGAGCTTCCCCTCTAATATCCAAGGAAATGCCAGAAGCAAAGAACAAAAGTTACCTTTCTTACATGGCTCCTCATAATAGATTATGTCTGGCTTAGATTAGACTTCCCGGACTGGATTACTTTGTTGGTCATAGAAATAATATATTCCCACAAATTTTATTAAGTAGAGATAACAAATCTCAAAGAGGTTTTTGGCATTGGCTGTTGAGGATCATAAATTGTTTGGATTAGCCAGTTAAAATAACTTAGCAACAGGTAAATGTAATCTGCAAAAAAAGGCATAAATGTCCGTCCATATGGATGATAATTTAACTGTCCTCATGGTTCAATAAATTGCACTTCCTAATTATACATAAATGTTAAAGCAACCACATAGAGAAAATATAGCTCATGAGTTTTTACTAGCCATTTCTGTTTCCTCTTATTATAAAACGGGCAAAAAACCCCATCAAAATATGAGAACATGGAAGACAACAAAATTCTCATGAACGCAGGCCTGCTTGGAAATTCATGAAAATAGAAAATGGGTTCAATCAAACCGAAATAATGATTAAAATGGATTCATGGCAGATAACAAGACCCTCGAAAAAGAAAAAAATGAAGTCTCGGTGATTAAAATGAGTCCAACCAACCGATATAAACATAATTTAAGTATCGGGGATTCTTTGTTCTAAAGAAAAATTAAAACATTTAACTCAAAAGATTCAGAACGGTGTACCTCTTAGCATATTATTCAACAATTTACTTCAGTGCATCGTGGTGCCTGTGCCTCATATCTGATTAGATCAAAGCTGACAATTTTCCTTGAGGGTTCAACATACATCTTGATTTGAATAGATACAAAAATGAATCCACAATTGCTATATTATTCACAACCCTTGCCAAAAACAATAATGCTTCCTCAATTATACATCACAACATTCATGGGCACCCGGGAGGTAAAACAACAATAACCAGATTGCTGTAGAGCCTTTTAATTCTTCTCTACATACTTATCTCGAGTCCTGCTGCTGAAAATCATATCCTTCATATTTTAGTTGATTTCTCAATTTACACTTTAGGCCACAAGTTTTCCCAACTATACCTTTCTCCCCATTGATCGTTGAAGTTGTGGCTTCATTTGCACAAAAAGTCGGACAGCATATTGCAAAACCTGATTGGTTTTCTATACCTTTGTCCATATATCTCGTGACAAATTTGCCTATTGCCATCAAGAATTTGTCTAACAATTAATTAGTTGACACTCCCAAAAACATGCCTACATTTAATAAGTAAGCTTGATTTCATATTAAAAATTTGGATGCACAAAAATTAGTTCCAGTTCTACTGCTCCTGAACTGAGGCCAGTTCAGGAATTCTGTTAGCAGAAGCGGCCCTTGGCCTAGCTCTGGGCATAACGAGCGGTTGACAGCAGACAAGTGCAAACAACAATTCCATCAGGAATATCCACAAACTGGTCCATATGTATACTGTTTTCTTCCAATTCCAAATGATCCTTTTAAAAAAGGGAAGCTCAGACTCAACAAATAACAACGCATCATATAATTCTGGTATACCAGCACCAGGTCTGAATTCTGCTCGTTGTTCCAAGAAGACTCTCAGACAGGCTGTTGGTTCAGATCCTTCGACTATCCCTTTCATCTTCAGGTTAAGAATTTGGGACTCAGATGCATAACCAGCAACAAGAAGACCACTTTTAAGGAATGTCTCAATGTAACGAACAGGAGCGCTTTTATAACGGAGCATGCAAGGATGGCTTGATCGTGTTGTAACTCTTCCATTTATAGACACAAAATCTATGCTGACCTGATAGAAACAAGAGTTACACAGATTAAACCTATTTGCAACACACAATTATGTATATGCATCTGCAAGTATCATGTAATTAACCAACAGATCTTCTCTGTGTATGCCACAAAAGAAATGCATAATATTGAAGTCCCTTCCTTCGTCATCATCATCATCATCATCATCATATGCCTTATCCCAGCTATCTGGGGTCGGCGGCATGGATTATATACCACATTTGACTCTTATCGGAATCAAAATGGTTCAAAATCCATACAAAGAAATATAGTGGCAAGTTTTTACGCCGGATGCCCTTCCTGACGCAACCTTCCGAAGAGGGGACAATGATAAGGAGATTCAACATCATCACATTCATCATACACCTTTCCAAATATGTGGATTGGCTTCATGACATGATGGTTGCACATCGATGCTACAAATAAATATTCAAATCATTTATATGATGTTCCTAGGAAAGGAGTGCACCTCAAACTGGCACCATATACACCTGAATGCGGTGACATTCAGTGGCAAACTGAGCTATCAACTTTATAATGAATAGAAATTTTCATTGATTAGGTTTCTTGAGGACTTTTCCATACATTATGACATTCTGTTACAGTCTAATAAATCTAAAAATATATTATTGTCCTTGTTATCTCGAACAGATTAAATTTTAGGAGGTTATTGCAGATCCCCACTATACTAAACAGAATTTTTGCTTGATGAATGCTTGGCCCTCCCTTTAAAACTCTGCCACTATCATCATGTTGAATTCCTGGATCTAATTTTCACATTTCTCATCATAAATCTCTCTCCTTCATTTCTTCCTATAAGGTAAGAAAATTTTCCTTATTCAGAGTTTATATGAATTTTACCATCAATGTAGGGTTGGATGACCAAGTAGATTCATGCTATTGTTGCCAATTTACTGAGATTAACTAAAGTAGAAAATATCTCCTAACTAAAAAGTACAAGTACACCAAGTTTTAAATTCAGAAATATGACACTAACTGTTCAGAGGAGATAGTATCTCCCTCTTGGAGACAATCATTATCCAATTACTTGTACAATCATTGTCCAACTATTTTATACCAACTTATAAACACTATCAGCAAACTTTTTCCGTACTCAACAACAACGAAAACTATCATAACACCTATTGCCACGACTTTTAACTCTACATACCAATATAATCACAACAAAAATGATATCACTGGAGAACACCACAATAAGCAAGAAGACATATTTTCATCTAGAAATAGCAAAAACAAAATTGTTATTCCCACAAAGGAAAGTACCTGAAAAACCCCCAGCCTTTGGTTATAATCGGATTCCGGCATCGTCAATGAAACTCTAACTTGTAGTTTGTGATTAGGCTGAAGGACCACAGCACCATCCCACTTCCCAATATCAACTTTCTCCCTAAAACCAGACCCAGATGAAACACCATCACAAGTTATAACAGGCACAAACGCAACAGGCTTCACATTCGTATAATCGAAACTCAAATTCTCCTTTATCCGAATCGGCTCCTCCACAACCCAATTCATCAATATCCGGCTGGTCACAAAGGCCGTGACCAGCAGACCAATCAACACACAACCAACGTAAATCGACCACAAACAACCCCACCCGAACCTCAACGCATACTTCGCAACCGAATGCTGCCTTCCCCTAACCTGCTCATCCATAATTGGACTCACCCATCTCAACACAGACGCACAAATTGAACAAAAACCCGCCAAAATCGCATCTTTCGCGCGTTTCACAGTTCGACAAGGACTAGTAACAAGCAAAATAGAAACAGTGAGCAACCAAATTGGGACTGTAATAATCGCAAGTAACAAAGAGATTTGAAACCCAATTGCTCTAACAACCATCCCAGCCAAGAACACAAGAAAACCTGACCCGTCGCCAGCATCCGCTAACGGAGAATCAACCGTTTCCGACTTCCCCATCTGCGTTCCATCCACAGCATCGAAATTTTGTGAAATTTCGCCATTCCCGCCCAATTGAGAGTCCGAATTCGAGCCAAGATCGGGTTCTTCGGAGGATTTCAAGTCGGCAAGAACCTTGAGCCTCCTCTCCCGGGGAGTCAAGCCGACTTCCGAAGTAACACTCGACACCTCGTTTATCCCGGAGGCCGCACGGCGGCGGAGGCGGACGGAGGAAAAGGCGGCGGCGCCACGGCGGGCGGGAGAGGGGGAAGAGAGCTGGGACGAATGAAGAGTCTGTGAGGTCGCCGGTGGCTCTCCATTTCCCGAGTCTGGGGGCGGTAATTCGTCGACGGCGTCGAAGAAGAGCTCGTCGCCGGAGATCCGGCCGATCGCGGCTTCTTCCATGGACGGATTTCGGGAAGCTTGAACGCGGGGAGTTCTGGTTAAAACGGGACTGGGTTTGGCTAATCGCGCGAGTAGGGGATGATGAAGCATGCGAAACGCGCAAGGTCGATTCCCACGAGTTTTGGCGCCATGGCGGTTGATGATGGGTGTACGCAAGTAATAGTCGTGCCCCTCGTGAATGACCAATGAATGATCATTAACATTATTTGCGAATATGCGCTATGGCTGACGAGAGTAGGAACACGTCGCGGCGGCGCAGGCCGAAGGATTTGGATCCAATGGGGTGTGTTCATACAGGCGGGTTTAAATTACCTGACTGATCACTGTATTAACGTGTGTTGTTGGATCTTGATCCGACAATTTGTAGTGGTACGGTAATGAACTATCTTAGAAGCTAAGTTTGAATAGAACCGGGCAATGAACCGGAACAGGCGGGTTTAAATTACCTTACTGATTATTGTATTAATGTATGCTGTTGGATCTTGATCGGACGAATTGCAGTGTTCCGGGAATGAACTATCTTAGAAGCAAGTTTGACTAGAACCGGGCAATGAACTTGGCTACACTAGACATTTTGGGGGGCTTGTTTGCCATGGCTAGGTCAGCCGGGCTGAACCAGGGCAATTGAGTGGCCTGTCAAAGTTATTGTCCATCGACGAGGCTGCTGATGACTGAGTCAACACATGAGTCATGCTAACAAGAGTCTATTGGCGAGTGTAACTCGATTTATGAAAGAGTTGAGTTGACTAGGTTTGCCAAAGGGACGAGTAACTCGACCAGTTGGAGGGGACAAGAACGATGGCTCAATGAAGAAGTAGACAACCTCGTCACAGGGATGGTGGTGTTGCCCTTGGCTTCATCCTCATCGACCATGGCAAATGGAGAAAAAAAAAATGGTCGACCGTCGATGTTGCAAGAGGGAAGACCAGACGAGTTTAACATGATGAATATTCAGTGGAATTACCTGACTGATCATGTTTCGATTTTTTTCTGTACAGTACATGATAGGCTACCTCGTCCCATCATAACCGTGTACTAACAAATGCCCCCCATAAAAGATGTAGGTTCATCATATACTACTCACTCTATCTCACATTAATATTTTGATGTAGTTCTATATTAAAAACTAATTTTAGCTCATTTTGAAAAACCAAATGACATTATTAAAGTGGACCAAACGGGATATGGTCAATGTAGTGCCGAGATCTATGTTAGTTTCCATATTAAATCCCAGTCATTTTCACATCGCTGGCCGATGTTATCTTGCATATATATTCAACATGCACCTATTCGTTGTAAAATAAGCATCTGGCCAGCCATCTACCAATTTCCTTTTTTTTTATATAAACTGAATTCAAATATGGTACAATGGAAAAAAAAAACCTACAATGCCACACAGAATTATACAGACATGTCATATGAGATAGCAGTAAAAACCACATGATGGATATTCTTCACCCATTCCACTGAAAATTCAATTTCTTTAACTTGGCGGGCCAGGTTGCGAGGCACTTGATTTCCTTCTCGATTGACATGCTGAAAGCTGAAATTGATAAAATGGTGGAGGAATAGTTTGGCCTGATAGACTATGTGCCCTCATAAGGATGCATTTGGGCTGTTGGAGTTGAGAGCCCCTATCACAATCGGCAAATTCCATTCAAATACTACATTGTATAGCCTTTCTTGACTGCAATCTCTATAGCTCTGAGTCACTGCTGCTTCTGCTTCATCAGGATTTGTTAAGGGTTGTTTCACACAACTAAAACAAAAAAGATTTTGTCCTTGGCAATCCCTACTATCCCAGCACCTGATTTGGGGAGGCTTCCAAAGAGGGCTGCATCTGTGTTAGAAGTGGGAGGAAGCCATCTAGCGTGGGGACATCCTTGTAATGCTGTCTGCATGTTCATTTTACTCCCAACACATAACTGAATATACTCCTCAGCCCTGTTGAAAAATCTTTCTAGAACTTTTCTTATTCCCCCTCTCCACACCATAATTCTGTGCTGCCAAAATTTCCACAACAATTTGAAACCATTTTCCACCTTCACATCCATCAATGAGTTCATAAACACTTCAACTAGATCAAGAAGATGAGAAACATGACCATTTCTAGAACGATGGAAGTGAGGCAAAAGAGCCCACACCTCATAGACCTCTGAACAAGACCAAAGTGCATGATGAACTGTCTCCTCCACCTTAAACAGATCACACATCGGAGATGAGATAATTTTTCTTCTACACAAATTGACCTTAGAAGGCAGAGACTCCGTACCTGCTCTCCACATGAAAAAAAAAAAAGAGACTTTTCGGGAGACATTAACATCCCAGACGAATTCCCACAATTTGGACAACAATGCTGAATTAGAACTTTCAGCTCTCTCAAGTCTCTCTTCATTTTGCATATGATTTACAATGGCATGGTATGCACTCCTCCACAGTAAAAATGCCTTTATTATTACTTTACCAAATTCAGCAATCATTTGATAATGGATTACTTCAAGGGATATGAAGTATGAAATCTGCATTCAAGGGGAGGAAACATTGTTAATGAGTTGAGAATTCCATTTACCTGTTTGTTCATCTCGGCTCATAAGCCTTTGCGTCCTGGGATAGTCTTCGGTATTTTGGAATAACTTTACTCAGCTTGGGGATCCATCTATCCACCCACACTTTGGTATTTCTGCTGTATTTTTTCTGCCATCTCCCACTCTCTACCAAGAACTAACCTGAATGACTTCCCTGGTTTCCAACAATCCTTTCCAAACATAAGAGAGACATTACTTTTTGGAGTTGCACCATGAGAGTACTTTTAGAAAAGTAATTAGCTTTAAAAACTTTGTTCACCAACCATCTACCAATCTCGTTAGAATTATAGTCACGACAAGAACTTGCTAAGAGATGTGTTAAAGCTTCATAAGAGCTGCATTAAGGGCACGTTTGGTCATGAGAAGCACGTCTCTTGCAGCCCCTTTCTGCCAAAGTCTCATGAGGAGGGTTAAGCAGAAAGTCGAAAGTTATTACAAGAGAAGCTCGTTGGGACGTTTGACGAAGGGAAGCAGTGCTTCATTTGAACAAACACGCTCTAAGAAGCAAGCAAGGCAGCAGAGAATTAAGCCAGTGAAATCTCATTTCACACTATAAATGAATTAAGAGCTTCTTAAGAGATGTATTAAAACCTAAAATCCCTCAATACAAATTCCAAAAAATTGGATTTCACTAATTTGGAATTCACAAGATTTCATGCATTTGAAACCAAAGCTACAAATTGAGAACGGGGTTTCATTGAAAGAGCAGGGAATTACAAGCTCTTATGTAATCAGAGACGCAAGAGGGAGGGAGTGGAATGACCCAAATTACTATCAATTGCAAGAGAAGACCACCCAAGGAGGTCGTGCAAGGAGATGCAACCATCACTTCCCCCACATTTGAATCCAAAGGATCTACAAGGTGCGGCTACAACAAAATTTCCCATGCAAAGTTCATAGTCAGAAGCGTGTGGGTCAGTCATCTGGACAAGCAAGGGCAAACCAACTTTATTTCACTGGAAGATGGGAAAAGGCAAGAGCATTATTTGTGTCTGTTTGTCGAATCCTCACAGGAACTGACACTTTCCTCACACTTCCAACATGTTCAGCACTTAACTCTTCAGTCACAGACACATGACGAGAGTTCCAACTTCCAATGGACACACTTGCTGGAGAAGCAGTTGAATCCATGTTCCCTCCACCAGAACCACCACCATCAAGCCAACAAGAACATTACGGTTGCTTCTTCCACATAATTGAGCTTTTAACATGCGCTTCCTAAAGACAAGGTGGACAAACTAGTTTTCGACAACGACTGCCAGATACTCAACCAATAATGGCCTGCGAGGGTCATCTGGCTGATGCACGTTGCAGAAAGAATCTGCAATCATGCTGGGTATGCTCGGACACAAAAGTTCCTTGGTTGATCAGTGTAGGCCTGAAGGTTCCATCGAATATGGAGAGTTCTTCGAGCTTCTTTTCTCCTCAAGGACATAAAATAGGGGGCAAGAAATGATATGTGCCTACATTATACAGACATTAGGGATAAGTTATCAGTAAATTAATTAGTTATAGGAAGTTAATTTTGAAGGGTAGTTACACGAGTAAGTTATTGTATGTAGGTTGGTTATTGAATGGGCATGGTTTGTAAATATGTACCAAGAGTAATAAAGGATGGGGTGGAAGATTTTACTTAGAAGTTGGACTCAGTCATTTGGAGGTTTCGTTTCCCATGAAAAAATGATTGGAGGTTTCGTTTCCCTTAAAGAAATGATTGGAGGTTTAGTCTCCCTCAAAGTAAACCAATCTATGTATTTGATTGATTGTGTTCTTTAGTAACATGTTTGTATCATATTCCTTGTAAAATAAGCATCTACCCAGCTATCTGCTGGGGTTTATCCCACATCAGATGTGGAAGGGGCTGGCGGTTGGTTTATAAATGTGCCGGAAAGCCTCACCTTTGAAGTTAGTTTTTAGGGTGAGAGAGGCCCAAGACTAGTATCGGAGCCCGGATTACCAACAGTCCACGGGAGGAACTGGGTCTGCCTCCAACCTAAAGGCGGATGTGTGAGGAGGAGATTGTTGGGGTTTATCCCACCTCGGATGTGGAAGGGGCTGATGGTCGGTTTATAATTGTGAGGGAAAGCCTCACCTCTCAAGCCCAAGACCACCCAACATTATCTACCAATCTTGTTGGACATTATGGTCACAAACAAGAACTTATTGAAGAATATATTAAAGCTTCATAAGACATGTATTAAAAACAAAGCAAGTTAGAGCAGAGAATTAAGCCAGTGGAAGCTCATTCCACAACTTAAAATGCCTTAAAACCTCAAATCCCTCCATACAAAATTCAAGAACTAGGTTTCACTGACCTAGAATTCACAAGATATCATACAATTTAAACCAAATCTACAAATTGAGAACTGGATTTCAATGAAACAGCAGGGAATTACAAACTCATCTGAAATGGGGATGCAAATCAGCGTCAATCGCAAGAGAAGACCTGGATGGGAAGCCGCCAGGCCTCCGACAAGCTGAAGCACATGTCGTCAACTGCGTCGCTGCGGCACCACCGGCAGCCGGACGTCCTTGCGCAGTCAGGCCGGGAGGCGATCTCTGCGCAGTTGGGGCCGGGCTGGCTCCGCTTCTTGGTCGGGAGAACCAAGAGGTCCCGGCGGGGGCCTGGGCCGGAGTCCGAAGAAGGGCTGGCGACGGCGAGATTGCAGAGGAGGAGGAAGAAGAAGACGATGGAGTAGATCGGATGGAGTCGGGCCTTCGCCATGTCGTGCCCTTCGTTGAGTTCGTCCTTGTCTGGTTTTCATATCAAAAAAAGACGTTTCATATTCTATCTGTCCCACATTAATTGTTTGCATTAGGAATCCAAAATGAAATAAAAAAGGGGAAATTATATAAAAAATCATAAATTTTTTTTTTCCAAAATGACATAACGTTTGAACAAGCCACGCTGGCTCCTGCGTGGCATGGGCGCTTGCATAGTTTTTTTTTAAAACCAAACCGAAAGACGTCGGTTGAACTGACACCTGTCGGGTTAAAGGAGGTCTTTTACTGCCTTAACATTTTTCGTCTTATTTTAAACAGGCAGTCATTTTAACAATACATATCTTTCTCATTTCTAATCCGTTTTCACTTTTTTTTTATTCTTCTTTATTTTTAGTACTTTTTCTAGCCATTATGATATCACAAAGATGTTGAGCCATCACATACCATTTACAATAGTTTTTGTAGTATTTTTTTCGATAAATAGCATGCAATTGATCAACATCTTTGTGATATCATTATGACCAGAAAGAGCACTAAAAATAATGAAGAAAAAAAAATGGACGAAAACGGATTAGAAATGAGAGAGATATGGTTCATTGAAATTTGTCCCACTAAAACAAATCTATCCCATTTTAAATGGGTGATAACTTCAAGGATGCATATCTCTCTCATTCTTTATCCATTTTTGCCCATTTTTTTCACTCTTTCTTATTTTTAGTGCTCTTTCTGGTCATAATGATATCACAAAGATATTGATCTATCACATACTATTTAACAAAAAAATACTACAAAAATTATAATAAATAGCATGTGATGGCTCAACATCTTTGTGATATCATAATGACTAGAAAGAGCACTAAAAATAAGGAAGAATGAAAAAAAAATGAGTGAAAACGGATTAGAAATGAGAGAGATATGTATCGTTAAAATTATCAAATTCCAGAAGGCGTCAGTTCTCCTTTGATCCAACCGACGCCTTTCAGTTTGGTTTTTTAAAAAAAAGCCTCGCAAGTGCCCGTGCCACGCGGGCGCCTACGTGGCTTGTCAGAACACCATTTTTGGAAATAATTGCTATAGTATGTAATTTTGGAAAAAAAATTGATGATTTTTTATATAATTTCCCCAATAAACTAAGTTCTCTTTTGTTTTCTAGCTCAAAAAAGTAATCTAGAACAGAAGGAGTAGATGATAGCTATGTAGTAGGTTATGCGTAGCTCTTTGGTCCGGATAACTTGTATAAAATCGTGGTCAGGCTAGACACATTCTTTAAATCACGGGTACGTGAGATTTGTATTTGAGATAATTAGTGTTCATCGCAAGGCAAACACAAGATTTAAGAAAATCTTGGCTTTAGCGGCCGTTTGGATCATGAAAAATCTCAAACATCCACCTGGTCGGAGTGGATGTTTGAGATTTTTTATGATCCAAACGGCCCCTAAAGCCAAGATTTTCCTAAATCTTGTATTACATTAGTGGATAATTCGAAAAATCCACCTGATAGGATTGGATGTTTGAGATTTTTCACAATCCAAACGGCCCCTAAATAAAAGAGGATAGATTTCTTTCATTTAGTAAGTAATATGTGTGTATCATATTAAATCTTACAATATTTGTACTTAAGAAAATCGCCTATGATGAGCACTAGGGTGAGATTTGTAGTTGAGATAATTTAACCAATGGTGGTGAGCTCTCGGGGAGTATGGATCAAGGGCTGCCTTGGAGTGGAGGAGATATTATGTTCTGTTTTAAACTTCCAATGCCTCCATGCAATGAAATCAAGAGTATGTCCAGTGACTTCTTGTGGGGTTTCAAAGAAGGGAAGAGGCAGTGAGACCCACTGGTTGAGTTGGGACCGCCTATGTGAATCTAAGGATTTCGGAGGTATGGGGTTTGGAAATATACAATTTTTCAATCTAGCTTTTCTTGCTAAACAGTATTGGAGAGTCTATAAGAATCCTACCTCCTTACTGGCGACGGTTCTAAAAGATAAGTATTTTCGAGCTGGCAGTATGTTGGAAGCTCCCCAAAGGAAAGACTCCTCCTATTCAAGGAATGATGGGTTCAGAGTCATTCATCGTGATGCCAAATTTCTCAAAATCAGTTCTCTCTTTAAGATCTTTCTCTTGCACACAATATATGCAAGAACATATGAGCAATAATATGAACAAATAATTATATCATATCAATATACAATATTTCTACGGATTGAAAACTACTAACCTTTGGGCCTTTGTACCCTATGATCAATCCACGTAGAAATACTCACAATATTAGAGATATGTCAGAGATCACCACGCACTCAATTGTATGGACAAGAGTCATTATTCTCCTCGTGAGATAGTCATCTCCTTCGTTCTCGTCGTGTAGGATGATAGAACACAAAATCTACAAAAGACAAGACAAGAGAGAATGCAAGAGGGAGAGCAGGAGAGAGTGTCTGAGAGAGAAGAGAACCAGCCATCCCCAAAACATGGTACTATTCACGTTCTCCTTTTTTCTATTTATTTGGGAGAGGTAAGGATTCCATAATTCCCTCTAACTCTATCCCACTAACTCTCCTAGCGGTTATGTAACCGCCCACTCCCAATTATTCCTTGTAACTGTCCTATTAGGTGTTTCTTCTATCTAGTGTGGACCCCACCGAAACCTAGCACACTCCACGTGTCCATGCACCACACGAGAGGGCCGACTCCTATTACAAATAGATTACATAAATATGGGCCTAACCCATATCTATAATCAATATCCCCCACTATGGGTTTAGTGCTCATATTTGCGATTCAACAGTGACTCGTGCACTAATCCTGTCGTAGTCCAAAACTATGAACATATTTAACAAACAGAACTGTTGTCAAGGCCTTAGTTAACAGAACAGCCAACATCTCAAGCATAGGAAAATAACTACTAATCAACTTTCCTCGTTGTAGCATGTCAAATATATAATAGTAATTCACATTTATGTGCTTTGCTCTCGAACTGATCTCTCCATTATAGAGTGTTGACACAGTTGCCAAATTATCACAATAAATTTGGACAAAAGCATCAGTCCATTGTTTTAGTTGTAGCCTAGCTAGAAACTCTTTAATCCATACTATCTCAGAAGCTGCTCAACTGTATGCAACAAATTCAGCTTCCATAGTAGACTTAGTAACGCACTTTTGCTTCTTACTAGCCCATGCTACGATGTCACCAACAAACATAAATACATAACCGACAGTGGATTTCCTGTCATCTTTACAACCAGCATAGTCTGAGTCACTACACACTTCTAATGACAGATTCTCAGCCCGATATGTGAGTTTCGTATCTTTGGTTCCCAATAAGTATCTAAACACCCACTTAATAGCCTTCCAGTGTTGCATACCTGGGTTAGCTTGATATCGACTCACAAGGCTTACTACAAAAGCTAAATTAGGTCCAGTGCAGTTCATGGCATACATCAAGCTGCCAATAGCCTGTGCATATGGAACGGATTTCATCTTTAGTCGCTCTTTGTCTGATGAAGGTGTCATTTTCTGGGACAAAATTGTCCCTTTATAGATGGGTGAATCTATGGTCTTCCAACCAATCACACCAAAGCGTTTCAACACACTTTCTATGTATAATTCTTGAGATATACTTAGCTTCCTTGCTTTTCTATCTCTTTCAATCTTCATCCTTAGGATGTATGATGTTTCACTCATATCTTTCTTTCAAATTGGGTCTTGAGCCATTCTTTAAGACTGATAATCATACTTGTGTCATTCCCCATTACTAATATGTCATCTACATACAGTGACAATATCAAAAACGGACTCCCATATCTAAAGGAGTACACACAATAGTCATAATTATTGGCCACAAAGCCATATTCACTAATCACCTTATGAAAAGTGAAATATCATTATCTTGGCGATTGTTTAAGTCCATACAATGATTTAATAAGTTTGCACACTCGTTGTTCCTCCGGAAACAACAAACCCCTTGGGTTGTTCCATGTAAATCTCCTCCTCTAAATCACCATTTAGGAAGGCAGTCGTTACATCTATTTGGTGCAACTCTAAATCGAAGTATGACACAATAGCCAATAAACACCGTATGGAAATGAACATAGACACAGAAGAATATCTCGCCTTAAAGTTTATGCCCTCTACTTGGGTGAATCCTTTTGCCACAAATCTGGCTTTATATTTATCTATTGATCCATCAGCTTTGAGCTTCTTCTTGAAGATACACTTACAACCAATAGGTTTCCTTTCATCTGGTAAATCAACAATCTCCCAGACTTTGTTCTTCAATATCAAATCCATTTCCTCTTGAACAACCTTATGCCATTCTTTGGAATCTAGACTACTCATAGCATGCTCAAACGTGATGGGATCATTAAGTACCAGTTCATCTACCGTAATTTCATCTTCACCAAGCATAGCATAGTAATCTTTCAATAAAACTAAAGGTCTACGCTCTCTTGATGCACATGTGCCAACATCCTCATTGGATATATTTCCTATCACTTGTTCATTACTAGTGACAGTAACCTTTTTTTTTCTATTTCAAATAGTTCAACTCTTTGACTAGGAGTTTTAATATCAATATATTTTTCAAGAAAATAAGCATCCCTAGACTCTATTACCCCCACTGTCCCATCATCATGGCATACTACAAACCGATACCCTTTAGAATGATCACAATAACCTATTACATTTTATGGCCTTATGATCCAACTTGCTTCTTAGTTAATTAGGCACCCTCACATGCGGCTTTGACCCCCACACTATTAGGTTCGAACAGTTTGGACGTCAACCCGTCCATAACTCATACGGGGTCAATTTAATCGACTTAGAGGGTACTCGATTTAGTACATAGACACTGGTGTCTAGGGCTTCACCCCAAAACAGGGTTCCTAGTTTATAATTGTTTAGCATGGATATAATCATGTCCAATAATGTCCTATTACGTCTTTCAGTGGCTCTATTCTGTTGTGAAGTATAGGGATGTGTATACTGATGAACTGTTCCTTGGTTGGTGCAATAGTCTTTGAACAAATCAGATGTGAACTCACCACCTCTGTCTGTTCTAAGAACTTTAATTTTCTGTCCTAATTGGTTTTCAAACTCAGCCTTAAATTCCTTGAATTTTTTTAAGGCATCGGACTTCCTTGCCAAAAGGTAAACATACACATACCTTGAATAGTCATCTATAAATGTAATAAAATACGACATACCCCTTTGAGTCTTAATTATATGAGTGAATGACCTCTAAAAGGTCTATGGCTTGTTGACCTTTTGGAAAAGGTAGCCTAGTCATTTTACCAGAAATGCAATCTTCACAAATGCGTAAATCATCACCAATTCTAGGTAGTAAACCACTACTTGACATGCGGTGTAATTTTCTAACAATAACATGACATAGGTGCAAGTGCCATAATAAAGCATTATCATACAAAACACAAGCCAAATACTCGGAATCAACCATATTATTAAACTCAGTAGCAAAGTCATTACCTACATCGAGTTTGAATAAACAATCAATCAAAGAAGCAGTAAATAAAATACTGTTCTCCATTCCCACAGTCCCCTTGTCACCCTTGAACCTAACTTCAAATCCCTTTTGAGTCAGCAGAAAGACTGAAATCAGGTTCTTTCTAATAGATGGTGCAAGCAGGATATCAGTAAGAACCAAAGTGTTTCCCCCATAGAGAGGAATATGAATAGAACCAATCCCGAGCACATCACAATAAGTATTGTTGCCCATATAGATTTTGTGCTCTCCGGGATTTATTCCTTTCATTTCCACAAATGACTCCTTGGTCATGGCCACATGTTGTGTTGCGACCGAGTCTAGCCACCATCCTCTAGTATTAGTGTTCACAATCAATGCCTCAGATATCATACAAATAATGTCCTTTCCTCCACTTTGTTGTTTCTTCTTCTCATTGCCCTATAGACCATTAGGATAATTCCTGATAAAATGGCCCATTTGGCCACAAGTAAAGCAAACTCCCTTTTTCTCGTTCTTGCTCTTGTCACCTCCCTAAAATTGAGGCTTTTTTCCATTTTTATAGAAATACGTCTTCGAGGGGCCAGCATAGGATCCACCCATTTTGTTGCCAACATGATGAGCAAGATTGGTAGATGCATTAGAGGCTCTCGCATGGTCTCGTCTTTCCTGTTCCAAGCCCATCTTAGCAGTAAGGTCATCCAAAGTGAGTTTCTTATCACTCAAATTCAGTGCTACCACAACTGGCTCCCACGATGGAAGAAGACTAGTTAGGATGGTAGATACTTGGACTCCCAGCGAAATAGGATCACCACGCATCTCCAATTCACTAGAAATAATAGATATGACATTTATGTGTTCAAGCACATTTTTGCCTTCATCCATCCTCATGTTAGAATAGCGAGTGTGTAGCAACCTGATATGAGCCTCAGTATGCTCTCCATACCTTCTCACGATAGCCTCATACATTTCTTTTGTAGTGGTATGCTTCTCAAAAAGCAACTCAATGTTTGGCTCCATAAATGTTAACATGGTGGTCCTTGGTCTAGCATCCTCCAGTTTGAACTTCTCATACTCTCTTTTTAGCAGTAGTAGTATTTTCACTCGGAAGTTCAACTACTTGGTCCAAGAGATGGGCCAAGTTCTCAAGAAACAGGATATGCTGAATACGCCTCTTCTAGGTGACGAAGTTCGTGTTATTTAACTTTTCAGTCTTGGCAAGTTCACTAGAAACGATTCGAGATGCCATTGCAACTCTCTCTAAAACAGCAAGTGAATCAACAAGATGGAGATCTTTGTAAATCACTACAATCAATGAAATAGGACAATTAAAATCAAAGACAAAGTTTGAATCACTAATAACAACAATCAAAATTTAGTTGTTGATGTGGCACAAATACTGCTTCAAATCAAAACAAATTGTCAGTTTTCTCAGTGCGATCGATCGCAACAGACAGGCGATCGATCGCTATAGACTTTGCACAATTACAGTAAATACGATTGATTGTTTACACAGGCGATCGATTGCGTACCTTATATTAAACGTTCCAGTACTTTCGATCGATCGCTCCCTCAAGTGATCGATCGTGTACTTTAAGATGAACGATCCAGTAGATGCGATCGATCATTCACACTAATGATTGATCGTGTATGCTATGGTGATCGATCGCGAACCAAAACTTCGACCGATCAAAACAATTGCTCAGAATTCCAAAAGAATATCAATTAGGGTATTGAGAATTCTAGCATCACAATATATTATGGCTTTGATACCACTAATGGGTTCAGAGTCGCAGCGGAAGCGCGAGAGATCATTCATCATGATGCTAAATTTCTCCAAATCAGTTCTCTCTTTAAGATCTTTCTCTTGCATACAATATATGCAAGAACATATGAGTAATAATATGAACAAACAATTATATCATATCAATATACAATATTTCTACAGATTGAAAACTACTAACCTTTGGGCCTTTGTGCCCTACGATCAATCCACGTAGAAATACTCACAATATTAGAGATATGTCAAAGATCACCACGCACTCAATTGTATGGACAAGAGTCATTATTCTCCTCGTGAGATAGTCATCTCCTTCGTTCTCGTCGTGTAGGATGATAGAACACAAAATCCCCAAAAGACAAGACGAGAGAGAATGCAAGAGGGAGAGCAGGAGAGAGCGTATGAGAGAGAAGAGAACCAGCCATCCCCAAAACGTGGTAATATTCACGTTCTCTTTTTTTTTCTATTTATTTGGGAGAGTTAAGGATTCCTTAATTCCCTCTAACTCCATGCCACTAACTCTCCTAACGGTTATGTAACCGCTCACTCCCAATTACTCCTTGTAACAGTCCTATTAGGAGTCTCTTCTATCTAATGTGGACCTCACCGGGCCCACGGGAACCTAGCACACTCCGTGTGTCCATGCACCGCACAAGAGGGCCGACTCCTAGTACAAATAGGTTACATAAATATGGGCCTAACCTATATCTATAACCAATATGGAAGAGCATTCTTGCAGGCCGAAAAGTGATCAGAGCAGGGGACTGTCCATATGGGTAGAGCGTTGGATTCCCATGCCGAAGTTATTCAAGGTGGTTTCTCCAAATTCCTGTTGGCCTGGAATGCATAAGGTATGTGATCTGATCAATGCCGAATCTGCCTCGTGGAGGTCCGCTATTATTGACTACAATTTCTTCCTCACGAGACAGAAGTGACAGAACATTCCTCTATGTCCTGACTCTCCTGACTTGCCTAAAGATGAGCTAGTGTGGATGGGCAATAGAAAAGGCATATTTACTGTTAAATCAGCCTACTTCGTGGCAGCAGAGATGGATGCAAAGAGGACTGAGTCATCCAATCGAGCTAGCACAAGGGGTCCTTGGAAGCGGATTCGAAATTTGAATGCTCCTTGGAAGATTAAACTCTCTGCTTCGAGACTCTGCTGTAACATTATTCTCGTCAAGAGTGCTTTATATGCTACACACATCACTCAAAGACTACCTGTGAGTTGTGTTGGATGGCTCGATAATCAGCAATTCATGCCATTTGGGAATGCTAAAAAATCTCTAGTGTATGACGAGATGAGGACTGGTACAAGAAGATTAATCTTCATCAGGTGAATACCCCTCTAGATATCATAGATTTTGTGGAACCAGGGGAAAAAATTATGATTGGAATATTTTTTTTACAAAAGCATGGGATGTGTGGAATCACCGTAATACAATTCGGATGGGTGTCCTTGCAATTCTGGGAGTTTCATTGCTAAATCTGGGGTGGACTATCTGGAATGGTACGAAGGAGCTTCGGGGCAACAGATCCGACAAAATGGAAAGCTTCAACACAGATGGTGCAACTTTCCGAGAACTATGTATGAGTGGGTCGGGTGTTTGCAGAGATTGGAGGGGTCGGACTATCGCCGGTCAAAACAAGAGAGAGTCTAACGGCAGGTTCGGCAGTCACTTTTGTAAAAAACAGCATTGGGACAAAATTGTACTTTTGTAAAGCCCCCCACTTATATTGTACTTCCCACCCCTAAAGTTATTTTGTCAAAACACAAACCTTAAAACTAAATTGGATGGGACAGATTTTAGTTAAAAAAGAAAATACTTCATGTAACGATTTTACCTTTCATGAGAGACAAAAAGAATTAAACTTCATCGTACATTTAATGAAGGGGGGCAAATAGAGTTATTTCCACATTATTCTCTACACTAAAGCCGTTTTTGTACAAAATCTACTTTTGAAGAGATTTTAAAAAAATAAATTTCGGACCAAGTTCAAAGAAAAAACCGTTTCTTATAATAAAATCGTTGTCATAGCCTCTTAAATACGATTTTGTGCTAAAACGGCTTTTGGAACCCAAGAGTGGCCTCATAAACACACTCTTAGTTGTTGGAGGTTGAGGAAATTGAGACTGGCCCTTGTGAGGGGGGTGGAGCTTGCCCACTCCCTTGGTTTTCAAAGAGTTATTTTTAAATGTGACACCACAGCAGCAATTGCCACACTTTCCAGGAGGCAAAGTTTTGATTCTAGGCTTGGCAACTTTTTGTCCAGGGCATTCTCCCTACTAGATTACTTCTGTGATTGCTTCTTTGTGTGGGTGAGGAGGACAGCCAACGGCGCTGCAGCTCGCCATGTCAAATTCAAAGAAACCACGAAGTCCCCTTCCAAATCCGAGTCGAAATAGGTCTTATTTCAGTTTTCCGGGACCAAGAAATTTGGAGTTCTTCCCCTCCTGAAGCTGTTAACTTATTAGCTTTACTGTATCTGTATGATGAGCCCCCTCCTCATATTTCTAATCTAGGAGTTTTGTTGTGGGCCTTGTTAGAGTTTAGTTGTTTTGCTTGTTTTTTCCCTCCTTGTGGAGGGGCCCCCACATAAAAAAAAAAAGAAAAAGAAAAAAATGTGATTTTAAGGGTGTGATTTTATGTTTGTTTTGGAAAAAGTACATGTAGGTTATGAATTTTTAGTAAATGTGGAGAGTTTTGCCTAAATTTTTTCATCTTTTTTTTATAATAAAAAGTTAATAAGTCTCTGGCTCATACATGTGAGCCGTTAATCAAAGGTGAAGGCGATTCAAACCTACCTATGTCTGTATTACTGAGCACTGCCCATTCGAAATCCTATGGTTGACGGCGCATGACCTTGATGAATGTTAGCCAAGGCGTATTTTTAATCATGATTCAAGTGACTGACTTGGGATACGCCTTCTATAACCATTATCTTCCAATGAATTAAGCTGTTATAAACAGGCTATTAATATGAGGGGAGATTGCTGCAACGCTTCACACTAGAGTTCATATGGACATAAGATCACCATCGATCTTATGGCTGTCAGGAAATCTCCTCCACATGGAAACATCTATCAAGCTTGCGCGAGAAATAACCATTGTTTTCTATAGTTTAAGTTGTCAGAAGTACCCTTCTTTATTTGTTAGATCAAAATTTTCTAGTATAGATTTCTAATAGATTAACCTCAATTTATTAATAATAGTTTAATGTTTTTAGACCTCCACAACCATCATCATACCGTGAGGGATCTTACCATCCAACTAATAAAGAAGGGTACTTCTCTTATTAGATTGATCTAACAAAAGTAGTCAAAGTGTATAAAAAACATTGAACGAAAGGAATTGCAAATTTTGAGTGACTGTTCTTGCATCTGTACAAAATTATGCATGTATGCTTAGGGCTGCCAATAACCAATTAACCATTCTACAGTCCAGATCATAATATAACAAATCAAATGGATAGGTAAAACTTGACCACTAATAGAGAAAATATGATGATTTTATCTCACCGTTCTTAACTAGAAAGGTTATGAAACATTGATTATCATAACCTTTTAACCGTTAAAGATGAGACATGAGTTAAAATTTTCACTTTGATGCACGTTCAAAGACATAAGAAATACAGGGAAGAAAAGTCTTTTCACTTTGAGTAACCTTAGACTGTAAAATTGCAATGTTAAGATTGTAACTTGTGTGACTTGTGCTCTTTATTTTGTAATCATATATGAGCCTTTTCTACAATATTTATATGGGAAAAATTTAAATGAGATCACTTATATGAGGCTAATTCAATTCGTAGCCATTGGATGTTGATACGACGGTTACAAACAACTACAATGAATTCACCTCTCCATTGATTTGATACCCACCCTCGAATCGGAATCTAATAACCCAAAAGAATGACCTCATGCTCTTTATATGAGAACGATCTCATGTAAACCGTTCTCTATTTATATTGTCCCTTTTAAAGCATTTTTGGGTAATTTTTATTTCAAAGGGTCCAAATTCTATGAAAGAAAAAAGGTATACAAGGATCAACACATATCTAATAATACAAGTGACATGAATTAACGGGTGACGAATCGGCTAATGATTAAATATCTAACTGCATAGAGGAGTGCCCATTATCTTCTTCAGATAATGGAAAAAGTTTTCATTAACAAATGGTATAACTTAACTACTAGCTGGAGTGCCCATTATCTTCTTCAGATATCTTGTCATACAAATTTTAGATGCAAAATATGATACCTAGTGAAGTCTTAATGGGAAGAACAATTATTGTGTTCTGAAATTATAAGCTCTAAAAATAAAATGAATTATAAACTCTTCCCGCACATAGGAAATGTCACATACCTAGTTTTTGTCATTACATTATCACTGTCACCGTTTTTGTAATAATAGCAAACAAATTTAGATTGTTTTAAATTGGTTTTTTATGCTTCAAATGATAAATTATTAGATACTGAAGCATACTGGAATTTCATGCTCGCCACCAACCCGTAGATGACACAAATTTCAATTTGTGGGCCTGATAAAGACAACGGGTTTGGGTCATCCACCGGTCGGTGGTGAGCATAAAATTTCTGTAGTGCATCTTTCTTGTTTCAAAGCACTGGATCAGTTTGGATTTTTAGAGTATCAACACATTGAGAATCCCATTTTCTCAGCTTAGCACAAGAATAATGTCATCTGCATCTATCAATGCATTAAAAGCCTTTTCGCAGCAGCCAACGCAAGCAAACAGATCTCTACATGCTCATTAACAATTGGCAATACTGGACTCATATGTCTATAATGTACATATGGATCATTGATCTTTTATAGTGTAGTAGAAGATGCACCAAGTGAACAAAGCATACAAAACCACAGCAGGCTCTAGATATCCCAAAGAGAATTGGTGTCGCTCTGTACTATCCGCATGTTGATTACTAGTTAATATCAATGAGATTGGGGCTATCAGGGAGAAGTCTTCCGGTAGTTGCATGGGAAGTAGTGGTAGTTATTTCATCTCTACTTAGAATAGAAACTGAGGTATCAGTCCACGGCGCTTCCGTGGAAAAAGATTGGCTGAGTCCATCCTGAGAGAATTTCTCGAAGGACTTGAACCTTGCATCACTTACGGATGAGCTGGATTTTACAGATGCTGCCTCAACAATGGTCTGTCCTTCAAGCATACAGACCACTGAAGACATAGCAGGTCTGAGTGTAAAGGAAGGATTGGTGCAGATAAGAGCTAAGTTGAGCATTTTTAGAGCTTCTTCCTTTACGTAGTCTTCGCCAAGATTCACGTCTACAAGTTCAAGAAGACTGCCCTTTTCTTGTAGAACATATGCCTGGAAAGAGAAGACAAAAGTAAGTAATTAGGAGTAAGAAACCAAGCATGAAAAAATTCCGAACAAGAAAACAGCATCAAGATAGAAGAAAACTACGAACTGCATAAAATTAAAGATTTCAACTACCCAATCAAGGAGATAAACAAATTCCTCTTTCGGTCTGTAATTTGTGTTGCTCATGCCACTGACAATCTCAAGCAGCACAATGCCAAAGCTGTATACATCTGCTTTGTCAGTTAAATAACCTCTCATTGCATATTCAGGGGCCATATATCCTCTGCAAAAGAGAAAAAATACATTTGAGATATATCGGAGCCTCAAAAAAAAAAGAAGAAAAAACTACAAAGGATGGAGACTGGAACAATTGTGAAATTACTAACATAGTTCCTGCTATCCGAGTGCTAATATGGGTATTCTCCTCTTCATCAAGCTTTGCCAGACCAAAGTCGGATATCTTTGCATTGAGATTCTTATCAAGCAGTACATTGGTTGCTTTGATGTCTCTATGTACTATCTTAAGCCTTGATTCTTCATGGAGATAAGACAAACCTCTTGCAATTCCCACACATATCTTACGCCTTGTAGGCCAATCAAGTCTCAAACGTTGCTCATTACGACCTATAAATAGTTCTCCTTTGTTACTTGTTGTGCGACAACTTTGGGTAACAGTAAACAGAACGTAAAACATCATACTTACCAAATAGTGCTCGGGCTAGACTATTATTTTCCATGTATTCATATATTAACAATAACTGATTTCCTTCAACACAACATCCAAAAAGCTTTACAAGATTCGGATGTTGGAGAGCTGATATCATGGCAACCTCATTTATAAATTCACGATTTCCTTGCTTTGATTTTGAAGAAAGTTGCTTCACAGCTATTACAGAACCATCAGGAAGAATTCCCTGTGCCAATGCAATGTAGGTAGTTAGCATAGTTGAAGAAAGAAAATAATTACAAATTAATGCAAAGTGAGCAGGAGCACCTTATAAACTGGCCCAAAACCTCCTTCTCCAATTTTATTTGCTGGATCAAAATTCTTCGTAGCAACTTTAATTTGTCTCAAGGAGAAGTAACCTGTTTGAAGCTCCAGACCTTGAAGTTCTGCATTTAGAATGGGATATTGGAATGAGAAAGTTACAGGAATTTGTATCAAGGAAAGATACCTTTCATGTGTATCATCTCACAAAATAGGAGCTCATGAATGGTTTTAATGTAATTTCACAGATATCTACTCACCTTTGTCTATTGGATCTTTCTTGAAGAATGCCATCCAAAGAATGATTCCAGCAATTACAACAGCTGCACATGAACCAACGACTATTCCTACTATAGCACCAACAGATAGCCCATCATCACCTAGATCAGGCTTGAAGTCTGAAGAAGAAAGAAGAAGAAATTGTTGTCACACCAATTCTTCTAAATAAAAATTTACATAGACATATATATAAAAAAACCCTGAGTGGGACGAAAAATTGATTTTCAATGGACCTTTCACGAGCATTTTCCGTAACCCCTAATAACATTTTATGGAAAAGTTTAGTTTGACATGAAAGTTTCTTTTTCAGGAGGAAGTGTTTTCATGGAAAATTTAAATCTATCAGAACCCCTAACCCACCCAAGGAGTACTCTTACTTGGTGTAACACTAACAGCTGAGATAAGTGGTCCATAAACCCCTCTATCCGGGATTGCTGTGGTCCCTTTACCAGCCCAGTATAAATGGATTTCCAAAGAGTGACTGGGAGCTTGCACATGAGCTGTGAAGTTTCGAACAATTCCCTTACCGACCCCACCAGCTTCCTTCTCAATATCAAAATCCGTCAGCTCTCTTTTGCCCTGTAGTATGTCACACATGCTTGAGATGTTATAACCCAAGTATCAAATTGGTAATTTTTTAAGAATTAATATAGATACGAAAAATTAGGTTAATTAGATTCCTATTAGACATATTAAGTAGTCAGAGACAGGGAAAGAGGGGAAAATAATCAATTTTCATTATAATAAAGTTAATATGCACAAACATGTTTGCATATCCAATTCAGAGAATATCGGTGCACTTACGCTTATTGCTTCCCCCGTTTAAGTTGTCACATATTTATATGTAGTTAGTTATGTATGTTGGAATATACTCAAAAGGCAATTTCATGCAAAAAAATGCACTCCAATATGGCCTTAGGTCATTTTGACACCTTAAGCACATATAATTCACGCTTTGCAAGGTCAAACTAAGAGATAAAAATTGCAAGAAACAGGATCAGCTGTATGTACTGTTTTCTTTCTCTACAAGAAAAACACGAAACAAACAAAGCTAATCAAGTTTCCTATCGCAGTTACTAAGCAATTTATCCTCACCTGGATTGACACATCAAATAGGCGTCTGCCAATACTGCTATAGGATTGGTTATTTGTGAATATTATTTCGGCAAAGTGGAGACTAACGGTATAGTTCCCTTCCTGTAGGCAAAGCCCATAATACTTAAGGGAGAGAGGAGCCATTCGAGCTGTTCTGTACAAGTCCATTTGATTCAGTGAAGTCACCATTGATGTGTTTGTCACCACATAGCGTGCTTTACCATTGCCTAGAAAATCTCCTGTACTGCTATGTGCCCATTTTTCTTCTGTTGAATAAAATGCAGCAGTCCCCCGTGGCACTGAGTCTTCTTCATATATACGATCTCCCAAATTCAACCTCTCACCACCACAATTTACAAAAATTTCATAATCTGCAAACATAATGGCACTCAGAGTTAGTAGTTAGGTGCACGAAAATAACCACAAAAATGCTTTTGAGTTGACAATGCAATTTCGGATATTTTAAACTTCAAAGTTATAGAACAATGCAACAGCGCTTTAAGGACTCACTTCTTGCTTTCTTCGAACAAGGGAAATCCTTTCTTAAGCATGAAGCAATCCTACATGAAGAAAGAAAAGAAATTATTTACTTTTCTCCTTCTACATGGATGAAAATAGAGGTAAACTTTCAGGAATTAACTTACGTAGTACTCTCAGAAGATGAGTAGCTAGAAACATAGTTCCTGCATATTATACAAGGCATTATATAAACTGGAATTGTTACCAGATGGTGAAAAACTAAATAGTTAAAGTAATGCCTTCATATAGACCAGGCATTATATAAACGCTTACAAGTTTCCTGAAGGGCAAGTAGGTGGGGAAGGAGATCCTGTAAAAGTGTTATAGGATATATCCCTGCAATATAGAAGCACAATTAATGAGAACGGTTCCCTATCCCTGCCAGCGATTGTGTATAAATTTTACTTTGAAAAAAATACTTACAAATTATGGTCACTTCTCAAGATCCAGGAAGGTATTTCTCCTGTCAGCTTGTTGTTTGTCAGATACCTATATCATAGAATGTTTTAGCTCTCTCACTGAAGCAACAAATTGAAGTAGGGGGTGCGCCATAAGCCAAATATGTATGAGCTTTTATCAAAATTATTTACATAATATACGAGGACCTAGTAGCTTACATAAAATCTAATGCTTCCAACCCTTCAAAGGAGCTCGGAATACTTCCTGTTAAGTTGTTAAAGCTGAGGTCCCTGGAAGTGAAATGTAATATGAGAGAAGATAGAAAAAATTTTTACGCCTTCAATGTAGATATATGCTCATGCACATTAGTACTCCTTGACCACTACAAGCTTTTCTATGATCACAGCTGCAATGTTTGAAGACGATTTAACTTTAAAATGCTAAACTAGTTTACCAATGTCAGTAAAGTTTGTAAATAACAATTTCAATCCAATGGCAATGGCACAAAAAAAGAGTAATAACAAAAGTAACCTAAACATTAATGAATGGATTAAAAAGTATAATTGCCTTGATCTTTATTGACATCTATTTTTGGCCACTAAATCAAAGTGGCGAAGAGCATGAAATCTGACTAGAGGAGGTAGGCAACGTGGCTCAGCCAGAAAAAAAGGAAAAACAATTGCCCTGATCTTTATTGACATCTATTTTTTGGCCACTAAAAAGTGGCGAAGAGTATGAAATCTGAGTGAGGAATTAGGCAATGTGCTTCAGCGAGAAAAATATAACAGCAGGTCCACCACAAATGATCATATATCTACAATTTCCTTGGGACATAAAGGATGCACGGTAGTAGTCATGACAATAAAATAACTTACATTGATTTTAACTGGCTCATTGTCCCAATGTAGGGAGGAATTTGACCAGAAATTGAACAGTTCCTCAATACCCTAAACCATAGAAGAGAAATAAACTCCCACATAAATCGAGACAGAACGCAATCAATTAACATGCTAAATTAAAGAAAAGCTCATGCCAAAGATTAACTCACAGTCGCTCCATTTTGGTCATTTTCTCCAAAGAGGGAAACGCGTTACTTGATCCAGGTAAGTCAGATATTCTCCTGTGTATAAATGGAAAATAATAATTTGATTTTTCTCATGTCATTTTTCAAATCATCTTAGTAACATAATGATGTGGAGAAAAAAGTTAAAAAAAGAATCAAGTTGGACAATTCAAGAACATGGGGATGCTCATACAGCTCAGCTATATTCTCCAAAAGAGAAAGAGCTGAAGGAAAAGGTCCCTCCATTGAAGTGCCTTGCATATCTCTGCAATGATCAACAACAAATATAACATAAATTGCACATAAAAACCGCTTATTGTCTACAAATTTAAATGAAGGCTTACAGTCTATCAAGGTTTGTCCAATTCCTGATGAACTCGGGGATCTTGCCAGTGATGCTACTCCCATCTATCCTACTGAGTACAGAAAGCTAAAATTTTAGCATTTCAAATTTCGACCTAAACTTATGTGTTTTAGAAGTATATTTAACTTACAAATCAAACATGTTTCGAAGCTGTCCCAGTGACAGAGGCAATGGTCCAGTGAAGTTATTAGCAGAAGCAAGGCTGCATCGTTATGAAATCACTCCATATTAGGAATAAAAACGAAAAATGAACAACTTCCATTGACATGCAAACACCAAAAAACAATCTCCTTCTATGAAATATGTTCAGCTGCTCAGGCATCAGTGCACTAGTGTAAGATAAGGAGTCTACAACAGCAGTCCCTATACAAACTACAATCACTGAGTCTTAGCTACAGTTTAATTCATGTCCAGATAATGACCTAAATCATAGCCCTAGCTCACTGCATATTTTGGAGAATCATTCTGACAATTACAACAACTCCATCAAATTGGCATTTATTCAAACAGAATCAGAGCCTAACAAAGAAGAAAGTGACTCACAATCTCCTTAAATTGGTCAAGTTTCCAAGCTCTGGAGGCAAAGGTCCTCCAAGCAAGTTATCTTCAATGACCCTACACAAAAAGGATGCCAAAAATCCAAATTTTAGATTCAATCATCACCACCATTGACCCATTTCAAAAAACCAAAAAAAAACATGTACAAATTCTCTAAAGTAGAACATACAGGGAGGTGAGAGTTGCAACTCTCCCAAGCTCTTTGGGAATTGTCCCAGAGATCCTGTTACCCAAAAGATTCCTGCAAATTCAAAAACAAGTTAAGTATTATGCTAAAGTAGAATATACAGTAGAAGAAGGTATGAAGAGAGGAAGATAGTACACTTACAGCTCAACCAAAGGGAGAGAAGCCCAACTGGTAGGTATGGTGCCATTAAGGTAGTTTCTGGTAAGATCACTGCCATTTCAAGAGAAGAAAGGATGAAATGAAAAGGACCCAGTAGTATAAAAGCAAATGGAAGATGTCATTAAGGTAGAGTTCTTACATTGAACGTAAGAAGGTAAGATTAGCAAACTCTGCTGGTAGCACACCAGTGAGATTCTGACCCTTCAACTGGCTGGATTTTGAACAAGAAAGAAAACGTTACATGGTGGAGCATGGTTTTTTAATCAACTGAGGTAACCACTGACCAGATTACAACTCAACGTATATACACGGGTGACATAGAGATAGGGCTGGCAATGTACCGTACAGCCAAGAAAAATAAATGAACAACTTTATCCGGCTGTTTTCAAAATAGAACATTAATGGAAGAGGCTCTTTCATATCCATTTACTGCTTACCGTCTAGCATAGTTCACTAGTTTACTATTTTAATACTTATGGCACTTGGATTTTGGGATGTATGCAGTCAATGTTACTCTTAAAATTTAGATGTATATAATGTTTAATATTATTTATAGTTAAGGTGCTTTGAATTTAGATGCACAAGATTCATAGTTAAGGAAATCCTTTCAATTGAAAGTTTTTGGACTAGCTAAGAGTTAATATGCAAATAGATCAAACCTAATTTTTGTTACACCATTGGTGGTAAATTATTTTTTAATTATTTAATTTTAGGTCTAATCGTGCTTAGAAGTTCAATGATAAACCTTTAGGAAATAGGTAATGGTTAACCGTCCAATTAATGGTGGATGGTAATGAATAGTTATGGATAAAAATCCCATAAACGGTAACAACGGTAATTGTATAAGCCATACCGTACTGTTGCCAACCCTACATAGAGGCCTAACAGGGCAGCTATGTATTCCCCCTGTTTTATATTCATAGTCCTATTTGGTTTTTGGAAATGAACTTTCATATGATTCAAAAAATAATAAGGACTATTAATATGGAATAACATGAGTTTTTGTTAGGGTGTGTCTAGCCTGACCGGCGACCGTGACCAAATCCCCCTTACCAAACTGCCTAAGGGGTCTATGTACTGCAGTAGCATATAAGATCTTATGTAGTACATAGATATCTTCTACTTCATCTATAGCAAAGGTCTAAAAAATCGGACCAATCATCAATCCGAAATTCTTGCGAAGTAGGTCCAACCGGGGTTGAAGGGGAGGAGGTATTATTAATGACGTTAGCAGTGGGGTCAACATGTATTTGGGTCATGGTTTTAAAGAGCGAACTGGCCCGGCTCGAAAAACTGACTGGATCAAACCAGGTCAAATCGATCGGGCCAGTCTAATTTTTAAAACCATGCTATATAGGGGGCGTTTGGAAGCTGATAGGTGAAAGGTGAAAATTTATGTCAGCCTGAAAATAATCAAGGGTGTTTTTTCCTGATTGGTGACAGCTCGTTTGGAAGCTGAAAGTAATTCGGCGTCAGGGTGAAAATTTTCACGCCTAATTTGTGAAAGGTGAAATATGTTTGGGAACTGAAAATAAGTCACGCTGATAGGAATATTCGTCAGCATATCGAGTAATTTGATACTCGATAGTACTGCATATCGAGTAATTTGATACACTATAGTACTGCATATCGAGTAATTTGATACTCGATAGTACTGCATATCGAGTAATTTGATACATTATAGTACTGCATATCGAGTAACTGGTTACACTATAGTACTGCATATCGAGTAATTTGATACACTGTAGTACTATAGTACTGCATATCGAGTAATTAGATACACTATAGTACTGCATATCGAGTAACTGGTTACACTATAATACTGCATATCGAGTAATTTGATACACTATAGTACTGCATATCGAGTAACTGGTTACACTATAGTACTGCATATCGAGTAATTTGATACACTATAGTACTATAGTACTGCATATCGAGTAATTAGATACACTATAGTACTGCATATCGAGTAATCGATTACGTGATTACTTTTTTAATGGGCAAACTTCACTGATGCATATCTTACTCATTTCTAATCCGTTTTGGCCCTTTTTTTTTTTCATTCTTCCTCATTTTTAGTGTTCTTTCTTATAACGATGAAAAAAATGTCCAAAATGGACTAAAAATGAGGGAGATATGACGGGGAGGGGGGGGTCCTTGGCTTAACGGTGCGGCAGCGGAGGTGTCGGGATAAATACCGGGGTGACCGGCTTTGGACGACCCGAGCAGTTGCCCGGGAGGGGTGGGCACGGGTTCCCTCAGCTCAACGGGGCGGCAGCGACGAGGTGGGGGCCTCAATCAGCGGCGGCGGCAACCGGAGGGGAGGGGGGCTCAATGAGCGGTGGGGATGGGGGGCACAACCTCTCTCAGCTCAACGGGGCACCATCGGGGTGGGGGTACTCACCGGGGGGACGAACCTTGTGAGAGAGTTGATTTTTTTTTCGTCGAAGAGGTGCGACGATCGATTCGTCAGCCTGATGCTCACTTTGGTGAGAATCAGCTTTTCAGGGTGAAAGGTGAAAATTTGTCACCTTTCACCTTTCAGAGCCAATTTTCGGCCTTTTAGCAAACAAACACTTTTCAGGGCTGAAAGGTGAAAGAGTGAAAATTTTCACCTATCACCGTCACCGACCATTTTTCACCATTTCAGCTTCCAAACACTTTTCACCCTGAAATTTTCACCTTTCAGGGCTGAAATATACTTTTTTTCACCCTGAAAGGTGCAAACAAACGCACCCATAGTACTTGTCCAAATTAGAAAACCAAAATAAACTTAATTATTTTGTTATGGCTTCCTAATGTGCAACATGGAGTATGTAATAGTCAGGCTAACTTACAATGCAGTGTTAGTACACTGTAGGGCAGGTAGCCATCAAATCATGTGTGGGTTTTTGATCCGGCGACTACCTACCCTACATTGTACTAACGTCATGAAAACCTTTTTCACTCCATTTGTCCAAAAAATCTTGGCTGTAATTAAAAAATTATGTATTATCATGCAAATAGATCCTATGCACGTGCAATGTTGCAACCAACTCTCTATGGGAGATGGCATGCACGTATGGCTTTAAATGTCATAGGCGCCAATAAATTTATACTCTCTCTATTCCAAAATACGGTGTATATTTGAAAATATTATTATTCTAAAATATTGTGTACAGATAACTTTATCTTTCCAAAATTGGAGGAGACTTGGAAGGATTTACTAAAACTTTGTTCATGAACGATCATACGAGTTGGACGGGATATGAGGAAGAAAAAGTCATCTGAATTCCTTGTAGGTTTCATAGTCCAATAAAAATAGGAATTTTCTTAAATGTACACAGTATTTTGGAATAGAGGGAGTATCAATTTCGAATGCAGCCAGGTTCTTGAGGATTGAGGGAGTATAATTTCTAGCATAGATGGTCCCTTTCTCTACAATTCACGTCCGGCATTCCTATTATTTCCTAATGCTAAAAGGTGCAAAATAAAAGGACATGAGTATGCTAAAGAAGGAATTTAAAGGACTATAATTAACATATGTATACAGTATACATACATGCTGACAACGTGGCAGACAGAGGAGCGATTGAAGGAGCAGTCACATGACACATTGTTGGCGAAAATCCTCTCATTGGTTGCAATCGGCGTGACCCACAAGCGGGACCCACTGTTGCATGGGTCCACACCATTGCTAAAGTCCCAGTCGTTCTTCTTGATCTTGGTTGCTATGGCTCGCAGCGCATCCACTGTCAAACACTCAAACCAAACCGTGTTAAACCGGTTCTTACACAACTTTCCGCCTGACCCATTCCAAATTTATATACCCAAGCTAGATCAGCAAATTCCTACTTCCTACCGTCGCTTTTAATTGAGGCCATCATATAATTGATCATTTAATTGAGGTCCATAGTAAAAGCTAGGCTTTCCGAGAGAGCGAGTGCCTTTCATCACATAGGCCTCTTATCCTTGACCCAGGGTCATTGCCAGGGCGGCCGTCGTCACCGCCTTTAGCCTAATTTTAAGAATTATGAGGGAATGGTATCATCTAACTTTGGTATATGGATATTTTTCTAATTGTCTCGATTAAAAGTGACAGGAGGGAGTACCATGTTTAAGAAGTTGAACAAGATTCTAAATTAGCTTTTTTGCCTTACAAAGTACTCCCTCCGTCCGACTTTAACAGCTTTTCGTGTTCCGAACTGGTTTCATTTTAGAAAACAAATTGTTGTTATTAAAGTTGGAGGAAGAGAGTGCTTAAGATTTCAGCTGGCTCTATTATCTTATACAAAATAGAAAGTACTACCTAAAAGAGAAAAGAAAAGAAAAAAATGCAGAAACTTATTATAGTTCCAATCAGCTAGCTATTATAAAACAACACCGAAGTTCCTAGGAGTGGTAAATGATGAGTACCTTCTTCCTGAGGCAGCTTCTGTGCATTTGAGCCTAGCTCCCCATACCCAAGGATCAAAGCAAAGAAGAAAGCTAGAACACAGGCACGCTTCCAAGCTCTACCAACTGACCCCATCTCACTCTTCCTCCAAATGAGCAGACAAAATGAAACTAAAGATGAGAGATTGATCAATTGAATTGAAGAAGAAGAAGAAGAAGAAGAGTATGAAACAAAGGGAAAGGCTGAGAAGGTGTTTGAGCTGAAGTCCTTGTCAGGTACACAAAGAGAAACTTGGAAGAATAGCAAAGCAGTTGCGGAAGCAGTGATGGCGAGTTGAAAGCATCAAACCTTTTTGGAACCAACTGACCCAATCTCACTCTTCCTCCAAATGAGCAGACAAAATGAAACTAAAGACGAGAGATTGATCAATTGAATTGAAGAACAAGAAAAAGAAGTAAGGGTATATATGAAACAAAAGGGTAAGGCTAAGGAGAAGAACGTGTTTGAGCTGAAGTCCTTGTCAGGTACACAAAGAAAATTGGAAGAACAGGAAAGCAGTTGAGGAAGCAGTAATGGCTAGAGTTGAAAGCTTCAGATCTTTGTGGAAATAGTGAGAGGGGGGGATGGATAGATAGATATGGTATCTGAATTCTTGCAGTCGGCCAGCCAGCCGCCAGCAATTAGTCTACAAAATGGTGAGGTCAAATGTGGGTCCCTCACGATATTATAACGAGTTGTATTCCTCCTTACGTACTGTATTGACGGTTTCAGCCTTAAGCTTTCTCCTTATGACAGTCTTGTCAACCGCGTACGGATGGTTTTGTCGCTGAACTTTGACCCCAGAAGATACAAGAGTGAAGCGTATTTATAACTTTATACAATGCGTTCAAGCGCATGCGCATCGGCTTGCGCTTCCGCTTGCCCCCTGATTTGAAGCCCGCTGTCCGATCAAAATTGGGAGGTTACAAAGCAATTACTGCCTCCTGGCATTTTTAATTGAGACACTAACATAATTTGTCACTCTTTAATACATAGAGATGTGGAGTCCATAGCAAAAGCGTAAGCTTCCCGAACGCCCGAAAAAGGCAGCGCTTTCGGTGCCTCCAAGCTCTAACGGAGAAGACATCTTTTGAACAAAGAATAATTAAGGAACGATATCATCTAATTTTCATCTTTTGAACAGCATCAGCAAATTCTCTCAATTAACGGTGACTAAAGGGAGTATTAACTTTTCCCATTCCCCTCGTACGATAAAATATAATCGTTTTTTTAATGGTGCTCTCGCTCTCACATTTTGTACCAAATGCAATTGGGGCCTGTCTCCATCTTGGCTTAACTAATAACTGGGGCTCGCAGAGGACAAGAAATGGACAACCTGGAAGCAATTGTAGATCTTTCTCGCCGCCCGCCGAATTTGGCTTTTCAGGACGGCCAGTTAGGTGGCTCCCACATGCTGCTACTAAAAATATACTGCAATATTAACAAAATGAATCCTATTAGTATAATTACAAAAAAAAAACTCCCCGTCCTATTAGGAACAAGCTGTCTGGGGGACATGGTTGGTTGCACAAGGTGAGGTTTGGCACTCCGGCTCTAGAGGAAGTGGCGTTGCCGATGGTGGAGGGTGAGATGGAGGCGATGGATCAGGCCCAAGAAACAGCGGAGGTGATGGTGTGCGACGATGGTGCACAAGGCGAGGCGCAGATAGCAAAGATCGGTAACAGAGATGCAAAGTTAGGTCCATCCTACCCCAACATTAAGGGTGGTGACAATGCTGACAGGGATGAGGATGAGAGAAACAGGGTGGCTGCTGTTTGCATGCACTTATTTCATGACGGAGGGAGTATAATCTTAGTATGCCTCAGCTCACACATGTCAGCGTGCATCGAGGCATTGCAGATATCGGATTTCAATCCAACAATGCGCATGGATTCAAGTGGTACAACCAAGGTCGATTTGACATGCATACAATTTTTCGAACTTCCAACTGTCCTTGCAATTAACTAATTGCTATTCAACGCTTCCAATTACTCGTAGGCAAGTTGGTTGGGTCTCCCTCATGCTATTCAATTCCCTTTGAAATTATAATGGAATGGATTTTTTTTGCGTCAGTGGAAACAAAGAGTGATTGCTATTCCTAATTCAAGGCCCACAAGAAATATTTAGGTTGTGATTGGAAGCTCTATTTAATCACATTTTCTTGATGACAAATACATCCTCGTGGGGTTTAGCTTTTTTTCCACGTATGAAGCTATTGTTATTATTGTAAGGACACCTGCTAATCCTATATTGATAGAGTGTGGACAGGTGATTCAAACCCTCCTACTAGTAATTGGAAGCGTTGAATAGCAATTAGCTCATTGCAAGGACAGTTGGAGGTTTGAAAAATTGTATGCATGTCAAGTCTACCTTTGTTCCCTTATTCATTATTTGATTAGTTTACTATCATGTACAGGTAAGTACCTTTGCTTGCTTATTCCAATCGTGCCATAAGTATAGCCCTTCTAGTCTTATACAAATAAAAAACAAGTAAAACTATACACGTTCCCGTTTTTCTTTTTTGACTACTATCCCCTTATAGGGGATTTCAGCAAGGCTCTCCTTTATGACCGATATATTTGAGTCTTTGAACATTGCATTGTACCTAGGGTTGAATAGACTCCCCATGGTAAAAAGAACAATGGTCGGGGAGCTGTGGCTATATTTTATCATGGAGTACGTCATCACTTATAAAAATCAACGTGATGGATTTAGATATGAGAAACCCTAGGATAGCGTGTGGCCGGTGGTTTTGGACCGTCTGGTCAAAAACTATGCATGGCGATGGCGCGTTCTCCAGTATTTATCTGTTCATTAGGTGTTTCCATCGTTGAAATGATGATATGATTGAATTTCACGTGCAAGACTTACATAAAATGATGATAGGGATACAAGTTGCTCTTCTTAGTCAAATAAAAAAAAGATACAAGTTGCGCTGATATGGAGATCAACATTTGCAGCTAATGGACCAAATTTGTCTCTTTGTTCACCCTCGACTAGCAGGATGTTTGAGTCTTTGTTCAACCTCTACATGTCGCCTTGTCAACTGCCACTCATGTATAATACTCCTCCCGGGCACGTTTAATGTTGCCCGGAAGGAGTAGTCATATATCTAGGGGTAAAAAAAAGTTATTTAATAGAACATAGACTAAGGTGAGCCAATCTAACCCTGTCTCCTTTTAAACTATTGGAGTTTCTATCATAAAAAGGTAAAGCAATAGATCACACAACACTTAGTTCGATCATATATTGTGTGCAATCGATGGCTAGAAGCCAACGTCTTTTTCGAGAGCTGTTGCGATCCATTGCACACGACGTACTATTGATCGCACATTGAAACGTTTCGTCTCCAATGGCTCTATGACGACTTTTATTTTTCGTGAATAGAACCCGATCAATGGGATATTACTCCAAGGAACGTTTTCTAAATGTATTTCCTCTAGAAATTCGTTTTCTGCCACATTTATTGGGTGATCCATGATGAGTCTTGTAAGCTTCAAGTGCGATCTATGTGAAATGTGAAAAGATGTGATTTGATGTCAACGAATTTACAATGCTTCAAGAAGTGAATTTGAAAACTATCACCATTGCTAGGTGCTGATTTTCATAAGGCTTTGTTTATCCTAAGAGGAAATTTGCTTGAGAATCCATAAGAAAATTTGTGTCTTCAATTGGGAGGAAATAATTCCTAAATTTGGGAGAGTTGTATATCGCACAAAGCCTTTCCCTTTCTTCTACTATTTATTTATGTTAACAGTTCTTTGCAATTCAATGATCAAGCGGATTTGAGAGGATATGTTCTAGCACAAACAAATTAATCTAGTTTGTAAATCCTATCTTTAATTATAAAAAACTATATCTAGTCTTTGCTACTGGTAGATGATACATGTTCTTATATGAAGGGAAAAAAAATTGCAAATGCCCCATGGGCAATATACTATTAGCAGAAGAAAGATGTATCGAAGGATCCCACACTACAAACACACTGGTCGCATGGACATATAACTATAGAGGTTGTTGCACACTCCAATTGTATACTGCCTCGGTCCCTCCGTCTCTTATTTAGTTCTTATTAGCATTTCAAAATGGAATAAAATCCGTTCACTTTCCAATAAGAGTATAGGACACTTAAAAATGGAACTGAGAGTATAAAAACCGATATAAAGCTAACAGCACAATGATATACAAACACAATAGCATGAACTCTTCTAGGGTGAGTCAAAACAATTAAACCCATGGCCTCGAACACCAGTGTCAGAAGGTCTAACGGATAGGAGAAGGGGTGTTCATGGACGTCCGTTTCCATTGCTCCGTCCATGTCTGTGTCCGTCCGCTACTTAACGGACGGCCCGTATGGACCGGATACGGACAAAAGCTTTTTTCCGTTCTAGTAGGGTACTACGGACATGGATAGTATCACGGACGTCCGTGTCCGTTACCCCATAAAAAAAACCCTTCTCCGTTCTCCCTCCCCCTTGCCCTTCTCCGTCGAGGTCCCCTTCTCAGGGGTGCTCTATTATCTCTGGAAGCTCTGACGACGACCCCCAACGCTCCCCACTCTCTCTTTCTCTCCCTAACATGTCTTCCAGACTCATCTGGTGCTCTTACCACTTTCCTGTTTCCCGCTCCCAATTTGATTATGCAAATTCAGTAAGCTTCAGCACTTCTAGCTTGGATTCTTGACGTTTTTTTTTTTCAGTTTTTTTTTGTATTTTTTTGGGTTTTTTATGTCATGATTTGGAGGGTGTTGTACTCTTCTCCTCCTCTAATTTATCTAAAAATTGTTTTTTTTTGCCATTTTCAAGCAACAGATTGGCTTCAATTCTTCAATTGTTTGATAAATTGCTCAAATGGGTTTCTTCTACTTTCCTGCATCGTGCAACAGATTCCTCTGTTTTTCCCATTTTCCGCTCAAATCTAAAAGTTATTTTTTAATCTTTTTCTTCGTCTCATATTCGAATTCCTAACTTTCTCTTTGGTTCCCCGATTGATTTGTCAAATGGGTTTTTTCTCCTTCTTGGAATCATTAATGGATTGTACTTTTTCCCTTTATAGTCAAAATTGGTTTTTTGTTTCTTGTAGATCCATCTTCTCGAAAGGATTCTTTCTCCACCCCTCTCGACAACATGAACTCATCACCAGTCCCTCCCTCCAGTGAACGGAGGCGTGGGCATATTGTGGTTTTTTTAGTGTCATTTATATGATTTAATTAGTTTGATTGATTGAGTTATAAGTACCTTGTTTAAGTTGTCCATAAAAAACTATCTTATTTTAGTGAAACTGCATGCTCTTTGTCAGTCTGATAGTAAACCAGTAATCTTAAACTGGGCATGGCTTGAAAAAGATTTATTGTCCATAAGTGTCCATGGATAACCACGGGACAGACACAGACAATTTTTTTAACGGAGAACTAGACAACACCTCCTTTTATTAGTGACGGACAGTTGTCCGTGTCCGTAAACACCCCTAGATAGGACAGTCGCTGCTAGATAATTGAAACCGTGCAACTCCACCTGAAGGAGGAGAGGACAAGTACTAAAGGTGGCGAAGCAAGAAACAAGAAGGAATGTTGAGCTCAAACTCCTGTGAGTGGTGCTATTCCTCCCACTTATTTATCATCGCCACCCTCACGGGCTTCTCATGGAAGGGTGGCGGTGATAAATAAGCGGGAGAAGAAGTATTTTCCAAACTCCTATTACACATAGAATTGGGTACCTAGAAGTTCTCCCACATTGGCATCGAATACATGGCCCCAACATCTGCACCAGCACTCGGATAAGCACCTCTAACCCACCCCTTTGATAGGAATATCCCCATCCTTACTGCAAACTTGGTCAAGTTGACGCCCAAGTTATAGAGAACTCTTTGGCTGCTGAGATGTAGCAATACTTGTGCTAGAGTAGAGAGCGAGATGGGCACCCTCGCCATTGACCGCGCACTTTCTGCTGCACCATCACTCCGGGTTGTGATGTTCCACACTCGTAAAGAGGAGCCGTGCATCAACCTAAGCTAGGTCACTACAATCGGGTAATCATCAAGGGATCAAATATGATTAAGTGCGATTTAAAATATCACAGGTAACTAAAAGTCTTTAATAACTAGAATAATACTATATCATTTTAGTTATAACAATGTTAGAATTTAATGTGATCATGTGTTAAAAAAATTTATTGTAACCACAATTAATAAACACAGTCTTGATAGAACTAAAGAAACTTGAATAATTCCCTAAGCACATGTAACACCTTAGTTTTTATAAACGATCTTAAATGCATAATACATCGGAATGCAACGGAATTTCTTTCGATAAATATGAGAAAACACGCTTCCAGAGTGTAAGGATTTTTAAATCATTTCAAAATAAATAAGAGTACATAATATATTATAGATTCGACCAAATAAAATAGACAGCCCATATCCGGCCTATGTACACATCCACATGTCTCAACTAGAATAACAATAAATAAAATTACAAAGGCTCTCACATGCTAACATTAAATAATGAAAGATAAATTACATTCTACCAATCTATCAAACATCATCGCTTCTCACAACTCTGATTCCCAAGTCATCTGCAGACTATTCAAAATAGTTTGGTTGAATATTTTCATACCTAATAGGATTGACCAACAATAATACAATAGTTCATTACAGATGATATCATTATTAATATCAGCAAATTAATATTCAATACATTAGTTTAGTTAGAATAACCAAGTGTCATGTACGCGTTACTACTTCTAAATTCCTTTTAGGTATTCTCTAGTTGTTCTCATACATCCTGATGTTCCTGATATTCTTTCAATACCTCATCATCTTACATTCTTCATACTACAACTAGTGCTTACTAGTAAGCTACCCTAGGCCTTAATTCTTAGGTCATGAGTCAACCTAAATTCTTCATGCATTCTTTTTTATCCCCACAAGCCACGCATAGCAGAAGATTCCGAGGGGAATTCATGGTTTCCACGAATTTGAGTTACATGTTGATGTAGACTCCCATCTACAATGGAGAGAGAGAGAGAGGGAGAGAGGGAATAGAAAAGTTTAATTAGAACTAAAGAGAACTAAAATCTGTATTTTCTTCTGTAATCTCGTTTGGGCCATAGGCCTCACATATTAAAAGAGTGAAAAAAACTAATCCTAGTGCAAGTAATAAGACTTGACTAGGAAACATGATTAGATAAAGAATTCTACTCCTAATAGAACTAAGAAAGTATGTAGAACTATATCAAGTAACTACTAGTCCTAATAGGAATGCCTAATTTAGTCCATAACATTCCACCACGCTCTGCATCACCTTGTCTTCAAGGCGATGAACCCAAGATACTGCTCCAAAAAATCATCCTCACTCATCCAAATAGCATCCTTAGGAGAACGGTGCAACCAAGCAACGAGAACCTCAGTAATAACATGCCTACAACGACGCTCAAGGATAACATGAGGCATTGACTGAGACTCATCTAGCGGTAAAGGTGGCAGAACAGGCTGCAGAAGAGCGAAAGGATCACCCATAAACTTCCGAAGCCGAGAAACATGAAACACAGGGTGAACCTGAGACTCCGGAGGTAACTGCAAGCGATATGCCACTAGGGCAATACACTCTAGAATAGGATACGGGTCATGGAAGTAATGAGAAAGCTTCTCATTGCCTAGTTTATGCACAGATGTCTGCCGATAGGGCTGGTGGCAGAGATAGACAAGGTCTTCAACCTCAAACTTACGATCTGCATGGCTCCTATCATAAACTTGTCGCATGCGGTTCTATGAAGCTGCCAAGTTAAGGCGAACCTGGCGCAACACTTCATCTCAGGCATGGAGTGTAGTGTCTACCTTAGCAATAGAAGAGTAAAAATGCACATAATGAAGCATTGTAGGTGGAGTACAACCATAAACAATCTAAAAGGGTGTATAACACGCTGAAGTATGGAAAGCAGTGTTATAAGACCACTCAGCCCAAGCAAGAAAAGATAACCAAGTGTGGGGCCTATACCCTGTGAAACATAGTAAATACTGTTCAAGGCAACGGTTAACCACCTTAGTTTGCCCATCCGTCTAAGGGTGATAAGAAGATCTCAACCGAAAGGTAATGCCCTACAAACGGAAGTATACTCTTTCCAGAAGGAAGACACGAATATCCTGTCATGATCATAAACAATAGATTTGGGCATCCCATGGAGGCGGGCTACATCACGCACAAAAATCTCAGCAACACTCTTTGCTGTATAGGGGTCGGTGGGAGAGAGCCAAAAAATGGGCGTACTTGGAGAGCCTATCGACCACCACAAGCACAACCTATTTACCTTAAACTTTGGGCAAACTCTCAATAAAATCCATGCTGATATCTTCTCATATCCGCTCAGGAAGAGGCAATGGTTGTCGAAGGCTAGAAGGGGTGGTAGAATCACTCTTAGCACGCTGACAAAAATCACACTGGGCCACAAAAAGTTGTACGAAACATTTGAGACCACGCCATGCAAAGATTTGAGAGACCCTTTTATAAGTACGAAAAACCCCTTCATGGCCAGCTGCTAGAGTACAATAGAAAAGATGAAGAATATCCTTACGCAGTTGCTCAGAGTTAGGCACCCAGAGGTGCCCACTCCATAACACAAGACTATCCTACAAAATAAAGCCAAGAGAGGACGAAGGATCTGCCTGCAAGTGGGAAATAAGATCACAAACATCGGAGTCCGCCAAATAAACAGCCCACAACTCATCCATAAAAGTAAAAATAGGAGCGGAAAAGACATGTAGGGAAGAGTCCTCGAACTGTCGAGATAAGGCATCTACAACATGGTTCTCGGAACTCCACTTATTGACCATCTCATAATCGTATACCATCAACTTGGAAACCCAACGTTGCTGAGCTGGAGTAGCCACTCTCTAATCCAGAAAGTACTTGAGCGGCTAGTGATCAATCTGGATGATGAAGTGACGACCTAAGAAGTAGGGGCGCCACTTAGTCACTGCATGGACGATAACAAGCATCTCACGGTCATAAATAGATAGAAGTAAAGACCATCCCGACAAAGCCTGTTGTGTCCCGGCATGGGACACGAACAGGGCCAGGTATCATGGCCGGAGAAAGGGAGGAAGACAAGAGAAAATGTAAAAGAAAAGTAGTTTCTTTATTGCATAAGTTAAACTGAGGAGGATGACCTCCTAATAAAGGGAGAAAGGTGGCGCAGTGCCCTAGGGAAACACGCCACTAATTGGGCCACTATTTGGCACTGGTAATTCTCTATCAGCCCGTTACCTAACAATTAGCTTAAACGGGTCTGATTACAATAAGATACGCATCAATTAAATATCCTAATGAAGTAATGCCTGATGTGATGGGATGCTGACGTTGAGCTGCTGACGTATACCACTGGGCCTAGCCTGACGTTCACAACAATCTACCACGCTTCTGCTCCCGCCTTGTCCTCAAGGCGGCCAAGAAAAAGCGCTCCAACCAGTGAGAAAATGGGGCATAAAATAAGGGATCGTCAGCATCTCTCGTTCTATGTGGTGCTGCCAATAACTCATAAAGCTTGTGGGCCGACGACGCTCAAAGGCTAGCTGGATTGCTTTGTAATCAACATCCAGAGCAGCATTTTCCAGCTCTTGACCTTTAAGCACCCCCTCCTCTGCTTTACGAAAAGCCTCTTCTTTATCAGCAGCAGTACTATCATACCACAAGTTCACAACATCATCGCTACCACTGGTTGCTAGAGTGTCCGTGCTATTCCCAACAGCTAGCGCCAAGACCTTGACTGCGTGCTGGTCGTAAGTTGCAACACTCTCGTTGGCTTCCACATTCCACAGCTTCACTAGACCATCAGCGCCACATGAAACAAATTGGGGTCCTCGAGTTAGAAATGAAGCCTGCAAAACACTTGATGTATGGCCTTCAAATGCTTTTAAGCATGCACCACCAGACATTTCCCATATCTTAACTGTTCTATCCCCAGATGATGTGATGACGCATTTAGCTACGGAAGAGAATTCCACAGACCAATTATCGCGTTTGTGCCCAAGAATTAAATCTGGAAGGCTCCATATACATGCAGTGCAACACTTCCATATATACCCAAGTTCATTTGAAGATCCATCTGAGTAAAGTTCCACAGATACCCAAGTTCCCTCGGGGTTCCCAAGAATCATTGCTAGCTTTTGATATATAATGTCGAATGTTCGTTGGGCATGCTGAGACCCAAACAAAAGCCACAGTTCATCAAGCAGCAGAGTAACTGATGCTTCAAGTATATCCAAGTTAAATAACTTGCAGAAATGCAGATTTGCTGATGCAAAAGGCAATGCCAAAACTGGATTTCCCGATCTCATATATATCGCGGACAGCAAGAGCAAGACTGTCACTGTTGTAATTTGCATGTTAGTTTTGTAATATGTTGAAAAGAGAGATTGGGCCACATCTGCAGCCTGACTATACTGCTTGGCTGTAAGAAGAATTCGAGCAAGGCGAAGGCGACATTCAACTTTAAGCTCCATGTCAACTCCACTTGTAGAGGAGGCCATTAAGCCAAGCTCGCCACATAAACTTGTTGTCACTTTCAACTTGTCCTTATGCAAAGCACAGGTATGAAGCAACTGCAGCTGGAGCATCAGGATTGGTGATCGTGATATAGAGACAAACTTCTCTTCAGCCAATTTCTGGGCATAAACTGCTCCTATATCTCCTTTGATTGTGGCAAGATGGTGGATAAGATTGAAACCCTCTGCGCTGTATAAGGCCCTTGTCAATAGCACCAGTAATTCTTGTTGAGCTGTTAGTGAAGTGCCCAAATTGGTACAGGATCTGGTTGAAAAAATAGACCCCTTTATATTTGTAGCATGGGAAATGCTTACGACAGACCAGAATTTGTGCATAGCGGCTAAAGGGTATGCTAGACAAGTGTCATCACTATTCTGTTGAGAGACTGGAACTGCTTCAGCATCTCTCTGCGCATTAACAAACTCTTGTATCAGCACCAGGGGGTGGTCCGGCTGCTGGAGGAATCCCCCATCTTCGGAGTCAAGCATATGATCTGCAAGTATCCACGGAAGTGAACCTTCAAGTTGAAACTGAATAACACAAAAAGAATCCAAATTAATGTCTCGAACCCAAAGGAGACCAAAATCGGTGAACATGGCAATGGCAGCTGTATAGTCCAGAACATGGAGGAAAAAACCAAGCTTGAAAAATAACTTCTTCAGCAGCGGAAGATCACCACCAGTAATCGCATTGCCACTGTTCCCAAAGAGACATCCAGGCAGCCTTAATGTACCACCAGAGACTGGCTCATAATTCAGAAACTGCAGATAATGAATGTGTGCAATTGTTGGAGCAAAATCATCTGTGATATATCCTCTGCTTGCAACTTTTGTATATACTCTTATAAGGTTTGATGTAAAATATGTTGTATTAGCCAACTCATTGCAATTCCAAGACCATCGTGGACTTCCACTTGCAGGGGTAAGAAAATCTAACCAAAACTTTTCAGAAAATGCAAGCATCTTTGCAGATTTAGCAAAATCAACAACAATTAAAGCGGAAACAGGACTACAGTTGATAGAATCTACAGCACTGTCTTCATTTTCTTTAGCAAGGGAGTCATTAGAAATACGATATACCAGATTACCATAAGGTGGAGTTTCTATATTTACCCAGCGGACCCTCCGTCACAGTTGGAAGCATCGATACTGGAAACATGTTTGGAGCGCCTTTCTGGTCCACAGATGTCTCCAAGACCAGGGCAACTTCCTTTTCTCTCATAACCAGAGGTGTTGTACTGTCGCGAAGAGTCGAACTATCATCTGGCAACCCTTCAACTACCTCATCATGGTTCGATAAATCGTCCTCCGTGTCAGGGTCAGCGACCCAGGAAGGATTATCTGGTATTGACGTTGCTTCCCCTAATTCAAGCACAAGATTAGCCAAATCACCAACCTCGTCATCCAAGGTCACATCACTTGCTGTAGTCGGATCATTCAGCCGTGCGCATTGATCAGATGGGCCAACTTGCCCTGGATCGTGCTCATCCACGTATCGAAACACATCGTGGGAAACAAAGTAGCCACCCACTTGCGGGGAGAGCCAGAAGGACTGAGCAAAATTCCTCGTTGAATAGTCGTAGCGTGCGAGAACTCCCGTCACCTGAATACGAATTCCACCCTCAGGTAACTCCTGAACATCTTCAACCTCTGTTTCTGTGCTCATGCATTCATGGTGGAAAGACCGAATTTTCTCAGCTATCCCTTGCAAAGTCGTGAAGGAACTCATAGCACCATTGGGCTCAGGTCGGCTGAGCCTGCTTGAATCATGGTAGAATCTGAAAACTTCCTCCGGCTTGGTGTAAAGAAGGCAATAATAATGATCAGTAAAGAGCTTGCAAACCCTTTGTGTATAATCGGAGACTGTAGTCCAAGGAGCCAGAGAAAAACCATCCGTTTGCCACTCAGGCATTTCGTCAAACACTCGACGGCCAACTGAAGAGGAAGGTGTCGTTTGCCACTTAGGCATTTCATCGAACGAGCGACGGTCAACGGAAGATAGAGGTGTCGACGCCGGCCTGGAGATATCGGCCCTCCTCGCCGGAAGGTCGACCACAAGGGCACCGGTTGCGGCGGGATGTGGTCTCGTCGTTCTTGCTGCCAAATCCCAACCCACGGTTTCAGGGAACAGAGTCGGTTCCCATGAACGGTCGGCGTGAGCTTCTCCTGCTGTCTCCATAGGACCTTCTTGTGGCCGCCGCAGTTGCAGTGCTCGACCGTGGTGAGGGTTGGCTCAAAAGAGTGGAGCTGGCCATCGGGGTGAGAGGAAAAACAGAGGCCTGCAGGGGTCTGTAATTGGCCGGGGAAGTGGCAAAGCTGGGAGCTTTGTGCGACGGACGGCTGGTGGGGGGGGCATGGCCTTGGTCGGCGAGGTGCTGCTCGCCGGGTCTGTCCACTGCGCAGCCCGGGATCCCTTCCATCAACCAGATGTGGGTGAAGGCAGATCCAAATAGGGATTGTAGGAACTAGAATCGGGGGTTGTTGAAGTGGCATACCAGGCGGCGGGGCCTGGCAACGGCGTCGGCGGCGGTGGAGTCGTCAGTGACCTGGCTGGTGACTGCATGGCCGTGACTGCTGCACGTTTGCACGACCTGGCCAGTGACTGCCTGGCGTGATCTGCGGTTGAATCTGCTCTGTGAGTTCTTGATAAAGCGCCGTCAACCTGGGAAGTCGAGCCGTCGGAATGGAATCAGTATCAACCTGTAGATCGAACTGCTCTGATACCAATGTTGTGTCCCGGCATGGGACACGAACAGGGCCAAGTATCATGGCCGGAGAAAAGAAGGAAGACAAGAGAAAATGTAAAAGAAAAGTAGTTTCTTTATTTCATAAGCTAAACTGAGGAGGATGACCTCCTAATAAAGGGAGAAAGGTGGCGCAGTGCCCTAGGGAAACACGCCACTAATTGGGCCACTATTTGGCACTGATAATTCTCTATCAGCCCGTTACCTAACAATTAGCCTAAATGGGTCTGATTACAATAAGATACGCATCAATTAAATATCCTAATGAAGTAATGCCTGATATGATGGGCTACTGACGTATACCACTGGGCCTAGCGTGACGTTCACAACAAAGCCTTACTAAAAAAGGCAATAGGACACTCATTCTGCAAGTGGACTGTGATCGTTTCAATATAGAAACCCTTGCAAGTGCACAAGGCAATTGTACTACGACGAGTATTAAAAGGTTGTCGAACCTTAGGGACGGTTAAACAATTTACCAAACTCGAGAGAAAAGTTGCAGTTTTTAATTAATCTAAGGAAAACAATGAATTTTAACTAAACTAACTGAGATTTAATCAAGATAAAGGAATACCAAGGCTCCGAATCCACCACAATAAACTAGTGTATCGTCTCTTTCTCTCTCTTGTAAATAAATTACTAATTGGCTAGCATATTCCTCTCGAACATACACTTGTCAACTCAAATTATAGTGTTCTCCTCTCGGACATAACACATAATCAATTCAGCATATGGAATTGTGATCTATCTCTCTCGAGTATAAACTAATGAATCTTTATTAATATATGACACTTCAAACCACTCAGGTTCCTCTCGGACACGCAAGTGTTCTTTCAGATTGAAATCCAATTACTTCACTCTTGTCTCTCTCGAGTACAAAGAACAAATTTCAATGAACTAACTGTGATTGCATAATAAAGAGTCATACACCAACTAGAATAAAACATAATATGAGAGAAAAAAAATTATACAACTAGTCTATTGGGCTTCATCTACGCCTTGGAGAGGAGTTTAGCCTTACATGGGAAGATAATCCATCATCATGTTCTTCATCTTCTTCTTCTTTTTCTCTCCTTTGCTCTAGCCTCCAAGGACTCCAAAAGAACTCAAAAGTCTATTCTCTAATGCTCAATACGTCCCCCCTTAAAGCATACATATAGGGGTGAAGGAAAACTACAAACTCTCCTTCCAAATCCGAGTCAAAATATGCCTTATTTCAGTTTTGCGTATACGGCAATCAATCGCTACAGTAACCGATCGATTGATTACTATTCATCGATAAAATCAAGTAGATACGATCGATCGAGAGGTGCCGATCGATCGCAAAAATCACATTTGCTACAGTAACCGATCGATCGCTTTTCACCACATTTCTGCATCTTGCTCTCATTTTCCTACAAAAACCAAAAACTACATTAAAGTATCACTAAATCTAATCAAAATACTAACATAAACATGAGTTTAAGAGATAATAAAATGCATATTTTAAACGTATATCAGACTGCTCTAAGACCAGCATCATATGCATCACTCTCAACAACAAAGGTCTTGACAAAATCTGGTAAGGCAAGTCCATGGGTAGAAATAAGCGCCGCTTTGAGTGCTTCAAAAGTGCGCTCAGCAGTGTCAGACCAACCAAAGGCCCCCTTTTTCAACAAAGCAGTCAAGGGGGCAACAATGGTGCAATAAGAGGAGATAAAATATCGATAATAACCTGCAAGACCCAAAAACCACGTAATGCACATGTAGTAGAAGGTCGAAGCCAATCCCAAACTGCAACAATCTTTGTTAGATTTGTAGCCACGCCATCGATAGAAATAACATGCCCCAAATACTCAATCTGACGGCAACCAAAGGAACATTTTGATCGCTTTAAGAAGAGACTATGCTCATGTAGAAGGGAGAAGACAGGCCACCATAAGTGCTCCAAGTGGGAATCCCAAGTAGGGCTATAAATGAGAATATCATAAAAAATACAAGCAAAAAGCACCATAAATAAGCCATGAAAATATTATTCATCAAACCCTAGAAGGTAGAAGGGGCATTAGTGAGGCCGAAGGACATGACGAGAAACTCATAATGGCCGTCATGTGTGCGGAACCCCCTCTTAGAAATGTCATCAGGGTGCATAAGGATCTGATGATAACCCGAACGGAGATGCAACTTTGAAAATAACTGAGCACTAGCCAACTCATCAAGTAGCTCATCTATAATCGGGATAGGGTACTTATTCTATAATCTACACAAAAATGCCAAGAACCATCCTTCTTGCGAACAAGGAGGACAGGGGTGGAGTAAGAAACTAACTTGGACAAATAATGGCAGATGAAAGCATCTCTTGAACAAGTCACTAAATCTCAGTCTTCTGAGCATAGGGGTAGAAATAAGGTCTCACATTGGCCGAAGGCGCACCCGACTATATAGGAATATGGTGATCATATGCACAAGGAGGAGGCAGCCCATGAGGCTCCTTAAAAATGGCATGATGCGCATCAATGAGGGTGGCCAAATCTGGTGAAACAGTAATGGATTATGGAACATCATGCCAGGCAATGCTGCAACACGTAGCCATGACAGTGATACTGATAGTATCATGGCAGATTCTATAGACTGAAGATGGCCTAGTGGTTGAGCAGTGATACGTACCAGCTTGCCACCATAAGTAAAGTCCATTGTCATAAGTCGGAAATCCCAAGAAATAGGGCCCAAATCCTCAAGCCATTGAACACCGAGGACCACATCAACCCCCTTGATGGGAAGCAAGTATAAGTCTATCATGTAAGTCTGGAATGTAACTGCAAATCAACTTTAGAGCAAATACCGGAACTCTTGAGACGATTACCATCAACAATCAACACATCAAAAGTCTCAAAGTCCTTTATAGGATAGCCCAAGCGGCAAGCAACATGGTCATTAACAAAATTATGGGTTCTACCACTATCAATCAAAACTAAAACCAGTTGCTTTTTAATCAACCCTTTGACTCACATAGTACATGGAGTAAAAGTACATGCAACGTAATCTCCAGCTCACAAGCCTCAATAGTGGTTAAATCCTCCTCAAGAACATCGGCAAAAGTGTCATCCTCATACTCTTCATCATAATGCTCATCAAGCATATAAAACTGACGAGTAGTGCAGCGATGTCCAGGGTCATACTTTCATCACAATATTACTTTCATCACAATATAACATAGTCCTTTTGAACGATGATCGGCCATTTGTGAAGGAGTAAGTCGAGTACTAGGAGGAGTGGATGAATTAGCAGGAGGTTGAGTACCACGTGGCTGGCCAGATGACGGAGTCGGATGGGAAGGAAAAGGAGATGGCCTAGAGAAAGAATGCCCCAACTGAGCTAGCTTTTCCTCACAAACATGAGCCATACGCATCATTTTCATCAATGAGACTTGTGGAAAAGTCTGTAACTCAGCTTTATTATTCGATCGGAGGCCTGCTTCAAAAACTCCCATAAGTGTATGCTCAAGCCATCCCTAAACGTGGTTCACCAATTGCTAAAATTCATCTTGATAGTCTTGAACTGACCCACGCTGGCGAACCTGACGAAGTAGGCTATTATAATTCGTATATGTAGTTTAGCCGAAGTGCAGACAAAGGGCCTGCTCAAACTCTTCCAACATAGAATCGGGGTGACGCTCTAAATATTGGTCCATCCAATGCATAGCATGCCCTTCCATATGAAAGGAAGCCAACTCGCAATGCTCATGAGCGGGTGATCGTTTAAATATTAAACCCTTGCTAGTGCACAAGGCAATTGTACTACAGTGAGTATTTTAGGGTTGTTGAACCTCAGGGACAGATAAATAAAGGAAACAGACTAAAGGAAATAAACTAAAGGAAACAGTTTTAAATTTAATCTAAAGGAAACAGTAAATTTTAGCTACTTTAAAACGAGTTTTACTTATATTGAGAAATACCAAGACTTTGAATCCACCATGAAATAAACTAGTATCATCGTCTCTCTCTCTCTCTCTCTCTCTTGTATAAATTCTTAATTGGCTAGCATATTCCTCTCGGACATATACTTGTCAATTCAAAATATCGTGCTCTCCTCTCGGACGTAACACATAAAGCAATTAGAACATGGAACTGTGTTCTATCTCTCTCAAGCATAGATCAATAAAACTTTATTGATATATAACACCTTAGTCTACTCACGTTCTTGGTCGGACATGCAAGTATTCTTCGGATTGAAATTCACAAGAATTCACTATAGCCTCTCTCGAGCACATAGAATAAATCTCAATAAATTAACTTTAAAAATCTAACAAAGATCATGCACCAACTAGAGTAAAATTAATATGAGAGAAAGAAAATGATACAACCAATCTATTCGGGCTTCATCTATGCCTTGGAAAAGGAGTTTAGCCAAGTATTAAGAGAGAAACACAAATCATCTTCATCATCTTCTTCTTCTTCTCTCTTTTGCAATAGTCGTCACAAAAATCTCTCCCAAAAGAACTCTTCTCTAACCTCTAAAATAACCTAAGATATAATGCTCCAGACGTTCTCCTTTAAGGCATATATATAGAGGTGAAGAGAAACCACGAAGCCCCCTTCCAATTCCGACTCAAGATAGGGTTGTTTTAAGTTTGTCGAATATGGCGATTGATTGCACTGTTCATCGATCGATCTCTGCTTCTCTCCGTTTCTTCATTGCGCCATGTTGATCGTTCAGTTTAAATCTTCGTATACTGATCGATCGCTTTAGTGCCGATCAATGGAGCATTGTTCACTTAACAACTCCAGTAGATACGATCAATCGAAAGATGAAGATCAATCGTGAGCACATCTTGCATCTCTTCTGATTTGGGGGCGATCGATCGCGTAAGCCTAACGATCGATCGGTTGCTGTAGACACAAACATTCCAGTAGATACAATCGATCGAGAAGAGAAGGATCGATCGCTTCCTTCGTTCACGTCTTCTTTTCTGGGTCAGGCAATCAATCGAGTAAGTCTGGCGATCGATCTGTTACTGTTCATTTGCCGAAATCTTTTGCTTCTTACTCTCTTCTTAAGCCAAAAAGAGTGTACGTCTTCTTTTCCTACAAAAGAACAAAAACTCATTAAATTAATACGAAATCTAATCAAACACTAACACAAACATAAGTTTAGGAGCTAATAAAATGCATAATTCATGTATAGATCAGCAGGGTCTGATGAAAGTGAAAGAAGTGCTTGGCATGTGAAATCCACACTTCTGGATCGCATCCGTTAAATACAAGAAATGTGACACGTATCAGATGAGCCTGAACAGTGCCTTCCTAGTCAATAGGGGCATCAGCATACCGACAATCCACACATCTGCGACCACGACCACGATTGCTCCCTCCCCGTCCACAATATTCAACATTATCAGGAAACTTGTCATCAGACGCATAATAATCATCTGCATTAGCATAAACAGATGCTTGTTGGGGCTGGACCACAGGGGTGCACCGGAGCGTAGAGAGGGGGACTGACATTTGGGCCCAATTGTGGTGGTGGGACACCTAATGGACCAATGGGCCGGATATGGGAAGTGCGTTGGTGAGGCTCATAGACATTTGGATTCTCAGATCCATGTAGAACGGGTCCATCTGGACCCATGTAGAAATAACCCCCATTCACTCCCATGCCGTGTTTTTGGGAAACTAGGGCATGAGGTGACAAATTTATCTGGGAGGCGATGAGAGGCAAGGGGACGGTGCTGGTGGGTATGTCAGTGGCGGCGGGTGCGACAGTGGCATGGGAGTTCCACTGAAGCTCAGACAGTGGGAATCTAATCTGCTCAAGGCGTTTGTGGTGGCCTGGCGTGAGGATGGGAGGTGACCGGGGCCGAAAAACTGACACCTTACGTGGAGCGGAGATGCGGCACGGTGGAGGCGTCTGGAGTGGGAACAGCGGGATCTAGCCGAAGGAGTGCTGGCTTGGCCTGGTGTAAGGTGCTGAAGTGCCTTGAACCAGAAAGGCAGTCTGGAGGTGCCGCTACCGATCGAGGGAGGCGGTGTGGTTGGGAGGAGGCACAACTGCAGCAGACAACTTGGGAGGCAAGTCCATGGCAGGAGTGGTCTGGACGGTCACAGCCATCGGCTCCGACAGACCCTGTAGAGAGGTCGCCGAAAAGGAGACAGCGGGCACGGCACCAGTGAATTGTGGGATGGAGTCGGTGTGGATTTGCGGCGCTAGCGAGCCGAAGGCGGGCAACTGGAAGAACACAGACGGTAGTGAGTCTGCCGTGAAGGCTCCCGACATCACAATGCCCGCAAAAGTGTCATACCGGGAGGCTGCAATTGCATGCCGGCGAGGAAATTTGATGGTAGAAACATGGTCGGGGAAGCGCCGAAGCTCGGAGGAGAAATCGACATAGAAAGATGATGCAAAGAAAGCAAAATCTCATTAAAGCAACTGTCATTCTCCTGTTGACTCGCATCGAGGAGACAAGTGGACTCTGCAAAGTTGGTGGCGATGAAATTCTTTAAATTAGTAAGTTCTCTCTCGACTTTTGCCTCCAATTGGGTAGTCCGGGAAGTCTCCTGGATGAGTGCGGTGATGGGAACGTTGTGAAAGTTCGTTGGATTAGGCATCATGGAAGAGGGCCCGAAGGACATCGGCGGTGGGTCGGGACTCTTCCCACGAGCGCCGGTCATAGCGGCAGCAAGGGTGGGTTGGGTGGGAACCAAAGATTGAGAACGACTTTGCTACCAATGATGTAGACTCTGGTCTACAACGGAGAGGGAGAGAAAGGGAATAGAGAAGTTAAACTAGGACGAAAGAGAACTAAAATATGTATTTACTTATGTAATCTCATTTGGGCCATAGGCCTCACATATTTTAAGAGTAAAAATGACCTAATCCTAGTGCAAGTAATAAGACTTAACTAGGAAACATGATTAGATAAGGAATTTTACTTCTAATAGAACTAAGAAAGACTGTAGAACTATATCAAGTAACAATTAGTCCTAATAAGATTGCCTAATTTAGTCCATAACACATGCACCATAAACTTCGCTATAACTCTGCATGCATTCTTGATCTCTTGTAGATCTAATCCCTCAAGACGGCCAACCTTGATACATAATTTTGTGCCTTCCCTCTAATACAATTTCTCTTATGACATGTGGATTCTTCTTTCAATTTCATCCTTCACGATCCAAGTGAATACTCAGAGAGAAAGTCATACTTAGTTATGGTCTTAAACCATGAGTGATCAACTGTCATTCTCACCTTGACATGAAACTTCATGTTTACTATATTATGTTGTAACATCTTTTGTTACTACCTCTTTTGGTCTCATACTCTTAAAGACACATGTCATTCTACATGCTACATCTAATATTTGGACTCTTCTTATTTCTATACTACACTATTCTAGCGCATTCAGGTCTTTATCCTCTATTGCATACCATATTAAGCATTAACTATTTAAGTCATGGAAGAGACTACATAAATTCATCATCTTGTATATTAATAGATATATTCAATTCTAGCATCAATATGCAAAGAAAACTTTACCAATCGTTCGTTCATTTCTAGTTGTCATTATAACTCTAAAATAGACTACCTTCTTGAATTCTATCTTATTCATCGACAATCCATAATTGACAAGTACTATTCTCAGTGGATAGTAATCGGTGATTAGATGAACTCTGTCTTCAAGTTTCATTCTTTATTCTTCTATGCATATTATTTCAATGTTTATTTTCTTAAGGCATAACATGCTTTGACTTATTTCTATACACGCTTCTTCTTTCTGCTTACTGTCAGATTTCAACAACAAGTCAACACTTGACTTGTTAATAAACTCTTAGATCATTTTCTAAATTTAACTATGTATACTACATTTTCTAATCCATAAGATACTTTACCTGGTCATAATTACTTCTTCAAATTTAATTTGGTCAACTGCACTATGTAGTTCACCAACAAGTCAATCAACAAATAATGACTTGTCATTGGCTTAATTGGCATAGTTACTGACCGAGAACAGGACTTGCCAAAATGGAATCCCACTCCTCCATTAAGTCATTCATTAATCAGGACTATAACTAACAACTAAGTTATCAATCATACTTCATGAATCACAAATCATAATTTTATAGATTTACATGAATCACAAATCATAATTCTATAGATTTACATGATCCAAATTCCATATGTATGCATTCTGTGACATCATCCATCATCCAAATCAATACTCCAAGTCATGAGAGGCTTACCTTGCTCTTCCATGGTCATAATACTTGTTGAACATTCTAATATAAAGATATAAATTTTATTAAATAAGAAATATAACCAACTACTTATTTTTAAGCATGCATCAATCATTCAAAGATCCCAAATCATGCAATCCTCTAAAATACTTCATCATACCATCAAGCTTTGATGGTAGAATATATAAATTAGATTGAGGTCGAGTGAATCCTACCTCAATCCAAGCAAAGTACTCCTTCCTCTTCGATGATCCTTCATCTTCTCTCCGGCCTGCGGCGACTTCTCCTCTATCTAGGGGTTTTTAGAGAGCTCAATTTATCATTCATTAGACGAGAATAGGGAATTATACTTTATGTTTAAGATAAGAACAAGATTTTCTAGTTTAACTCATTTAGCGTATCCTATGACAAGTAATCCTACGAAAACTTACTTGTCGCTACTGACTTATTGTTGGGAGTTGTATGTGAAAATGATAGTGAATGTAAAATCCATACCTTTTGATCCTGGACTCGGAATTATGCAAAATGGTACCATTGGATTTGTCTTTGAGATATTCAAAATGATACATAATTTTATACATAAATTCTAAGTATTCTGAGAGATATTTTAAAAATACTATTTCACATCATTTTGTGCACTATTACCATTCCCAGTTCACTTGCAGGTTAACCACTGTTTAAGTTACTTTATCACCTCTTATATATAACTAATCAACCTTTGAATCATTACTTACTTATCCATAAGCTAGGCGCATGCTTAATAATCATCTCAGTTAGCACATGTTAAATCTGCCACTACTTGCTCGAGTTTATTCACTTTTTGCATTCCATACTATCTACTTCGCATCCTTACTAGGGGGGTGAGAACTGCCCTTGATCAGGATGCGAATGGAGGATCATGAGCAACCTATTTAAGGCAAGTTGATTGTGTCTCCCTTTTTCTCTAGAAAAAAATACTAAAGCTAAAAGGAGGGTAAATTCGATGTGTATCCTTCCATTTCTTAAAAAATGTGGTGGAAAACACGTGAATAAGTACTTGATGGGAGATGAAAAAACGTAGAGATGTTCCATTGGCCTACAAAGATAACTATGAAAACTTGTTGGTCCTTAGGTTCTTGCGTTGCTATGACTTTGTGGCACCTTGGGGATAGGTTTAGGAATGGAAGGGTAAAGTACTAAAAAGAAGAAGAGGGTCATCATTATATATATATATAGAGAGAGAGAGAGAGAGAGAGAGAGAGAGACCCATTTATATGAGATCGGTCTCATATAAGGAGCATGAGACCAATTTTTTGGTCCGTTGGATTCCTATTCGACGATGCTCCTTCGTACAGGCAGACACATACTTCTCCAGAAAGCCATCGGATCTCAATCTAATAGCTTTGACATTAATTGGGCTCATATAAGCCAAAATAAGACCGATCTCATTTAAAATTTTCTCATATATATATGGGAAAATTTTAAATGAGACTTGTCTTATGCAACTTGCATTTGCCCAAGCAATCTCGAGCTATCAAATCTTGATTTGGCAGCTATAGGGGTGGGTGATGATTCACACTCACCTACCCACTGATTTGATACCCACCGTCAGATTAAAATTTAACGACTTGAGATGACTTGCTCATGTACGTTGCATGAGACAAGTCTATGTAAACCGGTCTCTCTCTCTCTCTCTCTCTCTCTCTCTCTATATATATATATATATATATAGATGAAAACGAAAATATTTTGAAGTTATGCCTAGTTGATCATAGCTATTGACAAATAAAGATGATTGGTTTTATTGAGTGTTGAGTTGCGAATTTAATAGGACCATGTGTTGGATTTTGTTTATTATTTTTTTGGGTAAATGGATTTTGTTTATTATTGAGACATAAAGTGGTTAAATTCTCTATTGACCTTTCTAGTTTTTGGGCTTTACAAGCTATATGTACTAGGGTTCAGTCATTAAGACATCTGGTTAGTAACAATTCATAGCCCTTGATCTTGACCCATGGGATGGATGATCAAAATCTTAGGGTTTCTAAGGATGTCCCTATTTACCTATAAATATATTTATTGCCATCCTAATAGACATCTTAAGTGAATTTATTTCATCATCTTAAGTGAATTTATTTCATCCTAAGGGTAAACTCGAAAAACACTTTGATTACGGATGCGGTCAAAGGAGACTAATATATGGTCATTACACATATCATTGAGGGAGCCCGGGGAACAAGAGGGAGTGAAGTCATACCATTTATGGTTGGAGGCTCTCGTTGGAGAAGGAAGACAACGGAGAGTGGTGACCAGCACAAGGGAGAGAGAGGACTTTTGAGTATAGAGATGGTAGTAAGAAAATTGTTTTTCATGTGTGTGATGACCAGCACAAGGGAGAGAGAGAGGAGTTTGAGTATAGAGATGGTAGTAAGAAAATTGTTTTTCATGTGTTCAGGTGGGGAATAGAAAATTCTCTCACTTGGAGGTCGGGAGATAAGAGGGTGGTCTCAAAACTAGATGGTGCTTTATACACGTTTCCCTCATTGTGCATTGTAATTTTATCATAGTTAGTTATCAAATGGGTCTGATCACTAATGCATTATCGTCTCTATGAAACACGTACGTTAGAAATGTAAGGAGTGAAACCTAATTATGGATTCATGTTCGTGTTTTTTTTGGGGGGGGGGGTTAGACATCCTTACCTAAATTTTCAGAAAATGCCAATTCTGATGGAGCTCAGTTAGCATGAGGCATACATGTTAACTGAGGCATTGCAGTATGTTGGATATCGATCTCACGGCCGGCATCAAATCAGGGTGCAGGGGGTCCTATTTGACATGTGCCATCAGATCAAAATTGGCCGGTCAGTGTGCTTCGGCTGTTGCTCATGTTAACGATTATTTCTATTTGAGTAATGCTACCCTACGTTAGATCACCCACGGGATTGAATTTCCCAGGCAAAGTGGGTGATGTGACATTGGGTGCGTTTGGAAGCAGAAAATAAAACAGGGTAAAAATTTTCAAGGGTGAAAATTTTCAAGGCTGATAGTTGACGTATGTTTGGAAGTTGAAAATTAACATGGGTGACAGGTGACAAGTTTCACCCTGTTTTAGATTTGCTGATTTCTATTTGGGAGCATGAAAATTTATTAGACTGCTTTACGTTTGGGAAGCACTGTGAGAAACACCATGTCAGGGCATAAATATACCAAAAATATCCCTTGCTAAATATCAATTGCCTACCCATATCCCCAAAATATGCGGTAGGGTTCTGCGGCTAGAGACGCCAGATGGGAGCCTTGCTCATCGTGTAATCGATTATTCGTAATCCACATCACGCCGTGGGCATCTATCGTTGGTAGAATTACTCGATTGCGTTTCTCATCGAGTAATCGATTAATCGATTTATGTGCCCATCGTCTAGTCCGCTCTTGAAAACCCATCTCTATCATGTAATCGGGATGTCGAAGTACTTTCTCAACGTGTAATCGGTTACTCGGTCTCCACCTCATTGCGTGGGCATCTATCGTGGTTTCGATTACTCGATCTTGGTGCCGATCGAGTAATCGATTACTCGTTATCGGAGGTTTTCTATTATTCGCTTTCGTGACCGCCACGTCAAACGTCTCATTGTCTGAGTGCCGTGTTCCCATCATCGTGTCATTATGCATGGGTGCCGAGTAATTCAACGCACATGTCAGAGTGCATGCTGGACCCGTCACCCCCGATGCCTACTTTCCCAAATTGCTCTCGCCCTTCACCCAATTATTAATACCCATTTCCGGAGCTTCATCGCCACTGCGCAACTGCGACTACTCGGTTAGGTTTTCGTGATTCCACTTTCCGGTGGCAGCGGGGTTCCATATTGCCAGTGGCGGAGATAGGCCTCTAGTCGATTTAAAGCCGGTCGATCTGCAGGGTATCCCTCCTCAGGGTGTCAGGTTATCGTCGAGCTGACCATTCCTCCAAAGACACATCCACCCACCGGTAAGATTTAAAAATCCGACATTTGTTTTGTTATTTTTTTTTCGTGTGTCCGATGGCACGATTGCGCTCGCATATCATGTCACTGGATCCCGATGCTTTCAATATCATAACCTGATTTCAAATCCTACTGGATGCGTTCCCAGCCTAGATGAATCCACCGCCAAATCCCACCCAAGAGAAGCGATCTTCCCAGTCCCTGAGGAAGTATAACGCGAGGCCAAGCCTTCGAACCCAGTGTACACCCGGCGCTCTCACCAAGTCTCTACAAGTTGCAGAGCGTTACCCACACTGCATGGACCTATTGAAAGAGACGGCTTTTCATTTGTTATTCGAAGGCCATCATGTAGTTGTGGCTAGAAATTTGCTTGATGTGTTGTTGGACTGTTGGGATGAGCGTCTGATGGTGTTCAACATCAAGGGTAGAAGGTTATCCTTCACTGAGCAGGATGTTGCCCTCATCACTGGGTTACGGGCATCTGGTGAGATTGTTAATTGGAAATCCCCTGACGGTAAACTGCTGGCCCCGGAAGGCTCATTCTACCGTAAGTACTTCTCCACATGGAGACCGGATAGGCAATCTATTGAAGAACTACTTGATAAATGTCTGCGGGGGGTAGCAGATCTTTCAGATGATGGCATGGTTCGTATTATCGTCCTCCACATGTTTTCAACCATGCTCTTCACACAATCGTCAAGATCAGTCCCTACAAAACTATGCGACTATCTGGACGACCTCTCCCAACTGTCCAAGTATAATTGGCCGGGTGCCATCCATAAAATGCTTGTCTCGAAAATGTCACATTTATCTAGATGTTTGCACTATAGATCTTCCGGAGAGACGAGTAGTGGGGGGACTCTGGCAGGAGCCGCGTATGTCTTACAGGTAAGTCCTTATATTCAGCTTATAGTGTAATTGATAACTCGATTCATGTAGATTTCGTCACATCGAGTACTTGATGGTAGTGGATATCGTCCCCTCGATTACTCGATATGCATCTCTACCGTGTAATCGATTACTCGATGCTTGTGTATCATGACATGGGACCATATGCATCTATACCTTGTAATCGATTACTCGATTGTTATGGATATCGTGTAGTCAATTACGCGGTAGGTTCCTCTATCGTGTAGTCAATTACTCGATAGTCTTGACTATCGCGTCCTCGATGACTCGGTATCATTGTATATATATACATTAGTGGCTAATGATTTCTGTTCTCATTCTGCAGATATGGTTCTTCGAGCACACCAATCTGTTTCAATCCACTATGGGTCCATGTAGTCCAAGAGTGAGAAGGTGGCCTGGAGCTGGGGTGCTGGTGGATGAAGCAAATAAGGGAATCCAATTCCATCACCAATTTCGACCGTATTACGTTCACATATTGGAGACGTTGGATGTCCAAACCGACGTCGTTGATGTCATATCCCCATTACCGAAAGAGTCATCTCTCATCCCCTCCACCAACCTCAACCTCCGACGTCACCAAGGTCGACACAGACTTCAACTGTCCACCATCATGTCACTTCCTTGCAGGGTGTTCTTGAGGGGATTAATTCCCTCCTTAATGTCGCCCTCGAACAGAGCGATATGATGGAAAGTCGAGGCTTCAAAGTCCCTCAGATTATTGAGGGTATTCAAAAAATGCAGGAGTTGAATCACTCAGTCAAAAGCCTAGTTGACAAACTGGGAGTTGCCGTACCAGAAGCTCCCCGGCAACCACCCCAGAAGGTTCATCCGCATGGGCGTGTCGGCCGAAAGCCGCCACACCCCGTACGCGGTGAGTCGAGTTGGATGCCGTCAACAACCACTACGCTGCCAGCACATGTTCGTCAGTCCCCCCCTGCGATGCCGGCCGAGTGGCCCGAAATGGACCAGTCGGATGTGTCACCCCGACCTGAGGCAGAGCGGCCTCCAACCGAATCGCCTATATCTCCGGCTATTCCTACCCGGCACAAGGTGCCCGCCCACAAGACAACAAAATCAGGTAATTTCCCTATCACCCGCCCGATATTAATTCATCATATATATGCCAATCAAGTACTCAATTACTCGATAGATGTCTCCATCGTATAATTGATGACACGATAGGGAAATCAATCGTGTAATCGCTTGTACGATAGAGGTGCCCGTTGTGTATTCGATTGCACGATGGCATGTCTATCGTAGTTGCACGTTATACATTCCTCTAATGGGAATCCCCATGTCCGACATTGCCTTTTGCATCTTTGTAGCATCTGGGGCACAGAGGACTCGCGCCAAGGCAGCGCCACAGTCGGTTATGCCAAAGTTTACGCGCGGGAATGCTCAACTTGTACATAGCTTCCTCCAAAAGTTACGCGCTGAGGTTGAAGACGAACCTGCCCCCACTTCTGCCTTCCCACCCGGTCCTCCAGTGCCGAAAGGTAAACGAAGGCGATTAGTTATGGCCTTCCTGGATCGACCGACCCCTCGAGCAGCAGTGCGACCTGATGAGACCCGGCCGTCTGAAGAGAAGGGTGACGATACGCACCTTGGCAGAAAGGGAAAGGAGCAAGTAATGGAGGCTGAAACAGCAGAAGTTCGTCAGACGACAGACGTACCCACCGACTACGTGGGAACTAAGATATGCTTCGAAATGGATGTGTTGTCGCCTAAAGATCGAACGACGATTATGCACTGGATGAGGCACCCAAGGCAGAAGTATCCGAGTGATTCATTATACGAGTACGACTACTTAAGTTTGCTGCGGACCGAGGAAATAAACTATACGGTACATGCACATGATGCTAATTTAATCGATGGTATTTCGTTGATCGTTATACTCGATGGTTGTTTTAATCAAATACATGCAGGTCATTGATGCGTTCTTTGAACTGCTCCGAAAGAGGCAACAGATGAACAGTGATGTATTGATGTATCCATACTGCTTCTTTGGAGGAATCATGGCCACTAAATATATTGAACTCGTAAGTGTGTGACCTCAACTTATTTTTACATGGTTCTGTCGGCAATCATCTAATATATATACTTCTCATTTCATATTTCATTCTTATGTAGGAGTTCATGCCCAAAGCTGATAATAAACAGCTTATAGATAAGTTGGTCAATAGCCTGCTGAAGGGAATCGACAGGAAAATGACGTATGCCTTCTTCCCAATTCACATAAATACCCATTACTGCTTGTTGATTCTACACTTCCCCACCCTACGGTGGCGCTTCTACAATCCTCTTACCGGCCATTCAGCGACGCATCCACACCATAAGCTGGCTGCCGATCGTGTAGTTGCCTGCCTGGGTAAGATCCTATCAACCCACTTCAAGATGAAGGGAGCTGACGGCTGGTTTATGTCCCAAATAAGGGATGCACCCTTCCAACGTAATTCCGCATACTGCGGAATATACGTAATGATGTACGCAGCACAGTTGGCATCGGGGGTCGTCAAACCAGTTTTTGATCAGACGGCCATAACAATGCTCTATCGGCCGATGATCGCGGCAGTCCTGTTAAGGGGAAGTATCGAGAGGGAATTTGACGACGTAGCAGCAGAAGGTTTACAGGACATCGCATTGGCCGCTAAAAGATCGTAGTGTACTAGAAAAAGCGAAACTACTGTACATAATGATATTAAAGTATCCCTAAGGATATGTTCATTACTTTACATATAGACATTGCCATGTACCTACTGAGAGATTCATGTACATAATGATAGATTCATTTATTAATGCTTGCCCTTACATGGTTTGCAATTCCTTCAAATATATCGACCAATGGATGACTGGACAGAATAGCTTATCGTGAACACGATTGCTCGATATGCAAGGCAAGGACCACTGTCGTGCCTGAGATGACTCGACTAAAGAGCTTATCGTGACCTCAATTGCTCGATCTCGATCTAGGCAAGGACCGCGATCATCACGTCGATGACTCGACTGAAGAGCTTAGCGTTACCTCGATTGCTCGACTTGCTTGGGCAGGACCACTTCGTGCCGTATATGACTCGACTGATGTGCTTATCTTCACCTCGATTGCTCGATATGCATGGCAAGGAGAAGTAAATGGCACACATTTACCATCGATGATGTGGCTGACTCGCCGGTGGATCAGGGTGGATATCTAGGGAGTTCCCGATCTCATCCCGGATTCGATCTCGCAGCTGAACCATTACTCCATCATCTGGCCCCGACCATTCCCCGGAATGACTACTAGACGGATGATTGTCATTAGATGGTTCTTCTATCACTCGAAAAGCTTCATCTGTTTCGTACGCGGGCAGCAACCAATCTCTCATGTCAGAATCAGTGGCACTATTGTGTTGCTCGTGAATAAAGTTGTGCAACGCGGCACAAGCATACACAAACTTTCCTTGCATCTCAATTGGATAAGGGGGCATGTTTTCCATAATGTGCCAACATTTTTTGAATGCCCCAAATGCATGCTCAATTATATTCCGGAGAGACGCATGTATATAGTTGTACATCGCATGCCTTCCAGTTGGCCGTCATTGTTGGAAAGAAGCAACATGATACCTGTGACCTTGCCCCTTGTAAGGACCGAGGAAACCTAGCTTGTTCGCATATCCTGCGTCAACCGCGTAGTACTTTCCCGACGGTGGTCATGGGAAAGCAGAATTTTCGTCTTCTAATACTGAGTCGAGAATTCGCTGATCATGGGCGGACCCCTCCCACCCTGTGACGACATAAGTGAAACGCATGCTGAAATCGCACACACACATGACATTTTGTGTAGTGACCTTTTATTTACCCCTATATGCGTTTGACACATCCGACTTCACCTTCGCCATGACATGCGTGCCATCTATTGCACCAACGCAATCTTTGAAATATGGATAAAATTTTCTATTATTCCGAATGTAAGATGGCATGTGCTCGAGTGGAACCATGGTGGAGATTCTAGCATGGAACCATTGCTCTAACGTGGTGAACACCTTATACACATACCGATGTATGGTCTCTTCTGAGTGGGAAAATTCATGCCCCAACTTACGAACAGATGTACCGTGACCCATGAGCTGACAAAATATCATGAGTTGTTGTTCAACAGATGCGCCTCGACTATCTTCCAGACCGGATGCTCTAGCCTGTCTACTTAATTCAACGAACGTCTGTTTGTTCATACGATAGACGTCCCTGCACATTCGATCATTCGTGATAGTATATAACATGTCACGTACCAACTCCTCTCTCCTGTGGCGATGTGGGTGAACAACATTACGAGATGGATGATTTGATAAATATTCCATAGCAATGGCACACTGATTAACTATTGCAGCATCCTCATCGTCGTCGCCAAAATACTTCCAACTCTAGAAAGTGAGAATAACGAAATGAACATACTAGTGATTGACAAATAATAAATGTTAATACTGCTGAAATGAACATTAAAGCTTTGCTTACCATAGGGTCCATGGGTTCCCTAGTAAGGAAGTATCAAACGATACTCGTGTAATCAAATGTAAATAAGCCTTCGGGTGTCTATCGTCAATGCGAGTACACGATAGCCTCCATTACCGTGGTCGGCGGAGGAAAGGTAGAAGACATATAAGTAAGTAACATGGTGCACCTAGAAGATGTATATATAAGCATTCCCGGACTCACATGCAAACAGTACGAGAGAAGGCAATGCTGACATGGAGAAACTCATTCACCACACACTCATGGCCTACATATAGGTCAGAGGAGTCACATGCATATAGTATCATAAAGGACAATAATCACATGGAGAATAGTTGGCAGGACAAAAAAAAATAGTTCACCCCACACGAAGTCCACAAATGCATAAAGTGGATAACATCTTATACAACAGCCATAAAATAACAAGTTTCTTGACATCAATAGTGATGCACGCATCTAGATGGGCAGTGTCTTCCCATTCCATAGGTTCTTCAACCACTGCTCAGCAAAATATTCATCGTCTTCTTGGTGCAGCCACAGCTGTCTATTAGTCTCTGTCGAGAATAATGTTATTGCAAAACTATACATTGGGTTAGATGGGTCATATCCAGGGAGGCGGCGTAGTAAACGAAAACATTTGTTGATTTCATCAATCTGTGCTTGCTTATCTGCGACCTTCGCCTCGGACAGCATACGATCGTGCTTCTCGGCAAGCGCATTTCTTGCCATCATAGCATCAGACAGCGACTGGAAGCCGGTAGATATTTCAGAAGAGGAGTAAGTCTTCCTCTTCGAAGTCTTACGCTGGGCACCAGGGGTAGGAGGGGTAGGCCTGAGGGGAACACTGGTGGCGTGTGGAGGCATCTGTAGGGGAGTTTGGGAAGCAGGAGAGTCGGCATTCGGAGGCTCCTACAAACCAGAACATGGATAATGTTATTATCACAAAAACTGTAAGACAGATACAAATACATATCGATGACACGATACAAGCAGATGATGGGATAACAGTATCGAGGTTTCATGTTTGTGCACCTGAGATAGGTTGCAAGTAGGACGTACTGAGGGGCCAGGGCCGATCGGGCTTGCTTGGATATCACTATCAAGGAGGTTAGAGAATGAATGAGGGTATGTGTTATCTCCCATATCGTCTCCCAAGTACTGATCAAATTCATTGGGTTGCATCCTAGGGTGATCCTCATCGGTACCGTGTGAACTATCCGATGGCAGCTGTGCACTGGGGGGCACCACCTTTTTTGGCCTTCCATTATAAGCCTGACTTCCAGTAGCATGGTTGCCATCGAATATTATCGATAATAGACCCTCCATCTCTCTCGAGTATCCCCAAGACTTCAATCTCATGGCCTTCGGGTGTCTCTGCGGCAGAAGGAGATGAGAGTTAGAATGGGAAGGAAAAATCATGTATCTGAGTTTCCAAGAAATTCAAAATTACGGTTACGGAATAAAATGTCAGACGATACGCACCTGTCTAAAAATCTTCCAAAAATCAGGATTTCCGGAGGTATATGTATGGGTTGCTTCGTTATACCCACAACCAGTGTAATCATCCACTTCCATGCATTGTAGAGGTACCTAGTCTTGTCATAGTGACTGCGTATTTTTTCTTCATTCACAATTATACCCTTCTTCGCCAGCTCTTGGCTTACATAGTCGTATCCTCCGGGTTGAAGACCCTTACCCTTACGAAATCCCGCCATAAGTGCTTCGGCATACGATGCGATAAATGCATAGTGCTCTTCCTTGTTCCACTCAACCTGTTTGACATACTTTGATTTCTTGGCTGGGCTTGCCATCTGTATCACACAAGAAGAAGCATATGAGAAGAGAGATGTTGACGTAATCAAGTACTCGATTTATGTGTCTACCGTCTATCCCAGTACGAGTTCTCGAGCCAGCTACGTCGTATAAGCGCGATAACCACATGAAAATCGAGTTATCGAGTAACCGGGTAGACGGAAGACACATATCGAGTAATCGAGTACTCGAGTACTCGATATATCCATGGACCGAGTAATCGATTACTCAATAGTCATACACCTCACGACAACCACATAAATAATCGATTAATCGAGTAATCGGGTACACGGTAGACACATATATCGAGTAATCGAGTACTCGCTTTATGTGTGTACCGTGAACCCGATAACTCGATCTCGAGCCATCTATGTCATATAATCACGATAACCACATGGAAATCGAGGAATCGAGTAATCGGGTATACGGAAGACAGATCGAGTAATCGAGTACTTGATCTATACATGTACCGTGGACCCGATTACTCGATCGTCATACACCCCATGATAATCACATGGAAATCGAATAATCGAGTCATCGGGTACACGATAGACACATATATCTAGTAATCGATTACTCGCTTTATGTGTGTACCGTGAACCCGATAACTCGATCTCGAGCCATCTACGGCATATAATCACGATTACCACATGGAAATCGAGTAATCGAGTAATCGGGTATACGGAAGACACAGATCGAGTAATCGAGTACTTGATCCTTCCATGTACCATGCACCCGATTACTCGATCGTCATACACCTCACGATAACCACAGAGTATTCGAATAATCGAGTAATGGGGTACACGATAGACACATATATCGAGTAATCGAGTCCTCGATTAGTCGATTTCTGTGTGTACCGTGACCCCGATTACAGATCTCGAGCCACGGATCACGTTCGCGTAATCGGGTACACAGTCCATGGATCTATCGAGTACTCTATTACTCGAATACTCGATTCCCCCGGTGGCTTATCGGGAGAGTCCGATTGGCTCGAAAAGAAGAAGTATTTGATTAATAAATAAGGAGATCGTGGAAGAGGTGAAAACAGAAGAAAGTAAAAACTGTTAAAATTGGCCTAAAATAAGCAGATCGACCAAAAATCGTTAAACGAAGAGGCAGTACATATGCATTCACCCGCATCATATTCATTCCTCTAATCGTCAACGAATATGCATCAATATCCAATTAGCTCGCACATATACTCATTGAGAGTAATAAATGTAATGGGAAAAATTACAGGGAGCAAGGCATACGCCATCGACAGATTCAAATTCAAAAATCAAACAACCCGGGCCGTGTGCTTACCGGGACGTCACAAATGGGAGAGAGTAATAAATGAAAAGGGACGGTCTTCGACGACGGTGCGGCGACATGAGTTGCAAGAGGGAGGGGAAAATAGTTTATTTGGGGGTGGGGGAGTCGCGTGAGAGACGGTCGGAGGAAGATTGTCGAGGACGGGAGTGATGGCGGCTGGGATGAGAGTGAGCGATGAAAGGAAGGAGAAAGGAAAAAAACCCTAAAAAACGAGAGGGAGGGGCAGCCCGTGATTTTTTCGTCACGCTCGAGTGAGAATCAGCCTTTCAGGGGTGAAAGGTGAAAATTTATCACCTTTCACCGTCAGGACCCATTATTCACCCTTTCAGCTAAACAAACACAAATCAGGTGATAGGTAAAAATTTTCACCTTTCACCGTCACCGACTATTTGTCACCCTTTCAGCTTCCAAACACTTTTCACCCTGAAAGGTGAAAATTTTCACCTTTCAGGGCTGAAATATTAGTTTTTCAGCTTTCCAAACGCACCCATTGTCGTTTTAGGCTTGACCCATCAGCCCCATGGGTGATTGTGGGAAAGTGAGGCTTTATTTCTTTCCATTTTGATGGGTTCATTTCCATATATTTGCTTCAAGGGGAAATTATATAATAAATTATTAAAAAAAATCGAAAATGGTGCACTGTAGCAAATATTTCCCGAAATGGTGTCTCACAAGCCATGCAAGCGCCCATGTGGCGCGGGCACTTGTGTGGCTTTTTTTTTAAATTAACCTGAAAGGAACCGACGCCTTTTACCTTAATCATTTTTTGTCCCATTTTAAAGGGGCAGTCACTTCAACGATGCATATCTATCTCATTTCTAATCCGTTTTTACCTTCTTTTTTTTCATTCTTTCTTATTTTTAGTGATCTTTCTAATCATTATGATATCACAAAGATGTTGAGCCATCACATACCATTTATTGTAGTTTTTATAGTATTTTTTTCGATAAATAGCATGCGATAGATCAACGTCTTTTTGATATCATAATGACTAGAAAGAGCACTAAAAATAAGAAAGAATGAAAAAAAAATGGCAAAAATGGATTAGAAATGAGAGAGATATGCGTAGTTAAAAATTATCCCACTAAAACAAATCTGCCATTTTAAAAGGGCGATAACTTAAATAATGCATATCTCTCTCATTTTTTATCTATTTTCACTCTTTTTTTTTATTTTTTCTTATTTTTAGTGCTCTTTCTGGTCATCATGATATCATAAAGATGTTGATCCATCACATACTATTTATCGAAAAAAATACTACAAAAACTACGATAAATGGTATGTGATGGCTCATCATTTTTGTGATATCATAATGACTAGAAAAAATATTAAAAATAAGAAAGAATAAAAAAAGGTAAAAATAAATTAGAAATAAGAGAGATATGCATAGTTGAAGTGACTACCCATTTAAATTGGGACAAAAAATAATTAAAGCAGTAAAAGGCCTGGAACTGACGCCTTTCTCTTTTAAACCAATTAATTTTTTAAAAAAAAGCCACGCAGCGTGGCTTGTCATAGCACCATTTTGGAAAATTTTTGTTACAGTGCGCGCCATTTTCAAAATTTTTTTTTTGGTGATTTATGATATAATTTCCCCTTGCTTCATCTCATATATTTCCGTTAAAATTCGCTATCCAAACAGCAAATATATATATATATATATATGGAAAAGTTTAAATGAGATCGCTCTCATATTGCTTATATGAGGCCACTTTGAATTGTAGCCGTTGGATCTTGATCTGACGGCTATAAATATCCATAATGATCTCACCCACTCCTTGATGTGACACACTCACCTACCCATTGATTTGATATCCACCCTCCGATCAGAATCTAACGGTAATAAAGATTGGCCTCATGCTTCTTATATGAGAACAATCTCATGTAAACTTATCATATATATATGAGATAAGTTTACATGAGATCGTTCTCATATAAGGAGCATGAGGCCAATCTTTATTACCGTTAGATTCCGATCGAAAGGTGGATATCAAATCAGTGGGTAGGTGAGCGTGTCACATCAAAGAGTGGATGAGATCATTATGGGTATTTGTAGCCGTCAGATCAAGATCCAACGGCTACGATTCAAAGTGGCCTCATATAAGCAATATGAGAGCGATCTCATATAAACTTTTCCCTATATATATATATATATATATATGGGAAAAGTTTAAATGAGATCGCTCTCATATAGCTTATATGAGGCCACTTTAAATCATAGCCCGTGGATCTTGATCTAACGGCTACAAATAGTCATAATGATCTCACCCACTCCCTGATGTGACACACTCACCTACCCACTGATTTAATATCCATCCTCCGATCGGAATCAAATGGTTATAAAGATTGGCCTCATGCTCCTTATATGAGAACGATCTCATATAAACCCTTCCCTATATATATATATATATATATATATATATATATATGTTATGATTGGCCCACATATCAACCATCCATCTTGTGCTGACTTGCCATATAACATCGGGAACCAATCTACTTGGGGTCCACAATTGAGACTGTTAGTGCTAATCCCTGTCATCTTCCACATGCATGCCATATATGATGCGTAAATAGAACAAAATTTTTCTTTTTTTCTTGTTTTCTTTTTAAATTTCAGAACATGATTTTTTCTTAACTTAATCTTTTGCATTTGCTGTCGGGGTCCCAGTTCTGACGAACATTCATGTAGATTTCTACAGTAAAAAAAGTATATGTATTTATTTATTCATTTGCAGTCCCAATTGGCGTTCTGACACATGGTTTTGAAGGGATCAAATAGCTGTAATGGCTTCAGATAGATAAGAAACTTCTCTGCCATTTTGTGGGGGTGAGGGAGTGATGGGTCTGTCTGTTTCAGTCCTGAAACGTTATCTGTCTGCAACTTTCCTTGTGTTTCTCCTCTCCATGTGCATCAGATCTGAAGCTCAGAAGCTGGCCACTGAAGAAGGTAAGAAGGGTCAATTTCCTCCTTGATTTTGTTCTGCTGCTCTTGTTGATGTTCTTCCAGAAAATGCTAGTGTGGGTTTGTTTAGATAAAGTCGAATGCATTTATTGTTTCTTTTCGCTGTAAAACTTTAATAATTGTATCTTAAAAGGCCACACTCTGATGCTTTTTCCCTGAATGGGCGGGGTCAGAGATAGAATTGAATTTGTTTCTGAATCAGGAAAGTTTTGATTTTGTTGCTTAAATGGATTAGCAGATATGATCAGAATCAATTAGTTAGTGGTTTTCTGCTTTCATTTGCAGGCCAAATGTTGGCCAATAAATTCTTATTGTGTTTGTCCCCCCATTAAAGTAAATAAGTCAACTATAGACAGGATGACAATGTGATGTAATTTAGTTAGTGTTTTTAAGTTTGTAATTAAACCAAATGAAACCATGTTTTTGGGTGGTTAAAAGTCCTAACATTAATGGAGCTGGTTGGCAGTTGATGTGCTTAAGAAAATAGCGGCCAAGATGAAGAACAATGAATGGGATTTCAGCGTGGATCCCTGCAGCGGGACGGAGAGTTGGGTCATAAATCTAGGACAATTCCTTGTTCGCAATCTCACATGTGACTGCTCTCAGCAAAACTCGACAGGGTGCCACGTCCAACGCATGTAAAAATTCACTTTCTTCCTCTTTTGCATCTTATATTTGATTCAGGTATCATGTATGATTCTATTAATGGTGTTAATGTAAAAATTATGACTGTAATTTCCATTAAAAATTGAACTTCAGAGAGCTGATGGGACAAAACCTGACAGGAGTGTTGCCTGAAGAGTTTGCTGATCTTCCTTATCTTCAACACATGTAAGTTAGCTAGCTTGCACCATCTATATTACTTACATCTCTTCGATGTGCAATACTAAATATTTGCAATCATTATACTTTAAAGATATGTACCCGGTTGCTGTTGCATTTACTTCATTGAAATTCCATTCTAGAGTTAAAGACAACTCTTATTTGGCTATTCAGAGCCGTGAAAGAAATGAGCCATTGGTTGGGTGAACTATTGGTTTTCAAAACTTCAAACAACCTTTTCTTCAATGGATTATGCTTGAAAACTAATTCTTTCATCCTGTATTTTTTCTTCTGTTAGTACTTATTTCTTGACTGGAGTTTTACTGAATGCTGCAGTGATCTTACACTCAACTACCTTAATGGAACTATACCTGCCAGATGGGCCACACTTCCGCTTCTCTATCTGTATGTGGCTTCCATAACTTTCTTCTTCACATGCCTTAAACATAATTATTGTAAGCATCTAAACGGATTTGCTCCCACTCTTGCAGGAACATTTTGGGTAACCGAGTTACTGGAACAATCCCCAGAGAGTTAGGAAATATTACCACCCTCAAGACTTTGTATGGCTTCCATGAAATCTTTGGAGACAATGACTACAAGAAACAAGGTTTGAACTGGTTTATAACTTCTAACCTGAACGGTTTTTGCAGGATCTTGGAAGACAACTTGCTGGAAGGTCCTTTCCCCTCCGAGCTGGGTAATTTATCTAGCTTAGAAATATTGTAAGCCTCTTTGTTCTTGCCATTTATCTGTACAATTGGTATCTCTTGTGTCATGCTCACATGGTTTTCCACTCTAACTTCACCTTTTATTTTCTTTGGGAGTTTGGTGAGAAAAGCTCATTAAATGTTTAACTTGTGGAGCATGTCAATAAGTTCAGCAAAAGCCAAGGGAGCTCTGCATGAAATTCCTGTACTAAATTCTTTTCTTCATTTCTGCAGGTTAAGTTCTGCAAATAACATCCAAGGACCTCTTCCAACTTCATTTGGAAACTTTATCAACCTTACGATGTTGTACGACACTTCATTTTTTACCTTCCATTTGATAAATGAAGAAAGATTTTTAATTTTGCTTTTCTCTTTTCAGTACAATGGACGGGAATAATATATCTGGAGCAATTCCCAACTTCATTGGAAACTGGAAAAAAATTCAAAGACTGTAAGTAGGATAATTGTTGTACGAAATAGAAAATCATTTAGTCTTGTTGCATCTGTAAAGTCTGATTTGAGAGTTATTGTAGAGATATGCAAGGCACATCTATGGAAGGGCCAATCCCGTCAAGTATTGCTCTCCTAGAAAATTTAGCAGAATTGTGAGTGCAGGTCTTTTACTTTTTGGTACAATATTGAGCGGCAATTTACGCCTGATCTCCTAATGTTTTGTCTGTTTTCAATATCAGAAGAATTACTGACTTGAAGGTGCGAAGCTCAGGTTTTCCCTCATTGCAAAACTTGGAAAACTTGCGAAAATTGTGAGTTAGAAATCACAGTAATATATATATATGTTCTTTATTTCTGTTGCTTAGATTCACTTAATATTTCCCTTGCAGGATACTGAGGAATTGTCTAAGAAACTCTGAAATTCCATCATACATTGGAAGTAATATGAAGAGCCTAACTACACTGTGAGTTTTACTTAACACATAACACGATTGTTTAAAACATGCTTAAATGTAGAGTGCCCCTTGCAAGGACACATCTATATAAAGTAATTCTAGCTGCAATTCGTGAAATAAATCTCTGGTGTTGTACAGAGACCTAAGCTTCAACAACTTGTCTGGAATAGTTCCAGACAGCTTGGGTGAATTGCCATCACTGACTTACATGTAAGGATTGACAGTCTTTTTGCTTTAAATTGCCGACATTCTGTTTAATAGGTTTCCACTAATAAGGAATGTCGTTATTGACTGCTAAAAACCTTTTCTTACAGGTACCTTACTGATAATAATCTTACTGGAACCATACCCAATTGGATACTGAGAAGCCAAAAATATTTGTAAGTTCTGCCCGTGTGATAAGGTTTCAGACACTATACTCGCAGCTATCTCATGTTTATATGGCTTCTTGAATATAATTAGACGTACTGCTGAGATTCTTATCTATTCATAACAGGGATATATCAAGCAACAATTTTAGCGGTCCTTCTCCAACATCATGTAATCAAGGAAATCTGTAAGCACATTTATTACAGGCATTCGTCATATTTTTTATATTTTTCTACAAATCCTCTTTTGTAAGTAATGACCTTGCATACAACTCATGCAGAAATTTGGCATCCACTTATTCATCTATTGGAGACAGCTCGTAAGCTATTCAAAATGCTCATCTTTTCTCCTGTGATCTTGAGATTTTTCTTGATATGTGTTTTACTTTTCCAGCACTGCCACATGTTTACAGAGAAATTTTCCTTGCTCTGAGAAAGCACAATGTATGTATTATTGTACCTCAGTAGGATTAGGATTAACATCTAAGCTACCTACACACAGACAAAATTTTTTACTCAATGTGTTCTACTTGAGTCTGCAGATTATTCCTTGTTCATAAATTGTGGAGGCAGGGATCTCAGTGTAGGAACACGTGTATATGAGGATGATTCATCAGCATTAGGACCTTCAACATTCTATTCCACTGGAAAATGGGCTTATAGTAGCACTGGAGACTACATGGACAATGACAAAGCAAACTTCATTTTAACAAACACATCTGCACTGGATACGCCCAATCCTGGATTGTACATGACAGCCCGTACAGCCCCCATTTCGCTCAAATACTATGGATTTTGTCTACAGAATGGAGAATATACAGTGCAACTTCACTTTGCTGAAATAACATATACTACAGGGCAAGCCTTCACCAGCATTGGAAGGCGCATATTTGACATATCTATCCAGGTAATTGGTTAATCTTTGCCTACAAACTAAGATCTTCAAAGAAAGTAATCTTTAAAGCTTAATTTTGTGGAGATACCACACCAAAAATGCTGTCTTGCTGCCAAAATTGAATTATTTTCAGGCAAATCATCATGCCAACACTGGGAACCCATCTCATCATTTTACATTAAAAAATGGAAAAAAAATGGGAATCCAACTTATTGTTTATAATAAATTTGTTTAACTAGGTAATAGTTTTCTGAAATCTACACTAACATGCTTGTTTAGAAGCTGAGAAGGGAAATAACCTTTGGGCTTATATTTCCAACATGTTTAGAAAATCAATTTGAAGTCATAAGCAGGACAATTGGAGCCTGAAATCCTATATATTCTTTCGATATCACCACAGGTAACTCATTGTAGCGTAATAATATATATATATATATATATTATAACGAGGGGTATCTGAGTCTTTAGGACCCGACTAGAAGGGGCAGTGCAACCGACCTTTTAGAGCACTGTATCCCACCGCCAATCCCTTCGGGTGTATACAAGGCCCACCCATCATATGCACCATGTAAATTGGGATATTATCCAGGGTGGGTGGCCAATGGAGTGGGGGTTCGAACTCAGGACCTCCGCTTCAGGAAGTGTGCCCTGGCCATTCAACCAACACCCTATTGATTGTAGCATAATATTAATAACTATTTTGATTAATTCTTTCTGGACATTAAAATTGACTCAAAAGCTTCTATGATCTCTGTAAATATCACAGCAATGTGATTTGAGGACGTGTTTGAAGTATTATTTGTCTGATCTCGTTTTTGTGGTGTCTGTTGACTTACAACAGGGTGCATTAGTTGCAAAAGACTTCAATATTGCAGAAAGAGCTGGTGGACATGGTAGAATATTTATCATGAACTTTACTGCAAACGTGGATTCGAATACATTAGAGATAGACTTATACTGGGCGGGAAAAGGAACTACTGCTATCCCTAATAGAGGGTTTTATGGACCTCTTATATCAGTTATTACAGTGACACCTAGTAAGATTATGCGGTTATATTTTCCTTTTATTTTTGTTTTATATTTCGAGTGAGAATTTTTTATTTTTCTTTTCAGATTTTGTTCCTGACACTGGTGAGCATGGACTTGCTATTGGAGCTATAGTTGGTATTGCAATTGCTTCCATTGTTGTCCTGGGGGTCCTATTACTGGCCATTCTCTGGATGAGAGGTTTCTTTGGTACAAAAGTAAAAGATGAAGGTAATACTGCAAACCTAGCTGTGGTTGACTACAACTCAAAAATATCCTATACCATTGATCAGAATAAGAAAAATGTTACCAGCAAAAACAGAATCAAAATAGAATCGTGATATTTTTTTATCTCTATCTGGTATAAATCTCATCGGATATAGATCCTAATGGTCTTATCATGTGCATGGTTTATTTCATCTTGCATGCAAACTGACTAGCTGTGCTTTCTGGCTACATGGCAGAGCTTAAATGCCTGGAGCTGAAAGTAGGCTACTTCTCTGTAAGACAGATTAGAGCAGCCACCAACAATTTTAATGCTCGAAACAAGATCGGTGAAGGCGGGTTTGGGCCAGTTTATAAGGTAATATACTTTTTTAACTTGACATTCAGATTATTCATCGTACTCCACCGAATGACGTTCTCCTGTATTCTCCAGTAAGAAATATTCTACCTGTCACATTCTTAGGGTACATTAAGAGATGGCACAGAAATAGCTGTGAAGCAACTTTCTTCAAAGTCAAAGCAAGGGAATCGTGAGTTTATAAATGAGATAGGTATGATATCAGCATTGCAGCACCCTAATCTTGTGAAGCTTTATGGATGTTGTGTGGAAGGGAACCAGTTGATGGTAATATACGAATACCTGGAGAATAACAGTCTTGCACGTGCATTGTTTGGTAAACTCATTACTTCCACTTGTTATCATTTCTTTGAATATTAGCTTATTTGGATATCACCTCATGTATTTGCAGTAAGTTTATAAATAGTATTAATGTAACAATATTAAATCATTAGGTCGTGAAGAGCAGCTTTTGCACCTTGACTGGACAACAAGACATAGTATTTGCTTGGGAATAGCCAGGGGTTTGGCATATCTTCATGAAGAATCTAGTCTCAAAATTGTTCATAGAGACATTAAAGCAACTAATGTTTTATTGGATAAAGATCTTAATGCAAAAATATCAGATTTTGGTCTCGCCAAACTTGATGACCTTCAGAAGACTCATATTAGCACGCGAATAGCTGGAACTATGTAAGCCCTTCACATCTTTCTTCAGCTTGAAGGATAGCTAAAACATTTATGTTACCACATGATTTTTTTTAGCTGTTGACTATGGCTGATGAACTTTGACATTTCAGAGGATACATTGCTCCCGAGTATGCCATGAGAGGTTACTTAACAGATAAAGCAGATGTGTATAGCTTTGGAGTTGTGCTGTTGGAAATTGTGAGTGGAAAGAGCAACACGAATTTCATGCCTAAGGAGGACTTTGCTCATCTTCTTGATTGGGTATAAGCAAGCACAATTACAATTATATTCTGCAGTCTTAAGTAGATTTAGTGTGAGCGCTAAATAACATGTACTTTTTAATGGTGGACTATGGCAGGCTTATGTGCTTCACGAGGAGGGAAATCTCCTAGAGCTGGTCGACCCAAGCCTCGGGTCTGATTACTCTCAGGAAGAAGCCATGAGAATACTGACTTTAGTTCTTCTCTGCACGGATTCTACTCCTGCATTCAGACCAAAGATGTCTGCTGTGGTGCGCATGTTAGAAGGGAAAGAACCTGTTCAGGCCGCCATCTCTGAGCATGGTGATTCACAAAGAGATAGTTGGCAATCTCCAATTAGTCAAATGCATGGCATTTCTACAGATGGACCATGGACTGATGATTATTCTTCTACAGAGCCTCCTAGTGCTAGTGACCCTCCCACAGAGATAGTGGGAGGTGAAGCAAAGTTGCACAAATATCCAATTAATGCATACATGAAAGACTGAATGGATCTTGATGCAATCTGATTGCTATTGGCATGAGTGAGAGATCACATCATGAGATGACTCGCCGGCCAAGGAAGGTTAATTTGTCATCCAGCCATCCAATTTTGAAAACAACGCGGATATAGGAAGCACCATGAATATGATCCTGAATATACACTACAAATGTAACCTTGGGATCAATATGTGAACGGAAAAAAATGCAAAGCCAGCTTTATATGTCTGAGTAGAGAAGCTGTGTGCCACCCAATTAAATTCCTCATTACAGCATGCATTCAACAAACTTAAAATTTAAGTAAAATTTTGAGTTATCACGTCACACCTCCAGCTCTGCTGCAGAAATTCTTCTGAACACTTATTGTGGTTACAAAAGATAACCACGTCCAAAGTACTCTCAATGACAATCTGTTTACTCCCTTCATCTGACTTCAACAGATACATTCGTTCTTCCAAAATGAACTACATTAGTGAATATTGTAAGATCTACTGTTTCTATTAAAATCGGATGGACAGAGTATTATTTTGCTAAAACTCAGTGATGAAGACCATATGGATCAAAATGGATATAGTAACTGTAACGCCCGGAAAATTAGTAAGTATTTTAAAACCGAAATTTGACCCTCTTAATATTAGATTTGGTCATGTTTTGCTTTACAGGAATTAAAGTTGGTGAGAAGAGCTTTCCAACGCCACCAACTACACGCTATTTAGAGTTCGGAGTGAAAAGATATGAGAAATTGAATTTTGATTGAACGTGGCTGCGATCGATCGCTATAAGAAATGATTGATCGGCAAGTTGAACCGATCGACGCCTTATTAAAACGATCGATCGTAGTTACTGTGATTATTAATTATTTTATTTCGGGTAAAGCGATCGATCGGCAATAATTGTGATTGATCGGTTGTAACGCAGTAGTGTAGAACAACACATACGACGATCGATCACCGTATAGCCGATCGATCGCCGGTTGCAGTTTTGCGATTTCTAGCTTATTTTTGGGGTGGATTTGCTTGGGAAAGATACTAAATCCCAATTAGACTTGATTTGCACGTCTCTAGAAGGATCTTGAGGCCTTCCCATTGGTTAGAAGAGTCCATGATTTAGAAAATTAGTTTAAGAAGAGATTCTCCCCCAACTCTATATAAACCATAGAGAGTTGGCTTGTGCTAGCCCTAGATCGTCCAGAGACCTTTCCCCTTCTCCTTCCTACGTTCACCCACCTCTTTTAAGGCTTCTTCTTGTGGGAGTTTGCAAGAACTTGGAGCGAGAGTTTTGGAGAAAGCGGAGGAGACGAGCAACGCGTAGAAAGGCGGAATCTTCGGTTAATTAAGTAGGATGGTTTTCCCCTCTTCTTCTCTTCTGATTATATAATATTGACAAGTGTTTTGATTCAACACCTTAGTGTATTGTGTGGATTCTTGTGAGATGAATGAATTGTGTTATTATTTCTATGCGTAGTGCATCATAATCATATGTGCATTCATGTTCCATTTTTAGATGGGAATTCGTACCTAAAGTCTAATGCTTTATTAATTTTCCAGAGACTAGAAGTTCTGATATTGCTTGGTTGATCATGATCCACGTTGAGTTTTATGCCTTAAGGTGTGTCTTGCATTAAAGATCTTATTTGAGAGGTATTAATAGTTAAAACCATGTTATATGTAAAAGAACATAAGAAAGGAGTGAACTTTAGTAATTCCAGATAATCCTAGGGTTTGTAATTGGTCTAGGAGGGGAGTATATGGTCTGTTAATGATATATTATCATCTATAATGTGATATTAAGTGAGATAATCAAGTTTAATTAAGAGTCTTAGTCTCAGCCAGAACTATTTTTATGCTGACAGTTAGTAGTAAATAATTCATAACTAATTCAAATAAAATCGGAAAAATATAAAATTAGTGGGGTTAGAAACTAGACTTACGAGGTTATTATCAGTAAAAATTTCAGAGGTTAAATCTTATTGTACCGAGCACAGTAGCCGTTGGAAGAGGACTGTTGTGCAAGAGGCAGTGAGCTGATTTGGAGAGAAAATACTAAATAAACAAATAACATCATGTAATATGATATGATAAGGTTTAATATGTCAATACTAGTAATTTGACTATATACTTATAGAATATCACAATAAGAATTGGGTTAGAAGTAATCTAATTAAGAGGAATAATCCTTTGAACAAGTGATTCATAACTATCTATCTTAAAAGTGTTGATGTCAGTTTGATATTCCACTTGGAATTCAAATCATCTAAGACTATTTGATTTCTTATCTCTGATATTTGTATTATAAAATTTCAATGCGTATGAGGAATTCCTATCTAGGGCTGAGCATGAAAGGTATGTATTGATTGTATGGTACTCCTTGGGTGAGTCGATGTTATTCGAAGTGTTTGGATTTCTTGTTATACTAAGAGTGAATTACATGCCTTTAAGAAACTTGTTATTCTATGCTACTCCAATGAGTGAGTTATGTGTTGGCTAAAGACCTTGACATTTCTATCCATACTCCAAAGAGAGAGTCTATTCTGGTAAGAGATACCTTATGATCTTATAAGTGTTGCGACCTCTATTCCTTTGAGATATTGCTCATATTGATTTCATGATTGTTTCTTCTACTGGAGATCTTGCGAGACTCCCCCCATGGTGGATTCATAGTATGCTCAATTAAGCCATTGCTAGATCTTGCGAGGTCACTTATATTTATGAAATTGCGATTCCATACTGGCCGAAGGGAGGCACTATATGTACGTTAGATTGTGGACATTACGGAAGGTCCTCAGTCTCCGCCCATCGTGTCCGTAAGCACTGGTGGGGCCAGCATCCTAGACACATGGCAGGGTTCCAAAGAGAAGACCCCTAGGGTGGTTCTGGTATATTATTTTAGTCACTTGCGAGTGACTAGTTTAGTGAGCAGAAATTGTAACTCCTTTCACTTTAGATGTCTCGAGCCTTTGATATGATGGTTATTTTCTCCTTACATATATGTTTGTTCAGAGTCTTATTGCTGTTTTCCTATACTTGCGAGTTATGATTGTTGTTATTGACTAACCTTGTAGGTGTATCGACCTCAGTTTAGTTCAGATGTTGTGGAATGTCTATAACCTTTGTTATTCTTATTCTCTTCGTACTACTTGTTTTAATTCAGTGGGGTTTTACATCCTACTGAGTGTTTCTATGAAATACTCATGCATCCTCTGATGCAGGCGCAAATGAAAATTGAGATCATGAAGTGCAGTAGTGGAAAGGTGGATTGCAGGCGCCGAGAAGAGTTTAAAGACTATTTAGTTATTTGCTTTGCTTTTATTGATGCTTATGACATTATTGGCAATTGGCAATTGCTTTTATTGATGCTTATGACATTAGATGGATTATTATTAAGTAAATTCATTTCATATTATTTATTATCAGTGGTCAAAAACTAGTTTTTACCATATATTTTTATAATCTAGCTTCTAAAATGAGTTATACTAATTTAGACAAAGTATAGATTTTAAAATATGCATATTATGATGGGAAACAAGTAGGAAAGTTATTTTTTTTCCCTTTTTAAAATTTTTTTTTTCCGAATTTTTTTTCAAAAATATTATTTTTTATTATAAAATAGCGGATATATTGGCGATATTTAAAAAAACAAAAAAATGATATTTGTTCGTCTCGTTTTATCTGGTGGGGCCCAATATCGATATATCGGCGATATATCGCCGATATGGAATTCCATGCACGCTCCTCTCTCTCCCTCTTTCTGATCCCGTAGATTTGTAATTTTGAAGTACGAAGTGCATTGTGACAGTTTGTGCATTATGATTTTATCAGGCTAACTACATTTAAGTACCATTATTAGTATATATTTAGATAATTTAACTAAAATGGAGTAGAAGTATGTTGGAAAAACTATACATTTTCCCTCTTTTGAGTTAGCCAAGAAACACAATCAAATGCACACTTCTCCACACCCACAATGATATAAGTGAGTATTTTATACCTTCTTGATGTAGGATGCACAAGTTATCACACACAAAGCAAGATTAACAAATGAACATTTCATCGAATACTTGAAAGACACAAATTTAACGTGGTTCACCGCTAAGGCAACGGCTACATCCACGAGGTCTAGAGACTAAATCCACTATTATCAACTTCGGATACCCTCTACTTAGTAGAGATTACATCAACATGCAAGGGTAAAGACCTTCATACAAGCTAAGGAGAAATCTTACATTTAGGTGGAATACATAAAGAATAGAGATGGAAGGATTACCACAAACCACCTATGATTTGTCTTCTTTTTCACAAGATGATAGAAAAAATCTATTCCTTTCATTTTCCTTCTTCCTCCAAGAAAACTCTTTCTTGATCTTCAAAGCTCCTTCAAAGTTGTAGTTTTCTCTATTCTTCTTTCTCTCTCAAAAGAACCCTCTTTTAAGATGAATTAACTTTTTTTTATAAAGAAGCCCTTCTTTGCTTTAACAACTTACACTTAACCCTAAAGTGGGTCAAGTAATGGGCCTCTCCACATGAGAGTGAAACTCAACACTATGAGCCTCACATGAGGAGGAAAAAAGGCCAATAATTACCCCCTCCCTACTCATGTGAGTGCTCTTCCATACTACACATGATGACCAACCTCACCCATACCGACCCATGCTTGACTTTAAGGACGGCCTTAGTCATCATATTCGACGGGTTTTTGTCGGTATGGATCTTGCTCAACTCGAAGAGCATCATCTCCAACACATCTCTTATCTAATGATGCATCACATTAATATGTTTGCTCCTATAGTGAAAACTTACATTGTTGCTCAAATGGATAGCATTTTGACTATCACAATGCACAACATAGTTGTCTTGTTTTAGACCCAACTCTTCTATGAATCTCTTTATCCATAACCTCTCTTTGCAAGCTTCAGTAACTACAATGTACAGGGCCACCATTGTAGACAATACACCACACTTTTGCAACCTTTATTTCCATGACACAGATCCTCCCGCAAGAGTGATCAAATGCCTCGAAGTACTCTTCCTTGAGTCAACATCTCCAGCCATATCCGAATCCGTAAATCTTTCAAGCAAAGATTTACCATCTCCAAAGCATAAACATACATTAGATGTGAAAGTATGCTAAGGAGAGCACGTCCTAGATGAGGGTGAATAAAACTACCGATTAAAAATTAAACTTTATAAGAGTTATGAGGAATTTCATCGGCTAGTGCAACATAATTGATTTAGCTATAAAATATAGAACCCATAAGTGGAAACAGAAAACCATTAACATGCAAGAATTGATATGCAAACAACCAAACATACACAAGATTTATAGTGTGGTTCAAACGCCGAGAAGTGCTCCACGCCTGCATCCACACTCTCAAAGTACTCAAATCCAAGGCGCCCCGACGTTCCATTATATGAGAGTTTTGGCTATCCCACAACCATTTACGACACCCGATTTTTCTTAGATCACTAGCAACCATGTATACACTTGAGTGAATCCACACTCCTTGCGGGTTATGCAAAAGCCGTCTTTCTTATCTAAGTGTTTCAACCTCTTAGTTTACTCCACTATTTAGAAAAGTAAAGAGGAGGTTGAGAGTACTTACTCTCATTGTGAGGAGCAATTGATCCTACATGCTTGCTTGAATGAATTCCTCAATCCTTTGGCCTTCACACGTCTATCCTTCGATTTGATTGATGCTTAGAAGTTAATGAGGCTTTTTAGACGGGGAAGATTTGTTTCACTAAGGATTTTCCTATGGGGTTAAGTGAAACCATATTATGTAGTCTTAAATCTTTTCCATAGATTTCATGTAGAATCCTAATGACCCTTTGGTTTAAAGGGAGGAAAAGTAATCAAGACATAGTAAGATTTCAAATGATTTTCATATAGGAGTTTGGTGAAACCTTGGCCAAGAGATCCCTATTTCTTCCAAAGAATCTTAAATGTGGGTCATCATGACTCTAGATCCAAGAGGGAAGAAGGAGGGAAGCTCTCATAGCTCTCAAGGGTTTCCAAGGTTAAGGGCACAAGACAAGAGCTTGAAGTAAAGAGGGATGTCGAAGCTTTATACTTGAGGGGGGATTTATAGTTGAATGGGATGAGGATCAACCCAAGTTAGGGTGGGTTATTAGTCTTTGTTAGGGTAGATAGCAAAGTATCTACCCAAGCTTTGGATGATTACCAACCCAAGCTAGGGTCGTTCAAATGAGCACATAGAGAGATCAACCCAAGCTATCATGAGTTGGGTCGCTTTAGTTCTATCTTGTGAGCCTATTGGGTTTAGGATTTAATTAATAAGTAGGAGGCCCGATCATGAAATTTTATGTGCTTGTTTCTTGGGCCTAACCTTTGTCTGGAGCTTGAAATCTTCTCTTCTTCTTGGGCCTTCACGTATCTTGTGCTCTATCTTGGAGTCTTGTATTCTTCTTTTTTGGCCTTCCCTTCATCTTGGGCTTTATCTTTGTGCTTTTCTCCTTTTCCTTAACTTTGATCTAGAGTTTGTGCTTGTAGTTTGCTTTATTCAATTTAGCATATACTAATTACATGACTTGTTACATGATTTGTTACAAAATTGACAATATAAATTGGAAAAATACTTTATGACGTTAACAAGCTTGTGAAATTTGAAATGACTTCGAAGTTAGATTCTAACAGGCTTTGGTTCAAAGGGAGGAAAAGCAATCATGACATAGTAGGATTTCAAATGATTTTCATATAGGAGTATGGTGAAACCTTGGCCAAGAGATCCCTATTTCTTCCAAAGAATCTTAAATGTGAGTCGTCATGACTCCAGATCCAAATAGGAAGAAGGAGGGAAGCTCTCATAGCTCTCAAGAGTTTCCAAGGTTAAGGGCACAAGACAAGAACTTGAAATAAAGAGGGATATCTAAGCTTCATACTTGAGGGGGGATTTATAGTTGAATGGGATGAGGATCAGTCCAAGTTAGGGTGGGTTATTAGTCTTTATTAGGGTAGATAGCAAAACATCTACCCAAGCTTTGGATGATTACCAACCCAAACTAGGTTCGTTCAAATGAGCACATAGAGAGATCAACCCAAGTTAGCGTGAGTTGGGTGGCTCTAGATCTATCTTGTGAGCCTATTGGGCTTAGGATTTAATTACTAAGTAGGAGGCCCGATCATGAAATTTTATATGCTTCTTTCTTGGGCCTAACCTTTGTCTGGAGCTTGAAATCTTCTCTTCTTCTTGGGCCTTCACGTATCTTGTGCTCTATCTTGGAGTTTTGTATTCTTCTTTTTTGGCCTTCCCTTCATCTTGGGCTTTATCTTTGTGCTTTTCTCTTTTTCCTTCACTTTGATCTAGAGTTTGTGCTTGTAATTTGCTTTATTCCATTTAGCATATACTAATTACATGACTTGTTACAAAATTGACAATATAAATTGGGAAAATACTTTATGACACTAACAATCTCCCCCTATGTCATTTTTGTGACAAAACCTTTTCCCCAATCCAATTTCATTTTACAAGATGAAATATTGGCAAGAGAAATTGAAGAACAAGTATAAAACTCCCCCATCGATTTGAGCACAAACTCCCCCTTAATGTGACCTTGGAGTTAGTAAAATATGAAAAGAAAACTAAGCATGGCACACGGATTCATGGGAAACAGGATTCTCCCCCTTTTTCTCATAAACAATGACAATTAGAACAAGCATACATAAGTGACGTGACAGATTGTAGAGTTTCTGTTGTGTTGGGTAATTTAAAACGTCCCACAAATTGGTGTATCTACACACTAAGATCATGTAGCTGTGATGAGATAATGCCAAAAAAATAACTACTATGAGAGAACAAATGGTAATATGCCAGCATGTTTTCTTCATGAGAGGCACTAATAAGTTAGCATGCACGCAACCAAGTTACGTATATAGAGAGAAAAGCAAAGCATAACAAATGGAATAAAGCTACTATAGTGTTATTGATCATCATCTTAGTCGATACCATACTTCCAAGTAGGGCAATAGGCCAAAACAGGTGAAGCAACTTCAATAAGTGTACATGAGCAAAAATGGTACTCCCAAATCATGTACACTAATCATGCAAAGCTAATTGATAAGCAGATAGTAGCTAGCACGACGTGCCACCAACAGGTTTTTCCCCTAGGTGAGCACCAAAAAGAGAACTTCCCACATAGGGAAATCACAGAGGGTTGCGAGAAACATGTGCAAGGCAGGCCTCGATCTTCTCCTAGAGGCTTGAAAGCCAAGCAGCCAATGGTGGAGTTACACTGCCAAGGCTTCCGATGAGACCGCGCACGTCAGAGCTCATAGCTTGGAGTGCAACATTTTGGAAATGAGTTGCTTCTTCAATAGCCAAGCGCAACCCCTCAACTTCCCCTCTAAACTAAGCATGAATCTCATTAGTGATGAACCTAGGGGAATCAGCTCGTCCCCTTGCATAGGAACAAGACCCAAATGCACTTCAGCCAGGCCAGTAATCATGGTGCCAAACGAAAATGCACTATTCCTGGGACGACGGATGAATTCAAGGATGTGAGACATAATCAGAGAAGCAAGACACACGTGACGCCCAGTATCGAGGAGATAGAGCAGTGCCGCCATAGACGTATTCAACTAAGTGGTGTTCCCGCTTCGAGGGTAGACATTGCAAACGCACCATGCGTGGAGAAGGCGATACTGGGGCTGAAGTTGTTCGACTAGTAGAGCATGATCCAGTGGCCAAAATTGAGGGGTACTGCAAATGTGGAGGCAACAGCATCTCAGATGGCTGGACCACCAGGAACCTCAATGGTGATATCGGGACCTTGGAGCACATAGATTCCAAGTAGGGCAGCTAGGACATCAACACCAACTGAGCGACGATCGCCGCTCCTCATCACAGAGAAGGCACGAGATCCTACGACGGGTTGCATCAAGTGGTACATATCAACAACAAGGGACTGAGACACGATCCCATTCCACTAGAGAAGTGGCTCAAGATGTAGAGGGTGCAATATTTGAATTGCTTCGTCAAGCTCTGGACAAAACTGTTGCAACAAAGTCGGAAGCTCACGCTTGGGAACCACCGGTCGAGGTTGTCCAGAGGCCATAAACATTCGCACACGTGTTGTAGGTGGGCGAGTAAGTAGCGGTCGGACTGGCGGCGATGTTGGCGGCGTCACAAGGTGTTGTCTGTTGGGCCCTCGAGCCATGATTAAAAGACAAATTTTTTTCTTTTTCTATTACTGTTTGAATGGTGTAGTGAAGGTATTGCAAGGAAGGGTTTTTAAAGAGAGGCCATGAGGCCATACTATATGGTTTCATGCTGTGAACAGAGAGGGAAGTAGGTGACAGTCAAGAGGGCAGGGCGACTTGAAACGAAAATGGAAGGGGAACTCTAAAGAGGAGAAAAGAAGAAGAAGATGGAAGCTCTAAGAAGAAGATGGGCAGTCAGGCGTCACTGGAGGAAAGCGGTTTTGGTCAAATACAAGCATATATCTAGTGGGTTATTGTGAGAGCCAATGCTTGAGGTAAATTAGGACAAAGTGAGTGGGTCAGTGAGATAGAGAAACAATACATCGAAGAGAGTATATGAGCATAGAAGGAATGGAAAATAATGGGTTTTCTCAATAGATAGTGTATGGAAGGAGGGACAACAGATAGCTCTTTGTGTAATCAAATGATTTGAAGAAATCATTGAGAAGGTACCATGAGATAAAGACAAATCAAATAGCAAAGGAAGCCAGTTTCCAGCTTGGAAATGGCAGAGCTTGCTTAGATCGGCAGAAGGTACAGAAGAAAAGACAAGGAGTGGTGTAGGACCAACATTGGTCAATTTGAATAGGATTCCACTAAACTATTTCTGTTAAAATAAAGATCAGACCAGCTGCCATTTCTTTGTCCATTGTAGAAGCCAAGTACATTGTGGCCGGAAGTTGTTGTGCACAATTATTATGGATGAAACAAATGCTTGTGGATTACATAATCCATCAAGAGACTATGAGTGTGTACTATGACAACACAAGTGCCAGCAACATCTCAAAAAATCCAGTTCAACATTCATGAACAAAGCATATTGACATTCAGCGTCATTTTATTTTGAACTGGTTGAGGATCACATCATCACACTTAACCATGTCTCTACCAAGAACCAACTTGCTGATATTATGACCAAACCCTTGGACTCTCAGCGATTTGTAAATCTTTGTCAGTCCATAGGGGTTTGTGCCATATAGGTACACTTTCTCTCTTGGTCAAATATCTAGTTAGTTCTCTCTCTCTCTTCCTTGCTTTAGGTTTTTTATCCAGCTAAGGATGTTGAAATGTCGTAGGGATACCAGCGACCAAGATCTGTGGTTTCTGAAACATACATGATTATTCTTTTCACAACAGCTAGGTGGGATTCTTTGGGGTTTGTTTGACAATGAGAACATGCTCCGACACTAAAAGATATGTTAGGTCGACTAGCAGTTAAATAAAGTAAGCTGTCAATCATACTTCTATAGATATGAGAATCTACTCTTTTTTCTTCTGAATCTTTACTTAATTTCAGTATAGTGCTCATTGGAGTTGATACATGTCTCCCAGAATCTAGTCCAAAACATTTGATTAGTTCTTTAGCATATTTAGTTTGAGACACAAACATTCCTTCTTTAATTGTTTCACTTGAAATCCTAAAAATAAAGTGAGTTTTCCAACCATACTCATTTCAAATTCAGACTTCATTAGATTAGCAAATTCAGTAGCTTTATTCTCATTAGTGGAACAAAAAATTATGTCATCAACATAAATTTGAGCTATTAGGATTGTGTCATCAGTCTTTTGTACATATAGTATTTTGTCAACACTCCCCCTCGTAAAATTGTTCTTGACCAAGAATGAGGTCAATCTTTCATACCGCCCCATATATTGCTTTCTTTAACTTGTATACATGATGAGGATAATTTGGATCCCAAAACCCTCTAGGTTGTTCAACGTATGCTTCTTCATTTAAAATGTCATTTAGAAAAGCTCTTTTAACATCCATTTGATATAGCTCAAATTTCAAATGACATGCAATAGCTATTAAGATACGAATAGACTCTAGCCTAGCTACAGGAGCAAAGGTTTCATCAAAGTGTATACCATCAATTTGAGTGTATCATTGTGCTACTAGTCTCGCTTTGTTTCTAACAACATTTTCATTTTCATCAGTTTTATTTTTTAAAATCCATTTGGTTCCAATGACATTTATGTCTGCTGACCTTGGTATTAAAGACCATACATAATTTTTAACAAACTAATTAAGCTATTCTCATTTATCCAATGCTCATCAGTAAAGGCCCCATCAATGTTGTTAGGCTCTAGTTTGAAGGTGAAACAAAAGTGGTTGTTTACAACTTCAGCTTGCAGTTGAGTCAGGACTCCAGCATGTGGATCTCCAATAACCTGAGTTATAGGATGATCCTTTACGGGCTTGAGATCATTATTAGGTGGAGACAAGGGTGGAGTGATTTGCATATTAGAGTCCTCTTTAGGTGGATGTACATCATCTTCCTCAGCACTTTGGGACCTAGAATCTATGGGTTCATCATGAGCAACCACATTTATAGATACGGTTGTTTGATGAATATCCTAAAAATATTCTTTCATCACTTTTTGAGTCTTGTTTGCTTAGGTTTTCTCGACCTTTTAGGATATAACAATTACTACCAAAAACCTTGAAATATTTAACACTCGGCGTATTACCATGCCATAATTCATAAGCAATTTGATTCTTACCTGCTCGAGCATTTGATTCTTACCTGCTTGACCTTTAAACTCAAGAATAGCATCAGACTTTTCTCGTAGGAAAGCAACCCAAATGTATCTAGAGAAGTCATCTAGAATTATAAAAAAATACTTTTTCCTCCTATGCTTTCAGTTCTCATTGGTCCAACCAAGACCATGTGGAGCAATTCTAGAGGTCTAGAAGTATTAATTGTGTTCACCTTTTTGTGTGTGGCTCTAATTTGTTTACCTATCTAGCATGCACCACATGCAATTTTAGCCTTTCGACTAAAATAGGTAAACCCCTAAGATGTCCTCTTTTACTCAAATGGGATAAATCTCTGTAGTTTACATTCCAAGGCGTTGATTCCATAATTTGGTTTAACCGACTTGAGCCATGTAACAAGGAGAAGACCCTCCAAGAGATGTTCCTTTCACTACATAGGAATTGTCAGCAGTGCAAAGACTTTTCATGATGATTTTCCCTTTCTTATCAATGATCTCACAACTGCGACTACAAAACTTCATAGAGTGATCTTCATCACAAATCTAGGAGATGCTAAGAAGGTTGTGTGTCAATCCTTTAACACACAGTACATCCTTAAGATGTGGTAAATTGGGAACCTTTAGAGTTCCTTTGTCAACAATCTCTAATGTACTGCCATCTCCAAATGTGATAAATCCTCCATCAAGTTCCTTTAACTCAGAAAAGTGTGCTTTTTCTCCAGTCATGTATCTAGAGCATCCACTATCTAAGTACCAATTTAAGGAATTCCCAGTCAGAAGAGCAGTATGGACGACTAGACTCTTTTTCCTTTTTCTTGGTCTCCATATGGTAGTTTTACCTAACTCATGATTAGGTAATGAAGTACTTTTTCCTTTGCTTTCCTTGCATCTAGAATTTGCTTTCCCAAAAAATGGTTGTGTTTTGTTCTTTTGCTGAGCAATTCTATCTCTGTGCTTGAGATTTAGTTTGGCAAAGAGTTGGGCCATCCTAGTGGTCATAGGAATAAGTCTAGGTAGAACAACGTCAGATGAAGAATTTATGAATTTGAGGAGCTCACTTTTAGAGTAGTCATTGTTTTTCTCATTTGACTTTTGTGAAGGGCTTCCCTTGTTTTTACCTCTTGTTAAGGATTTTACTGGTGAAGATATGAGAGATTATATCTTAGCTTGAGAGTATTTACCAAAGATAGATTTTTCTTTCTCAATTTTGGTGAATCTAGCATTAGTGTGGAATTTTTTACATTCAAAGCTTAGATGTCCTCCTTGTCCACACGAATAACATATACTAGAATTTTTTGAAACTATAGCCGTATCAGGATTTGTTCTTTCTTTCACAAATATGGTTGGAGTGGGTGCCATGTTATCCATGTGAGTATCATGACCAAGTCCAATTATGTCCATAGGATTTTGGCTCAATCCTAAGAGTTTTTCTAGTTTCTGTCCACTTTGAGTGAATGTCTCAATCAAGCTATCTTTTGAAGTTTTGAGTTCTTTTAACTCATCATTCTCGAAAATGCATAGCTTCAATTCTTCTTGCTTCTCTACACAAATATCTTTACTAATTTCTAGTTCAAACCTTGTTTTAGTGATTTCCTAAATCAAGTTGTCATTGGTGTTATTAGCATTTTCAATTTCATTTTTGAGATTGGTGATTTCTTTCTTTAACTTTGACACCTTATTGGCATGTTTGGTACTTTCTTCAAATAAAGAGTTAAAAGCTTCTTGAATATCATCATTACTCTTATCAAAAGAGCTTGAATCAGACTCACTTTGATATGATTGTTTAATTAATGTATATATTTTGCTTGAGTCATTTTGAGGGGTGACAGAAGAGAAGGTCATAAAGGCTATCACAGCTTCGTCTTCATGGTGATCAGATAGGTCATCTAAAACATCCTCAGATTCTGAGGATTCATCCCATGATGCTTTTGCTACTATTTCCTTTTTATTGGTTTTTTGCTTAAATGGGCAGTCAGAAGCTATGTGACCATACTTGTGACAGTTATAACAATCAATATCTTTAGATTTTTCTCTATTCTTTTCCTTTTTTCTTTCGAAGTGTTTATTTCTCAAAAATCTTTTTCTATTTTCCACAAAAATGCTTAGCAAATCTTTTAGCAAGGAAAACAAGTTCTTCATCATTCTCTTCCTCACTTTCAGAATCATGAGTTATATCTTTTGTAGAGCTTGAAGATTTTAAGGCTATCGACATTTTCTTGTTAGCAGGGAGGTGTAGTTCAAATGTTTGTAAAGACCCTACTAATTCTTATACTTTCATTTCATCTGTACTTTTACATTCTTCAATAGTTGTGACTTTGGTAGTGAATTTTTCTGAAGAGACGAGACCTAAGGATTTTTTCCACAACTTCGGACTCTGGTAACTTTTTACCAAGACCTCACATGGAATTTACAATGTCATTGAGTTTAGAGTAAAATTCCATTAAGATTTCATTTTCTTCCATTTTTATGGTCTCAAACTTTGTTATAAGAAGTTGAAGTTTGGACTTCTTTACCAATGAAGTTCCTTCGTGACAGACTTCTAGAATGTCCCATACCTCCTTGGCACTTTCACGCATGCATATTCTTTTGTATTCATCCAGAGAGACTACACAAGTGATAGCACTAAGGGCTTTATTGTTGCCCATACTTAATTTATTCATTTCAATCCATCTTAAAAAGTTTAGAGGAATTTCAGTGTTATTTCCATATTTTTCAATGATTTAAGTAGGAGGTGTCCATCCATTTTCCACACAATGCCATGCCAACTCGTCATGAGCTTTAAGAAAGGTTCTCATGCAATTTTTCTAATCGGCATAGTTACTCCCATAAAATGGGGGCAGCTTAGTGGTAGATGAGGTCTCAAACTTAGCCATTAAAGAATGATCGGATCAACACTCTAGGTACGTTCACCTTTTAGCAGAGTAACTGATCGTTTAAAATTAAACCCTTGAAAGTACATAAGGCAATTGTACTACGGCGAGCATATAAAGGGTTGTCGAACCTCAGGGACGGTTAAACAATTTACCAAATTCAAGAAAAAGTTGCATTTTTTATTTACTTTAAGGAAAGCAGTGAACTTTTACTAAACCAAGCTGAGATTTAATCAATATGGAAGAGACCAAGGCTTCGAATCCACCACAATAAACTAGTGTATCATCTCTCTCCCTCTTTTGAATAAAGATTTACAATTGGCTGATATATTCCTCTCGGACATACACTTGTCAACTCAAAATAAAGTGCTCTCCTCTCGGATGTAACACATAAAATGCTTAAAATATTGAATTGTGATCTATCTCTCTCGAGTATAAACCAATGAAACTTTATTAGCATATAACACTTTAGATTACTCATATTTCTCTCGGACACGCAAGTGCTTTTTCAAATTAAAATCCAATTAATTCACTCTTGTCTCTCTCGAGTACAAAGAATAAACTTCAATGAATTAACTTTAATTGTATAAGAAAGGTCCATACACCAACTAGAGTAAAACATAATATGAGAGAAAAGAAACTATACAACCAGTCTATTAGGCTTCATCTATGCCTTTGAAAAGTGTTTAGCCTTGTATTAGAAGAGAATCCATCATTGTGTTCTTCATCTTCATCTTCTTCTTCTTCTCTCATTTGCTCTAGCCTCTAATTATGCTCAAGATCCTCTAAAATGTTCTCTCTTAAGGTCTATTTATATGTTTGAAGAGAAACCTCGAAGTTCCCTTCCAAATCCGAGTCGAAATAGGCTTGATTTAGGTTTTTTTGCATACGGCAATCGATCGCTCCGTATTGCCGATCGATCATTTTCTTCACAAAATCCTACGTTGTCACGCCGGTCGTTCTTTTTCTCTCGCCTTTTGATAGATCATTTTCATACCGATCGATCATGTTTATTGTATTGTACAAAACCAAAAACTCCAGTAGATGCCGATCGATCGTTTCCTTCGATAACACTATTTTCCAGCTTTGGTGATTGATCGTGTATGAATTGCCGATCGATCGTAGTTACTGTTCATAATTTTCAACTGGTCATAATTTTCTGCTCCGAACTCCGAATTAAGCGTGGTCGGTGGCGTTGGAAAGCTGACTTCTTGAATTTAACATGAAGCTTGAATCAGTCCAATCAGAGATATATACACAAAGTTATGAAGATTTAACTATTGAAGTCACTTTTCACCTCATTTCTGTATCTTACTCTTGTTTCCTACAAAAACCAAAAACTATATTAAAGTAACACTAATTCTAATCAAACACTAACATAAACATATGCTTAGGAGATAATAAAATTTATATTTCATGTGTAGATCACACTCTCAAACCTACATTTTGCTAGTCCCTACTAAAACAAAACAAAACAAAATCAAACAAATAACTGAAGGAACTAATGCATAAAAGTAAACACCACTTTCGTAGGGAGCACGATTGCATTGAGCTTATGCAACAAGCCGTTAAACCTCTAGGTGTCCCTAGTAGGATGAGTTGTGTCTCGTGAGGGTTTGCAGCCATGCTACCCGCAAACATGTATTTATTAACCTAATTAACCTAAGTGTAAAAAAAAAAAAAACATTGCAAAACAAGCAAACCTATTATCCTAACAAATGCAAACCATAATGCTTAAAAAAATCAACCACACGTACTTGGTTCATAATCAATGGGAATATAGAAGCTCTTAAGTAAGTGGTTTTATTCCACACTTTCATCTTGGAAATTTCTGCTCAAATATGATATAGCATGATAATATAAATAGTAAAAGTATAGAGCATTGTAGTCATACAATCTAAATTTCTGTTTCACACAGATCCAGTGTTACCTATTAACCAAAGAACATTAGAATTTACATAGTCATCATAATCTTTAGTTCATGATAGCACAAATGCCTGCATGCCTCATTCGGGTCCAGTATTCTAGATTTGAGAGGATAATACACCATAGACTTTTTTTTCTTTTTTCTTTCAATAGGACTGTGTAAGGCCTGACTTCAAGATGCTTAGGTTTAACAATGACTCAGGTCAATGACTCCCAGCCAAGGCTTAGGGCATTAGGCTTTAAGTATGGACTACTTCGGGCTCGAGCATCAGCCTAAGTTAATCCTATAATAGTCAAGCATCCCATTTCTTTCATTTTGTTTTCTCATTTTCCGCATTTTCATTTTTTCAGCTTCATATTTTTCATCGCATCTTATCCTATCCAGGTTGTATTATATTCTCAACCTATTTCCGATTCCAAGCCCTTGCCATAGCCAAGTAAATGGTCTATCATGATCTTTTAATCTCAACAAACAACCACATATCAACCAATGACTCTGACTAAAGACATCCCACTGTAAATTAGTGTTCAACAAATCTCTAGAGGGTATACTTTATGTACTAATGTGTGTGAGTGAGTTTTCTTAGCTCAAGCACCTGTTTCAAGAGGACTGTAACAGAAAGATATGCTCAGTTAAGTGTTTCTATCCTCCAATATACTTACTCACACTTCCAATGCAAATTAATCACTTAAGAATTGAAGCATGCATTATTACAGGATAAACTATCAAAACCTAACAAAAATACTAACAAACAATCCTAAGAACTACTCAAATTTTTATGGTTTTTCATTTTCTAATTTTTTTATGCCAGCAATATTCCCTCCCCTAAACCTATTATGAACATTGTCCTCAATGTGGACAAGATATAAAAAAATGACAATGATCATATAACAAAGAAAATAAGAAAAGGAGAGAATACACCTGAATACGTGGGTTGCCTCCTACCAAACGCTAACTTTAACGTCTTCAGCCAGACTAGATTCCCTTAGTCCAACTTATCTGGGATCTTTCAATCCAACATTCAATCCATCTGTGGTCCTACTGCGCATATTAGGGTTAATGAAAGAAATTGTAAGTAGATCATCAGAACAAATCCATGGAGGTGCACCATCCACCGGAGTGTCAATCATATTAACAGCATAAAAATCATCTGACGGTGGATGTTATTTTTTAGCATTAAAAACATTTAGTTTGACATTTAAATTTCCAAAGGATAATTTCAGCACCCCACCCCGACAATTTATAATAGCATTGGACGTCGCCAAGAATGGACGTCCCAAAATCACAGGAATTTGACTACCAATGTTCTGTGTGGGTTCGGTATCTACGACAATGAAGTCCACAGGAAAGAAAAATTTGTCAACCTGCACCAGAACATCTTTAATAATACTACGTGGAACTTTAATGGATCGGTTTGCAAGTTGTAGTGTTATGGTAGTCGGTTTCAACTCTCCCAACCCAAGTTGCTCATGCACTGAGTAAGGCAACAAATTGACACTCGCCCCCAAATCTAACAATGCCTTGTCTACAGTATGGTTCCCTATCACACATAAAATTGTTGGACATCCTGGGCCCTTATATTTCGGTGGAAGATTATTTGTCAATAGGGAACTCACCTGCTCAGTAAGGAAGACCTTTTTAGTCACATTGGATTTAGCTTTGCGCTTTTGGGTACAAAGGTCTTTTAGGAATTTGGCATAGGCAGGCACTTGTTTTATTGCATCTAACAAAGGGAGATTGACCTTAACCTGTTTGAACACCTCGAACATCTCCTCCATCTTTTGGTGAGATTTACTAAATGGAGAGGGTTTGTTGAGGCATTGTGGGTATGGTGCCCTGGGAATATAAGTTCTGTCTTTGTGGGCCTCGTTTAGGTCATCCTGCTGGGTTAAGGGCTGTCAGGCACAACTTTGATTGGAGTTGTTTCTCGTTCTATCGCAGGGGTAATGTGCTCACTCGAGGTACCTTGGGACAAGTCTCTAACCCTATTGTCGATTTACCTACAGCTCCTCAGAGTTGTTATGGCTTGAACTTGCTCAGGAGGGTATTAGGAAGGTTCAATGGCATATTGGCCTCTCGGGTTTTGCAAGGGTTGACTTGGTAAGGTTCCTGCTTCTCTACGATTTATTAATTGGGCCAGCTGTCCTAATTGGGTCTCTATCTTGGCGATAGACTGGGTATGAGAATGAACAAGCTGGGCCTAGTTCCTTAACTCTGCTCTTATCTCCTTCTGTTAAGTTTTAATCTCGGTTAAGTGTGAGAGGAGCATTTGGCTCATTTGGCTCATCTGGTCTTCCAAGGAAGGTCGCCTATTAGATTGGCCAAAGGAAGATGAGGTTGGTTGGTAGGGCTAAGATTGGCTTTGGAATTATGATCTTGGGGTTGGATTGAATGCGGGCCCCTGGTCAGGTTGTTTCCAGGTGAAATTGGGATGATTTTGCCACCCCGGGTTGTAGGTATTTGAGCAGGGGTTGTTGATTATAGGGTAGGTTTGTGCAAGGTTGATGTGCTCCTGTACAAGTTCTGGATACTAGGAGGCTAAGGGGCAGTCAACTATGGTGTGCATAGGGCTGGCACAAATGGCACAGACATCTTGAGAGGTTGGGGTATAAGGTGAAGTCTAAGAGAAAAAACTATCAAACCTCTCTATCAGAGATGCCACTTGGTGTTCTAAATTAGTGGTGGCTTTGACATCGTATATGCCTCCCCTTGAGACATTCCTACCAGGCATATGGCCTTCAGATCTATAGAGGGTGGCACTGTGTAAAAAATTTTCGCTCAGGTTCTCTAGTAGATCCCAAGCATCATCCAAGGTTGTCTTCATGAATGTGCCTCCACAAGAGGCATCAATTAGGGTCTTGCGCTGATCGCACACTGGTCGTTTAAATATAAACACTTACAAGTGCACAAGGCAATTGTACTACGGTGAGTATTAAGAAGGGTTGTCGAACCTCAGGGACGGTGAATACTTTACCAAATTCAAGAGAAGAAAGTTGCAGTTTTTGTTTAATCTAAATAAAGCTATGAACTTTAACTACTAATCTGAGTTTTAATCAATGCAGAGAATTATCAAGGCAATGAATCCACCACTAGACATGCAATTACTGCTCTCAATTGTTATTAAGCATACATTGATATGATATGGTAATTCGTGTTCTTGATCGGACACACGAATTACTAATGAATTCACTAACTTTCTTGATCGGACACGAAAGTTCATCCACTATTGTGTAATCAATCCTATCCTTGATCGGGCATAGAATCAATCACAACTCTATTATAATGCAATTAATCTTATCCTTGATCGGGCATAAAATCAATCAAAATATCTAATTTCATTCATATTCAATCAAGTCTATGATCAAGCACTCAAAAGAAACTCATGAAATCGCATTAAGCATGAATCATAATCAACTTTATAGAATTAAACTATCAAGAGTAGCAATACACATCTAGGGCTTCATCAAGCCTCGACAAAGAATTTAGTTACACATAGAAAGAGAAAAAAGAAAAGCCTATTTATGTAGATCCATCGTCATGAATCCTTCTTCTTCTTTGCTCTAAAAGACTCCTTCTCTTGCTCCTTTCTAGCCTCCAATAAAGCTCAAAAGTCTATTCTCTGGTTTACTTTCTAATGCCCAAAACGTTCTCCCATAAGGCCTATTTATAATAGTGAAGAGAAACCATGAAGCCCCCTTCCAAATCCTAGTCGAAATAGGTCTTATTTTGGTTTTCCGCACACGGCGATCGATCGCTCCGTATTGCCGATCGTTCGATGTCCGATCGATCACAATTCCTTCGTTATTTTCCTCTGATCAATCGCTTTGCCGATCGATGCCGCATGATACCGATCGATCGTAGTTACTGTATTGCGCGGTTGAAAAATTCCAATAGATACGATTGATCGTTTTTAGGTCTGATCGATCGTTGTCTTCAATACACTGCTTTTGCGGCTCTGGCGATCGATCGCATTGATAGCCGATCGATCATTGTTACTATTCATGAAATTCAAATGGCTATAACTTTCTGCTCCGAACTCCGAATTGCGCGTGGTTGGTGGCATTGGAAAGCTGACTTCTTAACTTTAACATGAGTTTGAATCAGACCAATCCGACATTTGTACACAAAGTTATGATGATTTAACCATTTGAGTTACTTTGCTCCTCATTTCTGTGTATTACTCTTGTTTCCTACAAAAACCAAAAACTATATTAAAGTAGTAGTTATTCTAATCAAACACTAACATAATCATAAGTTTAGGAGATAATAAAATGCATATTTCATGAGTATCAGCCCTAAATAGGAATTTCTCATAAGCATTGAAATTTGATAATACAAATATCAGAGATAAGAAATCAAATAGTCTTAGATGATTTGAATTCCAAGTGGAATATCAAACTGACATCAACGCTTTTAAGATAGATAGTTATGAATCACTTGTCTAAAGGATTATTCCTCTTAATTAGATTACTTCTAACCCAATTCTTACTGTGATATTCCATAACTATATAGTCCAATTACTGGTATTGAAATATTAAACCTTATCATATCATATTACATGATGTTATTTGTTTATTTAGTATTTTCTCTCCAAATCAGCTCACTGCCTCCGGCATAACAGTCCTCTTCAAACTATTACTGTGCTCGGTACAGTAAAACTTAACCTCTGAAAGTTTTAATGATAATACCCTCGTAAGTCTAGTTTCTAACCCCACTAATTTTATATTTTTTTGATTTTATTTGAATTAGTTATGAATTATTTACTACCGACTGTCAGCACAAAAATAGTTCTGACCGAGATTAAGACTCTTAATTAAACTTGATTATCTCACTTAATATCACATTATAGATGATAATATATCATTAACAGACCATATACTCCCCTCCTAGACCAATTACAGACCCTAGGATTATCTGGAATTACTAAAGTTTATTCCTTTCTTATGTTCTTTTATATATAACATGGTTTTAACTATTAATACCTCTCAAATAAGACCTTTAATGCAAGAGACACCATAAGGCACAAAACTCAACGTGGCTCATGATCAACCAAGCAATATCAGAACTTCTAGTCTCTGGAAAATTAATAAAGTATTAGATTTTAGGTGCGAATTCCCATCTAAAAACGAAACATGAATGCAAATATGATTATGATGCACTATGCATAGAAATAATGACAAAATTCATTAATCTCATAAGAATCCACATAATACACAAGGGTGTTGAATGAAAACACTTGTCAATATCATATAATCAGAAGAGAGAAGAGGGGAAAAACCATCCTACTTAATTCACCGAAGATTCCGCCTTTCTACGCATTGCTCGTCTCCTCCGCTTTTTCCAAAACTCCCGCTCCAAGCTCTTGCAAACTCCCACAAGAAGAAGCCTTAAAGGAGGTGGGTGAACGTGGGAAGGAGAAGAGGAAAGGTCTCTGGACGTTCTGGGGCTAGCACAAGCCAACTCTCTATGGTTTATATAGAGTTGGGGGAGAATCTCTTCTTAAACTAATTTTCTAAATCCTGGACACTTCCAACCAATGGGAAGGCCTCAAGATCCTTCTAGAGATGTGCAAATCAAGTCCAATTGGGATTTAGTATCTTTCCCAAGCAAATCCACCCCAAAAATAAGCTAGAAATCGCAAAACCGCAACCGGCGATCGATCGGCTATACGGCGATCGATCGTCGTATGCGTTGTTCTACACTACCGCGTTACAGCCGATCGATCATAATTATTGCCGATCGATCGCTTTACCCGAAACAAAATAATTAATAATCACAGTAACTACGATCGATCGTTTTGATAAGGTGTCGATCGGTTCAACTTGTCGATCGATCGTTTCTTATAGCGATCGATCGCAGCCACGCTCAATCAAAATTCAATTTCTCATATCTTTTCACTCCGAACTCCAAATCGTGCATAGTTGGTGGCGTTGGAAAGCTCTTCTCACCAACTTTAATTCCCACAAAGCAAAACACGACCAAACTAATGTTAAGAGGGTCAAATTTCGGTTTTAAAATACTTACTAATTTTTTGGGCGTTACATGGGGTACTACTGGGATCTGGTTTAGGCCATTCCCACTCCCAAGGTTCATATTGTCCACCATTGGATGGGTTTTAGTAGTTCTACAATTTCTATAGAGGCGCTCAAGATCAGGATCAAAGGCAAGGTCGGGGTTCAGGGAGCGACAACCATGCATGCGCAATAAAAAGCAACAAAACCTGTAACAGTCCTAATAGCGACAACTAGCAAGCATCAATCCTAGATAGTGACAACTAGCAATCCTAATAGCGACAACTAGCACGTCATGCAGTCCCATAAAGAAAGTAGAAAACACCAAAAGGGAAGGTTAAGAGAGTGCAAACAATAGGAAGGGTTGGCCTTTCCAACGTTGGCGAGAATTCCACGTCCTCCCTTAATCCTGTAGAAGAAAGCAAAATAGAATTAAGCTACTGAAAGAAATCTAAAGTAACTAAACTACTCTAAAACTAACTACTCTATTAGCTAAGAATTCGGTAAACTATTGGCTTCCGTCCCCGACAACGGCGCCAAAAACATGATTGTTTAAAATTAAACCCTTGCAAGTGCACAAGGCCATTGTACTACGGCGAGTATAGAAAGGGTTGTCGAACCTCAGGGACTGTTAAACAATTTACCAAATTCAAGAGAAAGTTGCAGTTTTTATTTACTCTAAGGAATGCAGTGAACTTTTTACTAAACTAAGCTGAGATTTAATCAATATGGAAGAGACCAAAGCTTCGAATCCACTACAATAAACTAGTGTATCGTCTCTCTCTCTCTCTTGTGAATAAAGATTTCCAATTGGCTAGCATATTCCTCTTGGACATACACTTGTCAACTCAAAATATAGTGCTCTCCTCTCGGACGTAACACATAAAACACTTAAAACATGGAATTGTGATCTATCTCTCTTGAGTATAAACCAATGAAACTTTATTAGTATATAACACTTCAGATTACTCACGTTCCTCTCGGACACGCAAGTGCTCTTTCACATTGAAATCTAATTAATTCACTATTGTCTCTCTCAAGTACAAAGAATAAACTTCAATGAATTAACTTTAATTGTATAAGAAAGGTTTATACACAAACTAGAGTAAAACATAATATGAGAGAAAAGAAACTATACAACCAGTCTATTGGGCTTCATCTACGCCTTTGAAAAGTGTTTAGCCTTGCATTGGAAGAGAATCCATTATTGTGTTCTTCATCTTCTTCTTCTTCTTCTCTCCTAAGCTCTAGCCTCCAATTCTGCTCAAGATCCTCTAAAATATTCTCCCTTAAGGTCTATTTATATGTTTGAAGAGAAACCTCGAAGTCCCCTTCTAAATTCGAGTCGAAATAAGCTTGATTTAGGTTTTTTCGACGGTGGTTGATCGCTCCATATTGCCGATCGATCACTTGCCGATCGATCATTTTTCTTCACAAAATCCTACGTTGTCACGCTGGTCGATCGTTTTCTCTCGCCTTCCGATCGATCATTTTGATACCGATCAATCGTATTTACTGTATTGCACAAAAGCAAAAACTCCATCAGATACGATCGATCATTTTGTACCGATCGATCGTTTCCTTCGATAACACTATTTCCGGCTTTGGCCATCGATCGTGTATGAATTGCCGATCGTTCGTAGATATTGTTCATAATTTTCAACTAGTCATAACTTTCGGCTCCGAACTCCGAATTGCTCGTGGTCGGTGATGTTGGAAAGCTGACTTCTTAAAATTTAACATGAACTTGAATCAGTCCAATCAGAGATATTAAAACGAACTTATGAAGATTTAACCATTGAAGTCATTTTTCACCTCATTTCTGTATATTACTCTTGTTTCCTAAAAAAACCAAAAACTATATTATAGTAGCACTAATTCTAATCAAACACTAACATAAACATAAGCTTAGGAGATAATAAAATACATATTTCATGTGTAGATCAGTGACCAAGCTCCGATACCACTTGAAAGTATGCTAAGGAGAGCACGTCCTAGAGGGGGGTGAATAGGACTACCGATTAAAAATTATAACTTATAATAGTTATGGGGAATTTCATCGGCTAGTGCAATATAATTGATTTAGCTATAAAATATGGAACCCATAAGTGGAAACAGAAAACCTTTAACATGCAAGAATTGATATGCAAACAACCAAACACACACAAGATTTATAGTGTGGTTCGAACGCGGAGAAGTGCTTAACGCCTACATCCACACTCTCAAAGCACTCAAATCAAAGGTGCCCCGACGTTCCATTATATGAGAGTTTTGGCTATACCCCAACTATTTACAACACCCAGTTTTCCTTGGATCACTGGCAACCGTGTATACACTTGAGTGAATCCACACTCCTTGCGGGTTATGCAAAAACCGTCTCTCTTATCAAAGTGTTTCAAGCTCTTGGTTTACTCCACTATTTAGAAAAGTAAAGAGGAGGTTGAGAGTACTTACTCTCGTTGTGAGGAGCAATTGATCCTACACGCTTGCTTGAATGAATTCTTCAAGCCTTTGGCCTTCACACGTCTATCCTTCGATTTGATTGATGCTTAGAAGTTAATGAGGCTTTTTAGACGGGGAAGATTTGTTTCACTAAGAATTTTCCTATGGGGTTAAGTGAAACCATGTTGTGTAGTCTTAAATCTTTTCCATAGATTTCATGTAGAATCCTAATGACCCTTTGGTTCAAAGGGAGGAAAAGCAATCAAGACATGGTAAGATTTCAAATGATTTTCATATAGGAGTATGGTGAAACCTTGGCCAAGAGGTGCCTATTTCTTCGAAAGAATCTTAAATGTGAGTCGTCATGACTCTAGATCCGAGAGGGGAGAAAGAGGGAAGCTCTCATAGCTCTTAAGAGTTTCCAAGGTTAAGGGCACAAGACAAGAGCTTGAAGTAAAGAGGGATGTCTAAGCTTTATACTTGAGGGGGGATATATAGTTGAATGGGATGAGGATCAACCCAAGTTAGGGTGGGTTATTAGTCTCTGTTAGGGAAGATAGCAAAGCATCTACCCAAGCTTTGGATGATTACCTACCCAAGCTAGGGTCGGTCAAATGAGCACATAGAGATATCAACCCAAGCTAGTGTGAGTTGGGTGGCTTTAGATCTATCTTGTGAGCCTATTGGGCTTAAGATTTCATTACTAAGTAGGAGGCCCGATCATGAAATTTTATGTGCTTCTTTCTTGGGCCTAACCTTTGTCTGGAGCTTGAAATCTTCTCTTCTTCTTGGGCCTTCACGTATCTTGTGCTCTATCTTGGAGTCTTGTATTCTTCTTTTTTGGCCTTCCCTTCATCTTGGGCTTTATCTTTGTGCTTTTCTCCTTTTCCTTCACTTTGATCTAGAGTTTGTGCTTGTAGTTTGCTTTATTCAATTTAGCATATACTAATTACATGACTTGTTACATGATTTGTTACAAAATTGACAATATAAATTGGGAAAATACTTTATGACACTAACAAGCTTGTGAAATTTGAAATGACTTCGAAGTTAGATGCTAACATGCTTTGCATTCTTCATGTAAAATTTGTCAAGTACCTTCTCAATATTCTTCGCTTGTGATAACCATAATTTCTTAGCCTTCCTATCACGCTTGATTGCCGTCTTCAATATTTGTTTTGCAGGCCCCAAGTTCTTCATGTCAAATAACTTGCTTAACTCATTCTCCAACTTGTCAATCTTGTTGGTTTCATGTCTAACAATCAACATATCATCAACATAAAATAATAATATAATAAAGTCATCATCACCAAACCTCTTAGTGAACACACAATGATCCGAAATTGTCCTCTTGTACCCCATGACCAATCATGACAGAATCAAACTCCTTATACCAATGCATTGGAGTTTGCATCAACCCATACAAACTCTTATTTAGCTTGCATACCATTTGCTCCTTCCATTTCACTTTAAATCCTTCCAGTTGCTCATTGTAAATTTCTTCCTCTAAATCACCATGAAGGAATGCAGTTTTAACATCAAGTTGCTTAACCTCAAGGTCTATGCTAGTGGCAAGACCCAACACAACGGTGGATTCTATCTTCACCACGGGTGAGAATATTTCATCAAAATCAATACCTTTATTTTGCCCAAAGCCCTTCACAATTAACCTTGCCTCGCACCTTGGTTGTGAACTACTTTCATCGGCCTTCAATTGGTATACTCACCTGTTTCTCAAAACTCTCTTGCCTTTATGAAGCTTCACCAACTCAAAGTATGGTTCTCATATAAGGATTTCATCTCTTCTTGCATGACTTTCATCCATAAATCCTTATTTTTATGTCCTTGAGCTTCCACAAAGCTTTCTAGTTCACTATATTTGGTAAGTGTGACATATGTAGATGAAGGATACCTTGTAGATGACTTCCTTTCTCTATCTGATATCCTCTTGTCTCCTCTTAATGTGAAGACTCCCCCTCTTCCACATCACCTTGAATAGAGTTATCATCTTCATCTAAGTCACTTCAATTTTTAAGAAAATCATCAACATTGAAGTCCACATCATCATGCTCCACCTCATTCTCTACATGATCGATCGACATCATCATATATAGGTTCATCACTTTCACTATGTTCTTCCCTTTGAACACCTTGGGAAGATTGTGGAAGATGGAACTCATCATAAACTTCATGCCCAACTTGCTTTGGTGCTTCATCTTTGCCAAAGTCTTCAATTGTTTGATCTTCTCTAAAGACCACTTCTCTACTTCTAATGAGTTTCTTGTTCCTATAACCAAACTCATCATCACCATATCCCAAGAAAATACACTCAATTGCCTTGCTAATTAATGATATGCATAAAATATACACGTTTATATGCCTTATTTACCTATATGCTAGTGTAGATTTAATGATAAAATATGAATAAAATAGGTTATTTGTGATTAGGATAGTAAATAGAGATTAATAAATAATTTACTCTAATTAACTATTTTAGATGCATTAATGAATTTAAGGCATTATATTTTTATTATGTGTCTAATTTTAGTTTAGTTTTATCATTGCAGGTTCAAAAATGCGGATTGCAGATCGGTAGCAGAAGAGCCCTTAGGCGGGTTTTGAGGTGCAGAGCAACTCAAGAACAGAGGTCAAGTGCATAGACGATCTAGATCGTTAATTGACATCTAAGGAGATGACGGACTTTGTTCGTAAAGAAAAGAACCGTCCAGATGATATCGGACGGATGAGAGCGATGCGACGGGTTTTACCCCAATTAAAATATAAAAAAAAGGAAAAGAAAGGAGGGCTACGACAGAGGTGAATCAATCTGGGCGAAATGGAAATTGGACGAAACAAAGGGATGCTTCGATAAGGAAATCGAAGAGGAGGTGCTAAAGATAGGAAGCTGCTGAAATGAGGACTCTTTCAAGAGGAGGCCGAAGCAGGGATTTGGATGAACATGAAGGGAGTTTGGAAAGAGACCTGCGGGAGTGGGGATTCGGCTCGGATTTGGTGAGTTGGAATTGGATTTCAATTTGGATTTGGATTGATCAGTAGTGGGCTCTCGAATTCGCTATAAAAATAAGGAGGCAGAAGAGAGGTGAGTTTCGTTTTGGCTGAAACAAAGGACGGTTTTCTGAGAAAAAAAAACAGAGCTTTATTTGAGAAGTTGGGTCGTGTTCCAGCGGCTGTCAAGACCGGAAAAGGAAGAGGATCAATCGATGGAGAGAAGAAGAAGAGGAAGGAAGAAGAAAGGGAAGATTTTGAACTGATTTTCGGTTTGCTATAGTAACCTGCGCATTGCTATAGTAACTGGGCTCATGAGGAAGACGATGAACAGTGCCGATCTGTGAACAGTGTTCTATGAACAGTAATCGTGAATAGTAAAACTGCTACAGTGATTTCTCATATGCAATTTCTTCCAAAATCTGATTTTTCTTTTCTCATGAATATGAATAGCTAAATTGTTTGTCAAAGCTAGAGGTGATATTATTTGATTAGTATTTTTATGTCTATAAAAGAGCTACTTATTGCTTATTTGGTTGAATGAGATGTTTTGATAAAGTCATAATCTATATAATTATTTGATTTATCGTTAACTAAAGGTATGGCAAATGCTTATAATTCTCTGTGATTAGTAGACTATGCTTGTTAATGATAAATGTTCAATTGATATTTTTATATTAATTATTACGATGAATTTGAATGCAATATCATCCGATTAGGTCAAATCATTATTTGAATCTAATTGTGTAATTAAATAGACGTAGAATATTGATTAAATAATTGATCCTTGAAGCTTTGATATCTCTCATCGATTATCTTCGCTATCTTTAGTTAGTTTTAATTGAATATTTAATCGTCATTTTAGTAGTTAATTAAATTACAATCTCTCTACAAAATTTCCTGATAAGAATTTTAATTTGCTGAGTTAAGTAGTTTTAAATTAGTTTGAAATAGATTAATTCTACATCATTCCCTGTGGTTCGACCTTGGATTTACCGAGTATATATTACAATTTGTCAAACTATTTTGGGGTTTGATCAACTAACTTTGTTCTTTGGTCCTTTCTGACATGCACAAATGCCTTACAACCAAATACCTTCAAGTGTGAGTATGAGAGATCTCTACCACTGCCCACTTTCTTCGGTACCTCACAATCCAGCGAATATGAAGGAGACCGATTAATCAATTAACAAGCGATGCTCATAGCTTCACCCCAATAACTCTTCAGAAGCTTAGTTAGATAGCATACTCCGAATTTTCTCTACTGTTGTTCGGTTTATTCTCTCCACCACACCATTGTGTTGAGGAATATAAGACATCATTTTCTCATGCATTATCCCATGCTTGCTACAATAATAATTGAACTTCCTTGAAGTATACTCTTACCCATTGTCGGTGCAAAGATATTTAAGAAATTTTTTTATTTGCCTTTCAACCATAACATGAAACTTTTGAAATGTGTAAAACACTTTGTCCTTTCTCTTCATGCCATACCCCCATACTTTTCTATATACATCATCAATGAAAGTAACAAAGTACAAAGAGCCATCAAGTATTTTCTCCTCCATTGGTCCACAAACATTCAAATAAACAAATCAAACACATTTATTTTTTGGAATCTACTTGTAGAAAATTAAGCTTTATGTTGTTTACCAACTAAACAATGATCACAAGGAGTCAGAAGTACCTTTCAAGTTTTAGAGTGCATTCTTCTTCATCAAGAGTTCCAATGCTTTCTCGTTCATGTGGTCAAGCCGCTGATGCCACAAGTTAGTGGATGAGTCCTCAAGACTAGCATTCAACTCACCGTGAAAGATGCTTCAGAATCCACAACCCAACTAGTTATATTTGTTGAACTCAAATAACTTTCATCACAAATATAAACCATAACAAGATTTTTACCTTTTTCAGTGACATTATCTTCTTGAGCTTGCTTGCCTTGCTCCTTTTGTGATCATTCCTTTTGTTAATTTAAGAACATCTTACACTCCCTCTTGAAGTGCCCAAGTCCACCACAATGAAAATATTTTATCCCCTTTCGAGATGTTAACCTCTTACCGTCTTTACCATTCTTTGAGCCTCTACTATTTGACCTTCCTCTTCTTTATTCGGAAACCAATGCTTGAGATAAAGACCCCAAATACTTTCTCCTAACCTCTTCATTCAATAAGCTACTTGTGATTTGGCTCATAGATAACACTCCATTTGGTGTAAAGAGTCGAGTTGCTAAGAGACACCACAAGAGTCTCCTAACTCTCTGGTAAGGAACTCAATAATAACAAGGCTTGCAACTCATTATCCAAACTCATCTTCATAGTTACCAATTGGTTTATAATACTTTGCACTTCATTCAAATGTTCCGCCACTAAACCACTTTCCTTAAACTTCAAGTTCACAAGCTTTCAGATCAAAAGGCTTTGTTTCCTGCAGTCTTTCTTTCATATAACTCATGTAGTTTATCCCAAAGAGCTTTTGCATCAACCTTATTAGACACATGGTGAAATACAATGTCATCCAACCATTGCCTAATACATGCTATGACTTTTCTATTCTTTTTCTTCCAATCATCTTCCTTCGTTTTCTCCGATTCACTCCCAAAATCGATTCAAAGAGATCATTAGAATACAAAATGTCCTCCATCTTAGTTTTTCATATCATCCAATTACTCCCATTCAAGCTAATCATCCTTGTGTTGTGATTTTCCATCTCAGAAAACTCAAAGATAACTTTCAACCTTAGCTCTGATACCACTTATTGGGAAAACTATTACGTTTCTCTCTTTTGAGTTAACCAAGAAACAGAATCAAATACATACTTCTCCACACTCACAATGATGTAAGTGAGTATTTTACACCTCCTTGATGTAGGATGCCCAAGTTATCACACACACAAAACAAGATTAACAAAGGAACATTTCCAAGTTATCGATACCTAAAAGACACAGATTTAACGTAGTTCACTGTTATGGCAACAACTATATCCACGAGGTCTAGACACCAAATCCACTACTATCAACTTTGGATACACTCTACATAGTAGATATTATATCAACATGCAAGGGTAAAGACCCTCTTACAAGCTAGGGAGAAATCCTACATTTAGGTAGAATACACAAAGAATAGGGATAAAAGGATCGATTACCACAAACCATCTATGATTTGTCTTCTTTTTCACAAGAGGATACCTTGACTTCAAAAAGTTGCTTCCTTTCCTTCTCCTTCTTCCTCCAAGAAAACCCTTTCTTGATCTCCAAAGCTCCTTCAAAATTGTAATCTTTCTCTCTTCTCCTTTCTCTCTCAAAAGAACCCTCTTTTAAGAAGAATTAGTTTTTTTATAAAGAAACTTTTCTTACTTTAACAACTTATACTTAACTCCAAAGCGGGTCAAGTAGTGGGCCTCCTCTACACATGAGAGTGAAGCCCAACACTATAGGCCTCACATGAGAAGGGAAAAAACCAAGCAAAGTCAACCCTATACTTAAAGGAAAACATTTTTAGGTCAAAAGTGGGAAAGAACAGCTCATAGGGCTTATCTAATGTCCAATGCTAAGCTCAAACTTGCAGGATACTCTCTCCTCATATTGAGTGTCCCAGTTGTTTTTTTTAAATGATCTAAATTTAATTCATTTTGAATGACCAAATAGGGCACTTAATGTGGGACATAGGGAGTATTATTTTGGGAAACTCCATATTAAGTTACCCCTTGTACTTCATGATCTGTTCATAATATATGCCAATGTCTTCTCTCCTTTCCTGCCTTCTGCCGGCCATTTGCTGGCCCTGCTAGTCACAGCCATATGTTCAGATTTGACCACTATACTGTGGTTCGTGACCTAGTGACCATGGCTTGCCTAGGATGCCTCTGACGGCATCGGTGTTATGGCAACGAGGCATTTGTCATGAGACATATACGTTTAAACAGTTATTTAAGTTTTTTAACAGTGTCATGGCTTTGAAGGCCATTTGTGAAGCTTTCTAGGAAAGAAAATGCTATAGATTTTGGTATTAACAAAGGGACTGATGGAAACTCTCACTTAGTGCAAGTGATGAAATCACCCTCCTTCAATCTTCTTCTTTCTTTTTCCTCCTTCCTTCCTCTTGTCTCTCGTCCTCCATCCAACTCCCTTGTCCCTCGGCCATGACCAAAACCCTCTGCCTCCTTGTCTTCCTCTTACACTGTCGATGCATTGGCAGCAAAGATGACAACAACCATTAGAGGAAATTTTAAAACTAAAACTGGTATGGATTGAAGGGCGAAACTAACATGTCCTAATTGGTCTAATCAAAATCAAGGAATTTCGTATCGGATATCGGTAAAAATTTGGTCGACCTAAGAGACAAAATATCGGAGATATATCGGAGATATTTGTATAAAATGGCCAAAAACTAATTTTTACCATATGTTTTCACAACCTAACTTCTAAAATGAGTTATACTAATTTAGACAAAGCATAGATGTCAAAATATGCATAAAAATGCATATTAGGATGAGAAACAAATGGGAAAGTTACTTTTTTTTCCTTTTTTTTTTAATTTCCCAAGTTTTTTTTAAAATGTTTTTTTTTAAATGGCGATATATCGGTCCGAAATTGATATATCGGCGATATTGTAAAAAAATTTAATAACCGATATTACGCCATATCGATTTATTGTGTGGGGCCCGATATCGATATAATCGCCGATATGGAATTCCTTGCTCGAAATGGCCTTGACCTTGTGTCAGAAAAGTTCTCCCACCAAATCATCGGCAGAAATATGAATAGGACCAGTTTCCTCTAATTTTTGTTTGACATGGCTTCGAAGTAAGTTTAAATTTCACTCAACAAAATACAAAAATAATTAAAACACAAATTTTCAATCAACATTGCTTTAAATCCATCAAAATGTTACTGCAATACTATCTATCATCATTTGTATAAAAAGGATATCCATGTGAAAGCACATGGACGTCCTCATCTAATAAATTTTCCATATAACTAAGCCTGCTCACGAGCCAAGTCAGCTTGCGAATTTTTCTGGCTCGACTTGACTTTTGGCTCAACTCGAGCTCGATTTTTTTGAGCTCGAGCTAGAGTTACTCTATACGACTCGACTCGAATTTAACTCGTTCTTTTGTGAAGAATGCCCATAAGTTATACTATGCAAAGGACTGACGTATTTTGACTTACCTTCGTTGAATGCAAAGACTATCCATTCCTTTCTTTTTTTACAGAGCATGTAGAGACTTAGATTTATACTCTTAGACGATGTGGGACTTTCAAATTAGTTCATGACCACCGCCCCCACCGCCACTTGCCACTGCCGTCGCCCCCCCCCCCCCCCCCCCAATTGTCGGCGGTGGGGGTTGTTGGCAGCGGCGAGGGGCGATGGTAGGCGGTGGGCGGCGATAGCGGAGACGGTGGGAGGCGTTGGCAGCGGCAATGCCAACAAATATGTAATAAATATTTTTTTTGTGCATAATAAATATATTAAATGTTGTAGTGTAGGTGGTTAGTGGGTTAATATATTGGATTTGTGTTTGGGTTCGAGTCTGGCAAAAGCCTTTAAAAAAATTTTGAAAAAAAAAAACTGCTCGATCCAGAGAGTGATATAACCCGCCCATATTCAAAGAGGTGGACCCCAAAAGATAAAACAAACATACTAAAAAAATAAACCCCTAAGCTATGATCCATAACATCACATGGTTGGCTGACTTTGCTTCAAATTGCCGTCTCAATATAATTAACTTCATTTTGAAAACACAAATAGGGCACTTATGGAGGGAGCAGTAAGTATGTATGTGAATTAATACTCTGTCCCAAAAATCCTGTCAATATTAAAAATAAAAAAAATTTATTGGCCTGTAGGGCCCACAGCAGACCAAGCCTCTGCTTACCCCTCCACATGCACGTTCACGAGGATCTAATAGCTTGTAGGCCCAATCTAGTCACTCAGTTCTGAATCTATAAGTTTTCAAATGCAATCCGATTCTTTTGGAGGGAGGAAGTATTAAGTTGTTTCTTTGGGTACTCATTACATTGCTATTTAAATATGAGTCGGGCTAGTCTAAGCTACAACGTTAGTACGTTATATGGGAGGCAGGCGTTAGATCATATGGGGACCATTGGTCCGACAGCGACGTGCCCTGTGCCCTATAATGTACTAATACTACAGTGCAGGTTAGCTTTTTCGTTTTGACATACAATATCAACAAGTAGCCCTCATTTTGGAAAACTACTTTGCACAAAACACAAAGTTACACCAGGTTCTTGAGCATGAATTTGGACCAAGCACAAAACAATCAGTTTTCGCCACAATGAAATCTACTGCAGTTATTTTCCAACAAAATTTACAGTTCACAAATTCAGACAAGACTTCCTTCCTCTATCTGGGTCCAATCTGAAAAGATAAGAGGCCATCACATCTAGCAATGGATGATGTGTCCGTCTTAGAAATCAACTGTCCCAGATCAGTATATAAAAGCAGGTTATTTGACTTCTTAGCTTGGTAATTATGTTCTTCCTCTCCAGTAAGCTAATTTCATTTAATCATTGAGCCATATTCAGAAAAAGCCATGGACTGCAAGAGTCTGGCACATCACTTATTCATACATTTGAGGCTGAAGTGCTTTGCCCAGCTGGGAGCTCTAGCTTAAGAATTGCCTCCTGAAGAAGGCAAGCTCTCTCTCTCTCTCTCTCTCCTTTTCTTTTGGTTACTTGTTCTTAAAATCTTTGATACAATCCAAATGGTGCATTCTTCGTTGAAATTGGGAATTTTGTCAGGAAGAACGAAAACTTATGGCTTGTTCAATGTTGTAGCTCATGAAAACTTTCATAGGCATTGTTTTTAAGATGGAAAGAGTTACTATGGACCTAGTTCATGTGCATTGGCGGCCACCGGAGAAATTATTAGTTACGCGCCGCGCATGCTTACGTGGTCCGCGATACCAATTAGCAGGCGACGCGTCACCCGACTCTGGCTCATGGCAGAAAAGAGACGACCGTCTACGGAGGTAAATGGCATCGGCTAAAATTTCTTTTCCCGCCTAACCCACTAAGAGTGAACCTTCTTTTCCCGCTTAACCAAATGCCAACCCACCTCCTTGCCCATCCCACGACCAGTTCGCCCCTGTCCACCACTTTTCCGATCATGTTGCCGGCTAGAGTGAAAAGCCCTACGCCCACATCCAGCCGGAGCCTCTGATTTTGTAGCTTCTTTGGAGCGCACTCGAGAGAGCTTGCTCGGAACTCTAGCTCCGCCGCCGCCGCCTCTGTTCTTTAGCTCTGCTTGCCCTTCCTTGGAGCTCCACTCGGCACCAGTTGCTACTGTGTTCAGTTGATCAGAGCTCTCGGGTTCAGTTGCTACTGCGTTCATGGTCCTGAGATGAAAGCTTGTGCCTTTTCTAGTAAAAAAAATACTTTTTTAAAGTTCCATTGATCAGAGCATTTAGATTGTGCATTGGGCCAATTATTATTCAGGTCTTTGAGCATTGAAATGATAGATACATATGTTCGTCCAGATTCACTTAGTTGATTGAGCTCAAAATTGTTGAGCAATTGAATGGGCTGCCTCCTAACTATTTTTTAAATTGACATAACTAGTAATTATGTAAAAAGGTTGCCTTCAGAGGCTATCTTGTAATTAAGCACCATTTTTCCTTTTCTGTTCTTAGCCATTTTGCATATTTGCTTGTATTTTTCCTTTTGTTTTGGCTACCAACATTTTCGTGATTTTTTTTTGTGCTTAAAAATATCTTCTTGATTTTTATTGGCATTTTTGAAGGAAATGAAAAAGGCTGTATAAGTTAGTTTCAGACTTATTGAATTTGCAGAAAAGTTCTTCCTTTTTTGTTTTGGAGGAAATGGGGTGATGAATTCAGATCTTGGGCAAGTTCCTATACTTTGATTTTGGAATTTGGCCAGTTGGGTTATGGGCAAAAGGGCCTCTGTCGTCATCTGACCTTGACAAATATTGTGGTTGTTGCAGCTTCTGGCTCTGAAATCTATTTTCTGTAAATAAATAAAACTTCTTTATTTCACCTCCTTCATCATCATGGCTTCTATATAAGGAATATCATTTTTTGTAGCATGTCACGTTCCACCCTTATTGTGCCATTAAAGAAGATATAAATTTAGTGAAGTTTTTTAGAAAAGTAGTTTGAAAATGGCCTTTGAAGTGGTAGCCTTGATGTTACCCTCCATTTTTCATTTGCTATCCATTGGAATTGAATGGATGTGAATAGGCTGTTCAAAGTTGTTGGTTTTGAAATTGGGAAAAAGTTCTGACCCAGAGTATCCTTTACTCTAGTGTACATGAACAGTGTTCAAATTTATGGGTAGCAGAAAAGATCCATGGTTCATGAATGCGATCAGACCCTTCTGGCTCTGCTGCCCTTTTCTGTTTGAAACATAACTTATTTATGTACGTATATAAGTTATGTTTCAAAGATGAGGGTATGTAGCATCCAAAGATCTAAAGTTTAATAAGGAAATCATTAGAAGAATGACCATTTTTTGGTGCCCAGTCAATTTTTCAGGTGTGCATTTCATAAGCTGCAGTTGAATTTGTGAGATGATTTTATCAGTGTTTGGGTTCTCTTTATTGGTGCTCGAGAAATGAGCTATTCTTGATATGGATTGAATAACCACTTAAATGAGTTTTGCCAATGCAATCAACATCATGAGCAGAAATAGAATGAATGTGTATTAAATTAACTGTGTTACTCCCTTTGTGTCTTTGTGTTGAAGAATAATAGCTCTTTTTATGCTTATTGCCTGGTTCGATAGTCATATAAAGAACAATGTATTGTGCAGATCATATAATGCTTTGCATGAAAAACCTTTATTGCTTCAACTGATTCCAGCTGTTGGAATCATTGCTTTTGTCGTATGGGGTCTTGATCCTCTCATTCTCCAAAGCATGAGCATATGCCTCCAGGTATGTTGTTACATAAATCTGGCCGCAGTAGGTGTGCTTTGAGTAACTTCTCTATAGCTTCTTGTATGTTTGTTAAACTGTTGTTGATTTTTTACCCTTTTCTGTATCTACTGCCTTTCTTTTTCAGCAAAGTGATAGTAGTTGGAAAAAGAGCCGTACATATTATATTTGACCTCCCATAAGCCTATACTTCTGTGGATTGGAGCAACACTCATTTGCAGGTCAGTTAATTTTAAAACTAGCTGATATTTTTTGGAAGGAAAAGAGAAGCTTGGTTGTAATATGATTGCGACATCTCATGATTTAAGTTTTGCTATCTCAATCAATATTGTATTCAAGGATTTGTGTAAGGTATATCTAGATGCATAAAAGTTTTGTGCCTAATTTACAAATATTTTTATTGCAGTTTTTATCAAGTATTTTGCAATGGCATCAAATAGTGACGATGGAATTGAGTTGAAAGTAGGAATGATTGCATACAGTGAAGAGGAAGCATTTAATATGTACAATAAGTATGCATATAACAAAGGATTTAGTGTTCGAAAAAATCAGAAGTCTTACAAGAGAGGTACACATGAACTTACTAGACGCTCATTTGTGTGTTGGAAAGAGGGGTTTAAAGATAGTCCAGAACCTACCGGCTTACAAATGTCAAACAGACTAGATATTAGGTGTGGTTGTCAGGCTCGTATTCTTTTTAAAGTGGAAAATGGCATATTTGAAGTTCTTCAATTAATTGCTGATCACAACCACCCATTAGTCGAACAACACCAGAGGCATTTAATAAAGTCTGCACGTAAAATACGTGACACTAGTAAGGGTGTTATTAGTTCCATGGTTGAATGTGGTATAAGAGCTAACAAAACCTATACATACTTGGTAAATGAAGCAGGTGGTTATCAAAATGTTGGCTTCACTCAACGTGATTGCCATAATTTTATTCAAGTTGAAAGGGCAAAAAGGATTCAAGCAGGAGATGGTCAAAGTATAATAAACCACTTCAAGCACAAGCAAGCAGTTGAGCAAATGTTCTTTTACACAGTACAGGTTGATGATGAAAACCGAATGAGTAATTTCTTTTGGAGAGATGGATTATCAAGATTGGACTATGAATACTTTGGGGATGTTGTGGTTTTTGACTCCACATATCGTACAAACAAATATAACATGGTTTGTGCTCCATTTGTGGGGGTAAATCATCATTGGAAAAATATTTTATTCGGTTGTGCTTTTTTGAGTAATGAGACGACATCTTCGTTTGTTTGGTTGTTTAAAGCTTTTCTTGAATCGATGGATGGTAAAGCTCCAAGAACTATTTTCACTGATCAGTGTCAAGCGATGGCAAGTGCAATTAATGAGGTGTTTCCAAATACACGATATCGCTTGTGTCAATGGCACATCTTAGAAAATGCCAAGTCAAATATTTCTAATCTTTACAAGCAACCTGATTTTAAGAATACGTTTTGTTATCTTTTCAAAATTCGTGGATCTATAGCCGAATTTGAAGAAAAGTGGAAAGAAATGACTAAGGAATGGGATTGTTCTGATCATCCTTGGCTTCTTAGACTATATAATCTTCGTGATAAGTGGGCTCCTGCTTTTAGTCAAGATACATTTTCATCAAACATTAGGTCCAGTCAGAGAAGTGAGAGCACAAATAATGTATTTCAAAACATGGCTTATAAGGCAATGACTCTTACTGATTTTGTGCATCACTATGAACAAAATGCTGAGAAGATGCGTGAGGTTGAACTCACTGATGATTATAAAAATGCTCATGGAGAACCTTGGATTTTATCTCCAAGTGGTATTCTTAAACATGCATCTTGGGTATACACACACAAAATTTTTGATTTGTTTCAGAAAGAGTTTCTAAAGTCTATTTGTGTAATGGAAGTTGAATCTGTTCACAATGAGACACATCACTGTACAAATTAAGAATAGAAAGCAGTGAACGAGATCATATTGTGCAATTTCAGTCCTCTGATATGTCGATCTCATGTAGTTGCAAGCATTTTGATTCAATGGGATTGTTGTGTTGCCATGCCTTGAGGGTGCTTAATTTAAATGGGGTCAACAAAATTCCTAACCAATATATATTGGAAAGGTGGACCAAGGCAGCAAAGCAGGGGCTTGTGATGAATATGAATAATACTGTGAAAGAAAACACTAGTGGAAATTCAGCAAAGGTAGTGAGCTTGAACAAGTTAATGCGTAAAGCTTTTAGTATTATGAATTTGTGTGCCAATGATGATGCCACAACTGAGATTGCAGATCATAAGTTGGACAATATTTTAGAGGAAGTTACAAAGTTACATGCAACATCAATGGAAGGAGATAAAATTTTGGATGATCTTAACATTTCTTTATCCAATTCTGACTCCCTAGTGCTTGATCCCCTGCAATTGAGGAAAAAGGGAGAAACATATGGTCAAAAGAAGCGCTTTTCAGAGAAAAGAAAAGCAAGGAACAAGGCTGCAAAAAAGACAGCTCAACCGCCTACTAACACCATTACAGGTAAAATCAGTTTGCAAGTTTTTTTATAGGTAAAATCAGTTTGTAAGTTGATGTACAAATTAATTGGGATAAAAACTTCTTTTTCATTCCTGTTTATCCAAGGTGCTGCAATGCAATCTTCTGTTATGGAACCACCAAACTCACTTTCCACTGGGTTACAAATGATTGGAAATTGCCAAAATCAGGCAAGTTGCCTACTTAACTAAATGTGAAAATCAACTTACTTGATTTTTTTTCATTCTACGCTCTATTTTTATAGTAATTTGAAAATCCACTTGCTTGCAGTTTATTCCAGTGATTGGCATGGCTGCACAAAATATTCATACAGTTCAACCAGTAGCCAACTCGGTATTTCTTAAGTTTCCTATTATTCTAAGAATGGAAGCATTATAGGTGCTCATACTTGATCTTATTGCAGATATTTGGTTATTTCACAAGTTTGTTGCATACCAACTGTTCCATGCCCCATTTGAGTCAGGTATTTATCAAAGTGTATGCTTGCATATACATATTCCTTTTATAATAAACTAAACAATAACAATTTTGTAGGGGAATTCCAATTGCACTATGAGAAGCCAAGATAGTTCCAATCTGGCGCACTTCAGCCTAGAACATCATTAATGAATTGCTTAAATTTTGTCTTCGGAGATTTTGTTGGTAAAAAATATTGCATTTTTGCCTCGTATTTTTAGATATGAGAAGTTGGTATATTTGGCAGCAACAACAAATTTACTATTGAACTATTTTCTACTCTATTTCAGTCCCTATACTCCCACTTTTGAAGACGTGTTTGGAAACATTGTTGCCTTCGAGGCTATTTTGAGCAGGTCTCTAGCACATTTCTGAAGCTGTATTCTAGTCTCTGTAGTTTTACGTTGTTATGGTTGGTCCATAGCCCTACGTGTCTCTTATTTAGCCAATGCTTTTGATGAAGTTTAAAATGAGGTAGAATCTCTGAGTTGCCCAAATGCTTTGGAGAGACTGATAAATTTGATACTTGGAGATATTGGTTTTCTATATTTCATGTATGTTGATTCACTTGAGCAGCAACGTGAAAAGAGAAGCTATACTATCTTTAGAAATCTTAATGCAATGAAGAAATTATCTGAAAAAGGAGTTTCCACAAGCAATTCACCTCGTGAAGTCTCATAATCAACTGATGCCATAATTACAATGTTTCCCTCCTCATCCCATGTGAGTATATCTTGACTTTTTTTAGCAATTATATCTTCATTTAGTCATTGATTTTGTTATAGTAGCTTTTTCACCTTGCATATATTTGATATTCCAACCTCTTCTTAGGATATGTACTCTTTATGTTGCATCATTCCGTTACACAGATATAGCATTGCATATGTAAGACAAAAATTGATACTGCATGCATGTGAACCATCTTTCAGGTCTTGGACGTTTATACTGGGAAGAATGGTTTGCTTCATGATGCAAATTCTTTAAGGCCATGGTTACTGATAGATTCTTCAACAGTCTGCCAAGACTTCAAGAAGACTGTCTGAATCTGTTTCAAAACATACTCTCCAAGAAAAAAAGGTTTGTTTCAGTCATTTTTTTTATATCTTCAGTAGGATTCATTTTATGATTCACTTTCATTATATTCTCAGTAAGATTAGTTTGCATTGTTATGCAAAATGGAGTTGCTCAGTACGGAGAATATATAATAGTGTTTTATTAATATCCAAAAACTTTACTTTTCTCATGTACAAACTGTGTCTGCAGATACAAGGAGCTTTGAACCAGTGGCCTTGAATTGAAGGACTTTTCTTGTGCTTTTCAACACTACTATCATGGCAAGGAAGATATCTCATAAGCATCAAATTCAGTTTTTGGAAGACCTTTCAGATGGAAGAAATGTGTTAATTAACCTTCACAGATCAAAAAGATCACAAGTCTAATGTGTGCCACTCTTTCCAAGGACGTTTGCATTGATAATAGACTATTGTATCTAGTGTATTGTTACAGAATTATCAACTGATACATGATACATGCATACATTCTCGATGAATCATACAGCAATTGGAATTTTTGCATTATTCCAACAATTATTTGAGCACAATTCCTGAACTTCTCAGTGATCCACATAGAGTTTTTAAGTCGATTATTTAGGTATTAGCCATCATTTGCAGTCTTTAAATGGGCAACACAGTTCTAAAATAGTTGAGACCTTAATCTGAAATTATTTAGATAAATAGAACCATTAACTGATGCTTGCAAGAACAGACATCTAGCAACCCTTCAATTAGAAAAACCAAAATAGAGGGCTTCTGCCACATGCATTTTTTCAAAATGAAATGGTCCACATTGGTGTAAAGCGACAATTAGGCCTCTATATAGAAGAAAGATCCTCATTGAAGGATTTAATCCCAGGCGTATCAGAAACAGGTCTTATACATCTTAAAGCTATTCCGAACACCACCTTCCAACATCTCCAGCACATCTCCCTGTTAAGAGCGCCAACAAAACCACTCCAAATGCATAAATGTCTGATTTAAATGAGGGCGAAGGCTTCTTCGAGGCAGCAAGCTCTGGTGCACGGTAGCCTAGGACACCAGCATCAAGAATCTGTTCAATTGTACCAACTTGGGTCACAAGCCGGTGGAGGCAGTAATCAGCAACACAAGCATTCAAGTCTGTTCCATCTAGTAGTATATTTGTAGCTTTGAGATTGCCATGTGGGACGGCACGGTCAAAATGGAGATAGTTTAGGCCTCGAGCAACATCGACAACAATTTTGAGCCACTGAGCCCATGTCATCTGGTATCAGTCACTTATCGAGAGGTGTTTCCACCTACACAAAATAACATTAGCAATGACCACACTGCTCCCACACATATTTTTGAAAATAACAAAGAAAACATCTCTCTACAAAAAAATTATTGTTATGGTAAAAACACAATAAGAAGAGAATCTCTCTCATTTCTTCAGGAATTTCTTGTTATTGAAGGACCATTACATCAGCTACCCATGCGCCTAAACAAAATGGAGTGTTTGAGCAAACACATCTTAACATTCCAGAGACAACTCGTTCTTTGCTATTGTCTGCTGCTGCTCTACCTTCTTTGCTATTATCATTCATTATTAATCAGTTTTTTGCTCTTCCTTCCCACTGAACATACAACTTGTTGCTTGACATTGTGCTGAATGGAAGGGATCATGATTATAATCTGGTTTCTAATCACCTTTTTGGGTCTCGTTATATTGTTTTCTCAGAGCGTGCATCATATTATTTGATTGCATCAATTAAACACCTCTTGATAAAACTGATTAAGTTCATATGGATCCTTTTGTTCAACATATGTATGCTGATTCACATATTCTTCGTTGCTTTGATGCCAATTGTTCTTTTTTTTATTCACGTATTATTTTTGTTAAGCAATGCAGGTCAAGACAACTAAAATATTGCCAACTTCAGACTCTAGACTCCATGACATATCTCCACCTATGGCCGCCCATTCTGCTCCTCCACATACCAATTCCCTAGGGAAAAATCCCCCAACAATCATTATCCTCTACCTAGTTTTGCTCACCTTATCTTATATTACTCTTCTGACTATCTAAGTTTCCTTTTCTATTATTTGCAAACTTGTTGAGCCTCATTCTTAGAAGGAAGATTCTTCCAATCCAAACTAGTACAAGGCCACGCAAGATGACTTAGATGCTTTTCACACAACTAGGACCTGGGATTCAATCCCCTTTTCTCCAGATAAGCATGTCATGCAAGAGAGCACCTTAACTTTGCTTGGTCAGCCCTCAGCTTTGCAGTGTAATTCTTCTTTTCATGTAATTCAACGTTTATCCTGTTAACTCTTCTCCACGCCTAGATTACCGCTCTTCTATAGCCTCTATGGTTTTTTTTTTTAAGTTTACACTTCAAACAAAAAATGATCACAAAAGAAGTTAATGCATCATACTAATAGAATTGTAGACATTACAATGGCGCTAGTTTTAATATCAACCAAGGGGGAAACAAAACTGGCTACAGTTAGAGTGTTGAAAAGTTAATTGTACTCATTTTTCTTCTGTTCAATTATGTATGTAACCCACAACATTAATCTAAATTCTGAAGTAAATATGTTGTGACAATTTATAATCAGTAGGTACCTTAAAAAGAAAAAAATATTCACAAGATCCCCTATAAGTATTCAAAAACGAAAAAGAAAGAGAGAAGGAATTACATGTCATGGACAACGAGCTTGTAACCAGCATTAATCAGATTATTAGCCATATGATATCCCATGTTCCCAAGGCCTGTGAAACCCATTGTCTGCAACAACCAGCATACATAAGAAACAAAAAGGATGTGTTTAAACAGTATTAAGTTGAAACAAATACCATGTTAAACAGCAATGCACATATAAATCTGAAATTTATGAGCAAGACAAAATAAATAGAGAGAAAGAAAACCATAATAAAAGGCAGCTGAACTAGTTTTGGAAACAGGGTTCCGATCTGTGGTGAACTCATCTGAGGCCATCAATAAGCAAAGAAAGAAATGACAAGCGAGTGCAGAATCACCTCAACTTGGGGCTGCTGATCATGGCTGGAAGAAAAACTACGCAAAGAAGTCATCCGAGAGGAGAAGAGACAGCAACCCACTTGAGCTGTGGGAGCAAATTCTGAGCTGTTGCTCTGCAGATCGCCATGGGAATAGATTTCTGCTAGGATCCGTCCTGGCCGCCGTCGTCCTGCAGTGGAGGATCCCCCGGTACTGCCCGGACCTATCCAGCTGTAGAACGCCTCCACCACCCCGCCCATTTCAAATTTAAAATTTGAAATGGGTCGAAAGTGGAAAGCATTTCAAAATTGAAATTGAAGGCTCAAAGCTGGGAATTCATTTGAACGTGACGGCGTTTAGACGGCCGTCTCCTTTCTGCCATGAGCCAGAGTCGGGTAACGCGTCGCCTGCTAATTGGTGTCGCGGACCACGTAAGCATGCGCGGCGCGTAGCTAATAATTTCTCCGGCCACCGGAGCGGCTTAGCCTCCAATCGATTGATTGGATGGTGCGTGATAATCCAGTGGGAAGGCTGGTAATTCAAACCTGCCTGCTCCTGTGTCAAAACTCGACGGTTGAGGTGCCCCAAAGCGTGCATATTAATGGCGCACATTCTAGATCAATACCTACAATTTTTGCTTAGGAGGAATTTTTTTTTGTATACTAAGGGGCCATTTGGGGCGTGAAAAATCAAAAACATCCACTCCCAAAAATCCACCTGATTAGTAGATTTTTGGGAGTGGATTTTTCATGATCCAAACGGCTCCTAAGGTGGAATTTTCAATAAACCAGTATGTACTGCTTTTTAGTTAATCCAACAAGAAAATACTCACAAGTTCCTATAGGAAAACAATCAGTACACAGTGAATTTGACCACTATTTCCGGCATTAGATGTACTCTATTGTCTTCCTGCCGATTGCCACTAGAGGCTGTTTTATGTGGTGCTGGCAATCAACTAATTTGACCAAAATATTAGTTTAAGCTCTAGAATTTCCATTTTTAATTACCTCACACTGCGTCTAGCCTGATTAACAACCATGACCAAACCACCTTGACCATACTACATAGGATAATTGATTGTACATAGAGACATCTATATGCTGCATTAGTACATGCTTTTAACATAGTTTGTAGATATTGCCTATGTACTACATGGGGGCCTCCCTGTAGGACATTGGCAAATGATTCTATCATAGTACATAGATATGCTTATGTACTTCACTAGAGCCCCTAGGTACTATGGTCACGGTTTTGGCCATGGTGCTCAATCACAAAAATCCCTTCCCTCATGATTAAGCCCCCAAAAGTTTGGACACGAGCACCGGTCAGGCTAGATGTGCTCCTATTTGTTGGGGCCAAGTTGCAGCCCAACAAAAAAACTTGCCATTTTAGTAAAAAAAATATTAAAAAAGTAAAAAAATATATCTTGTTATAGGCCCTACAATAGTAATAGAAAATGTTTTTCTGACCGGCTTCCATGATCATAATACATAGGGGTCCTACCATGGTAGTACAAGAAATCTTGACACTCTAAATGAGCATTAGATGAGCATTTAGAACTATATCCTATATCAATGTATCATGTTAGGCCCCTAGTACCATGTTAGAAATACTCTGTAGCATGGCCAGGGACTCAGATCATGAAGCCATGGAAGACTAGATGGCTGGCCGACACAACCTGGCTGTAGTGATAAAATTCCATGCATCACCGACAGAACCTGAAAGGAGGTTGATGAAGAATTATGGTTGATTAACATACTGGTGCTGAAGTTGACTGCTAAGCCCAATAATTTACTTACTAGACCAATCCTTATTGACCTTTCCTTTGTTGGTAATGAAAAATAGTTTTGGGCCATGGCGGCAGCTTGCCTGGCCTTTTCCTCAGCGCGCATGGCTTTCTCCTCTGCGCGCTCCAATTTCAGCTCCTGTAATTGATCTTGGAGTTCCATTAACACAGCAAGAATCATCGTCTGAGTGGAATCAGAATCAGCCCTCGGGCTGAGGTTTTCTTTTGCCGCCTCTTGATCTGAGGACGTGCCAGCAGCCATAGCTGGTTGCTTGCGAGGGGGCATGAGGTTCCGCAGATCGGAACGGCTCTGATACCAGTGTTGTGATCTGTTAGGGTCACAATGAAGGCCTTGACGGCAGGGGAAGGGAAGAAGAAGAATAGGTAAGGGAAATAGTGTTTTCTTATTGCATACCCTAACAATGAGAAGACGCCCTCCTTATAAAGGAGAGGGATGGCGCGTGCCTTAGGGGGCACGCCATCTGTTACAACTCTAATGGGCCTCTGATGGGCCATAAATCACTCCCTAATGTCCGTTAATCACTCAATTTCAGCCCGTTACCTAACAATTAGCCTAAACGGGTCTGATTACAATACAATACTTATGCAAAGATGCAAGCATGTGTGAGAGTATTTATTGTGATCTGGACATGGATAGTATAATTGCACACTTGAACAGGATCCAAGGCTTCTAATTTAATACTCATCGTTAATGAACTATTAAATAATCAATGAACTGAAAAATGAATTTTGAAAACCCATGGTAATGTACCATATGCATTTTTACCTATGTGGTATTAAATGGATATGTTACGAATATAAATAATGCATATTTTATAAAAAGTAAAGTACTATCTTCATATGTTGTGTAGGTAACATGGCAGCCATATCATGATGAGGTTTTAGCGCAGTTACCTGGAACGTGTACCGATGGAGTACATGTGTGGATATCTAGGATGCCATTTATATGTTTTGACATCGTCGAGATGCATGTTCCGGATCGGGTGATGTTGCATTTAGGATTAGAGCAGGTTCCCTCCCTTCTGTTGTGGAGTTCATTGAACGATCTTTGCGTCGAGGCTGAGGGAGTTTCGATTGGAGGTCGCATCATGCGGCCCATATTACTAGATGGGATAACCACTCTCGTTCAGGGGGAGCCTGCCACGATGGAGCGAAATGCTGATAATGCCTACATGAAGTAGTACTTGAGGATCACTAGGAGACTTATCTTACCACCCGTGCATGAGGCGGAGATGTTATATCAACCGAGGGGCGACACTGAGCTGGCGTTGGTTAGTATTTCTTACTTCATATTTGTTTTAAATAACCATTGTTGTGTGCTTGTAGATAAAATTTTTTTTTCTTTCTAGTTTACTTGTGCGAGATAGACATTCATTCAACCTCATGAAGTTTTAGTGGACCAATCCTACGAGAGCTTGCTAGCGGCATGTCAGACAATACACGATATCTCTACACATGCTCTTGCGAGTTTGCCATTACTTCAGCCTGTTATGACAAAGATTCCTGGACCGCAGGGTGATCATCCTTTTGAGGCTTCTCAACGTTTATCAGCTTCGGTCAATGTTGTGACATCATCACCCGACACGACGACTTTTACCCCACCACTAGTTGTTCCAGATGCCGCGCTCGATCAAGTTGAGAGGCCTATTTCTTCGAAAGTATATACTAGGCAATAGCGTGCACTTTGTGCTCTATGTCAGACACTTTAGTCTTCAGATGCTATACCTGATGTCGAGCCTGAGCAGATTCCAGCTCGAGCACGAGGACGGGGTAGAAATAGGGGAAGGAGAGTTGACTAAACACTTGTATTTTTATGAGGATAGTATAATTGCACACTTGAACGGAATCAAAGGCTTCTAATTTAATACTCATCGTTAATGTACTATTAAATAATTGAAGAATTAAAAAATGAATTTTGAAAACCCATGGTAATGTACCATATGCATTTTTACCCATGTAATATTAAATGGATCTGTCGCATCTCCGATTTTTTTGCATATTAAGAACCCTTTTATTTTAAAAACTTGTGGCGTACACTACCAGTGTTGTGCTAACCCATTCACTATCATATATGAGGTAAATGATTCTTGCATATAATAAATTAGCCACCTCTTTCATGACTACTTCACGCATATTGGGATTAAGCCAACACTACCCCTCTTTGAAAGGTTTGGCGTGGTCTTCTAGGTTGATCCTATGCATGCAAATTGAAGGATATATGCCTTTGAAGCTTGCTACAATCCAACCTATGGCTCGCCTATGGGTAACAAAGACCTTTATCAATTGACTTTCCTAGAAATTGGATAAGCTCGACGAGATAATTATATGGTGGTCTCCTCAGGTCGAAGGAAGGTATATTTAAGTGTACTAGGAAGGGTCTCCTCAGGTCGCCAACTAAGATTGAGAATAGAATTGGTTAAAGTAGGATTCCACTTCTCCCTCTAATCATTTGATAATTCTACTACTACAACAAGATAATCAGAAGCATATCTAACAACCTAATTATTATTATTACTTCATAAATCTACAATCTTAATCGATAGATAAGCGTGATTCAAAATTTCATAGCAAGCATTCCATGATAGCATCCATCATCAAAACCACCACTTTAGGTCATAAGAGGCATACCTTGCTCTTCCAGTGAAGTAATACATGCTGACAATTCATCAATATGGCATAAATCTCTATAACTAAGATGTATAGCCGATTACTTACTTCTTAGCGTATAATTAACCACAATTCATGCAAATCTATCCATAAACATGAAATAACTTCTAGCACACAATTCCTACAGACCATACATTGATACCCCAGGTTAATAACAAGAAGATATTGACTTTTATGCAAGGTTATTCAACTTTCCTACCTCAAATATGAGAAACTTCATGCCAAATTCTCCATCTTCTCCTTCTCTCTCCAAAACTCTAACCTCATTTGATTTCTCCAAGTTTTGGGCATACTAAAGGGCACATTAGAGAGATTTAGGTATGTATTTATATCCTTCTATAATAAAAACTACAAAGAGACCTAACTGGATTTGATTGTCGTATCCAACAACAACTCATCTATCGTAGGTCATCTGTTGTAGAACTATAGATATGGAATCTAACGTGCAATTTAATTACTTGCATTTTTTGGGTCTTACATGGTAGCTAAAGATAGCTTTTGTATTTAATAAATTTAAATTCACCAATTTCGGTCATCTGAGGGATGGGAAATCAAATTCATCGGCTCATGCCTAGGGTAGTATGGATGGCACTTGTGGTAGATAAAAATAGTTGTCTTTCTTTATTTACTTTTTTTATAACAAGGGGTGTTTAGAGTCCTTAGGACTCTACTAGAATGGGCAAGGCAACCGACCTCTTAGAGTATTGCATCCCGCTGCCATCCCCTTGATTGCATAAAAGGCCCACCCGTCATATGCATAAGGTAAATCAGGGATGTAAATGGGGTTTGGTACTCAGAACCTCTGCTTCAAGAAGAAAAAAGAACAACTTTCTTATTGATTGATGGTTTTGTCTTATGCCCACAAATAAGGTCTATTATGTTGGACTTTGCACAAGTTTGAATTATTTGATTACAAGAAAATATATTGTTAACTGGCTAGTTTGAATTAGTCAAATGTAGCTAGGCGCTGTCCTTTGTTGAAAGAATGATTAATATGTAAGTAGTAGTGGGAGTAGCAGTGTGAATATTAAGGATCATGATTAGTGTTTCTCATTCACGATCATGTTGGTAGAACTTCACTTTCAAATACTGTAATAACCCAAATTTTGATAGTAATTAGTGGGAACAAATTAGAAAATTGAAGAAGATTTAAGAATTTGGAAAATAGAATCAACAACAGTACTTGTTGTAGGATAACTTGTCGGTGAATACGCAGAGTCTGCCTAAACTAGAAAACTAGATTCTATTCCAAGTGGAAGAGATCTTGCTGTTTGTGCCCTGTATAAATGGATGACCACATACTCAAAGAGAAGCCTAGTGCATAAAAGCCTAGGAAAGTCCAAAGAAGAAGGAGAAGAGATTGGAAGATGAAGAGAAGAGAAAATCAAGCAAAAGTTGCGGTAGGACAACCAAGCTCAATTGAATATTGAGTATATTAGTACGAGAACCTGATGAAATACTTATAACATGTAGAATAACTCATAAATATTTTAAGTAGTGTACAAGTTTCAAGTATGAAGATGTTTGTTTTGAATGATTTGGTTGAATTGAATGTGTATTGCTTATATGCTTTGGTTTGTTACATCTGAATGCATGCGTTAGTCTGTAATGCACCTAATTGAGAAGAATTTAGACCCTTAAAGCATGATGAGAGTGATTTGTAAACCATAAGCATGCAGAAGGATTAGAAACAACTCAATAACAATAAGAGACTTGTCATAGAGGAGTTGTTGGTGGTATAACCAGGACTAAATTAAATTGATGATTGTGTGTAAGATTGTCAATGAATAATGAATCCTCCTTAGACAATCAATAAAGAGTAATGAATAGTGAAAATGAAGGAATTGCTACAGTTTGCTCGTTGGACTTGTTTTTGTAGGCCAAGTACAAACTGTAGTTTTTAGCGACAACTGAGTTGTCGATGAACAATAGACAGTAATGCAAATGGACTCTATTCGTGGGTTCAACTAGCATTAAAGCATTGATTTTATAACTGAGGCCCTACCATAAACAAGTAAAAGGAAGAAATCATGTCCAAGTACACATAGTGGTAAGATATTAATGAAATGAAAAAATTATGCATGTTGTAATGCCTATATGATTGCTAAGTAATATCGCATAGCAAAGGAAGAACACTATACGATAGTGATGCTGGAAGTTAGAGGGCCACAGGAAGTCCAGAGAAATGAGATGATGTGTAGAAAAATACATATCTTTAAGATTTAAGTGCCTTAATAATAATTAGGTCACAATGGAAAAATTAAAAATATGAAGTAACAGGTGAGAATGACTAGTAGTTTCAACCTCTTAAGTTCCATACATGAGCCTTGAGAAGGAGAATTGAGGAAGATCCTCACCAAAAGAAATCAAGAAATAAAAAAAAGAATACCCACATGCCACAAGAGCAACCATGCTAGTGGGAAGGCACAATGCCTTGTATCAAGGTTAGTCGTCTTGATGGCTTCAATCCACAAGAGAGAAAGAATGCATGCAGAGTTATAACGAAGTTCATGGTGTATATAACTCAAACCGGTGAAAACCATAAATTCCCCTCGGGACTCTTAGTTTTGTGATGAACTGTGGTGGAAAAAGAAAGAAGAAAGAATATGAACATTTATTGAGAGTAGATCCCTGGAGGAAAGTAGAATATAGAAGTAGATAACAGATCTCAGAAACCTCTAGGAACTATAGAATAACTGTAAAATACCTAAAAAGATTCTAGGAGAAGTAATGTGCGTAGGAAGCTTGAAATTTTTATTAATTAAATGCATGGTTGAAGTATTAATGTTTGATATTATGATAATATCTTTTGAAACAACAATTTTATTACATTGTTGTTCTAATGAGTATGTGAAAATACTCAGCTATACCAAATTTTCAGTTTTGCATGAATAACAAAAAATGTTTGGAAAGGCACGACACTTATAGTAAGTATAAAATATTAGATTTCATTCTTTTAATCTAAGTTCGTGAGAAAACCTATGTTTTAAGCTTATCATGGGCCTCATTTAGTATTAGCTTTCTCGAGTAGGAGAACCAAATTTTAGAGAAGAAGCAGAGTGTTTGGTTGGGAAGAATAAGCTTTTAGAGAATAATTTAGGGCCCGATGGCATATTTTGTAAATAAATATGGAAGATAGGGGCACATAATAGGAAAAAATGCATTTTCAATCTTATTTACAAAATTACAGAATATGCCATTGAGAAAAGTCAAAGAAGTGAATCTCTTTTTTCGTGGAGAAGTTGGATTTTCCAAAAAGTTGGGTATATAGCTTCCACCAAACAGGTCCTATATAACTAAGAAGGGATTGTACTCTTGCACATTCTAGACGGATATGAGATTTTTTTATTTTAATTTTGAATTACGATTATTTATTATTTATTCAAAAATATTTTAAAAAACCAAAGTAATTTTCTAGATGCATTGTTATACCATGTGGAAAATAGCAATGGATCTGTATCTTTGATATTCATCATCTAAAAATAATTTTTGAAAATTTAGGACGTTACCAATACTGGTATCCTGATGGTCACACCCCACCATCAAATATAGAATGATGGATCCCTACAACATGCCATATTGAACTAATGAAATGATGGAAATTAATTGTCTTTCTGTTAGTAGATTGCCAATATTAAATAGGAAGATTTTTGTCCGTTAATGTCTTCCAGCGAATGTAACATTGGGTGTTATTCACAGCTAGAAAAAATGATATTTTTTCTAATCCTACTTATGCAAGTGAGTTTTTGGGAAAAAAGGGAATTTATGTAATAAATCACAATTTTTTTTAAAATGACACACTGTAGAAAATATTTACCGAACATGTTATCTGACAAACCACGCAGGCGCCAGCGTGGCCGCTCCTACTTATGCAAGAATGAAGCTTTGGTAGACCGATTCTACGAGAGCTTTGTAGCAGCATGTCAGACGATACGCGATATCTCTGAACATGTTCTTGCGAGTTTGCCATTACTTCAGCCAGTTATGACAGAGATACTAGGATTTGAGGTTGTTCCAGGACCTTTATTAGCTTCCAGGACTCGTGGTTGTTCTGACATTGTGACATCATCAGCCGACACGGCAGAGTTTACCCCTTCACCAGTAGTTCCAGATGCCCCGCTCGATCAAGTTGAGAGACCTCTTTCTTCGAAAGTATCAGTCTAAAGATAATAATATTGGTACATACAGATTGTACAAATATCATTATCATTTTTCTAATCCTACTTATGCAAGTGTTTGTTTGGGGAAGTATCACCCTTGAGTGACTCTGTCCCCTTTCATAGGATGCCAGGACAAATGGGGGCACCAGAAAAGGACCAGTGGCAGGATAGGTGCCTGGGCTTGAATCCCGTCCTCTGCGGCTGCTCGGGCGGAGCTGGGGGCCAAGGGCCCGGTCGCTGGCATCTAGAAGCGGCGGAGCTGGCCCGAAGCTAGAGGTACATTGCCGGAGACCAGACCAAATTCAAGAAAGGAAAACCCTGGAAACTTGTGGGGTTTTGAGATTCGTATCCGGAAGACAAGACTGAAATCGAATCGATAGAGTGAGCAGTGAGCGGCCACAGAGAGAGGGGTGACGAGTGTTGAAAGAGGGAAGGTGTAATGGCTCCCACCGATGGAGAAGCCCGCCCCAATCCCTCCTCCACACCGGATTACATCTTCCCTTTCTTCTCTTTCTTTCTTGCTATCTTTCTTCCTTCTCCTTTTGGCTTATTGTAAATTACTTGGGATGATTGGTAAATTACTGAAGTTCATGTTCGCTTCTAATTGTATTCTAAAGAAACTAATTTTTATTTATAATAATAAACACCATCTGACCTAGTATGTGTTTATTTCTGGGGCGGGTTTTGCTGGAATCTGATTTTTCTTAGGTTGGCTTCTTGGATTTTGATGACTTGTTTGCTGGGATTGTTTGTGGGTGTGAATGCATTGGATATTTGTGTGAATTAGGTCAGTGGTTTGATTGTTCTTTTTTAATGCTCTCTTTTGGCATTTTTGTAAGTTGCAATCTTTTCTTTTAGAAGAATGAATGAATCTTGGGTAGACTTTTTAAAACGCCCAAATTTCAATATTCAAAATGATACTTGTTTCATATGAGCGCATCTTGGTCTTCTTTGTTAAGGTGATCACTCTTCGTCATTTGACGGAAGATTGGTGTCAAATTTGTAACACTATTCTTATATTGATACTTGAGTTGCACACCACTACACCACAGATTAGCAGCCAAAGTTTTCCACTTTGAATTTTTACCTAGAATCCTGCTTCTAGTACAATTTTTTGTAAACTGTTGAAGTTTTTATGTTGATAAGTTAATATGTTTCTTTAGCTGAATAGAATTTGTTGGGACAGAGGCACAAAGCCATCATGATGTATGTTTTTAGTCACAAATTTCGTGGCTACTAGACACTGCTATTGTTATTAATGTGTCCCAGAAAATATGAATCTGTACTGACAGAACAGTATCTTAGTTATTCGATATGCTAGAATGGTGACAAAACTATGGTAGACTATATGGGCTAGATTTTAAGATTGGTTAAGGTTCTTGAGAATGTAAAACTAGCATTCTAAGCTGAATACTAATAATAATGCAGGGTACTAATTCGAAGGAGCGTAAACACAATTTTTGGATCAAAACCAGTTTTTACTTGCTTATATAATAGAGTGCGCGACAACCTTGTAGGAGCATGATGGTAGAGAACTTTATGTTCTAAAATCCTGTTGCAGATTTGCATTCAGCACCACTGAAAACTAATTTTTAATTTTGAGAGTGGTACAACTACATTTAATTTGAATTTTCCTTTCCTTGCCACTACATCTACTTTAAATTTTCCTCGTATGTAGTAAATATTTATTTGTTGGCGTGCTTTTGTGACTAGCTCCACGACGACCAGTATAATATGGGACTTATTTGGATTGAGAAGAAAGAATGGACGTTGAAGTATACGGAGCTCCAAGAGATAGTTAAACGAGACCAAGCTGATTATATAATTGCCTTTTTCTGAAGTTGAAAAACGAGAGAAGAATTTGAGGAAAGCTTTGGGTGTTGAGAAGCATTGTGTTGCAAATGTAAGTTGTCTATCCATTTGTCATATCTAGACCAGAGCCACGACTTTGAATGTTTTAAGCTCATTGTTAGTTTTATTTTTCTGGTTTATGTTTATAACAATCTTACCTGTTCTTGAATTTCTTATATAGTGATGACATTCATTTTTTTTCCCATTTCTATTTCTCTTTTTATTCTCTTTGTTGCAACCTAGTCGCCAATCTCATGCATATTGGATAATCGAATGTGTTGATGTGAATTAGTATGAACTTGTTATGTAGTAAAGACCTGGAATATAATAAAACTGAGTCCAACGGTGAAATTGATGATGATAGCCACAATAAATTATGAACGTGCTATTTACTTAACATTCTTCGTTATTCTTTATTGTAGGATTTACTATAATGATAATTAGTTGTAACTGGTTTTTGCAGCTGGAAAACGCTTTGCAGATTTGCGCTCAGAGTCTGCAGGAGCGAAGATTTGTTCTGACGATAAACTAGCTGAAGCACATGCAATGGTTGCTGGAATTCAATAGAATTTGTTGGAAGTTGACACAAGTTGCTGATGCCAAGCTGGCAGAAGCTAGTTGGATGCGTTCAGAGATTGATCGGAGACTACAAGAAGTGGAGAGCTGTGTAAGTGTTTCCGGATGGAGAGGCTTTCCTTCAGTTCACAGTAAGTTGCAATTCTCCCTTTTGTTTACATGAGCAATTTATTTTTGTTTGTTATTTTTTCTTATTGCTTATTGTTTGTTTTCTATTTTAGAAAAAAAGCCCATAAAGACAAGACCTGCACGAATTTAAGCAACACTTTGCTTGAATTCTTCAGGACTCAGACCAAGTACGGAGGAGCTAAGCTTGACTGTGGAGTAGGTCAGCTTAGTTCTCTTTTTTTTTTCTTTGTTCTAAATACTATGTGGATTGTATGTATTGTTTTTTTCCAGTGAATGGAACATTCTTGTTTACATTCATGCTTCTTATATAGTGACTGAACAAGTTGCTGGAATTGGTTTTGCCAATCTATGTTTTTTTATATTTGACATCAGTTCTTAAGCATTATCACTGCCATTTTTGTTAGTAATGGTTTTGTGGTTTCAACACAATATCAGAACTTAATTGCTTGTTTCTTGACTTTAATAAATGAACATAAGCTATGCTGTTGCACACTTTTTCGTTACTAGAAAGTAGCGGATTTTCTGCTTTCTTTGAAAAAGAAACAAAGAATAGCCATGTTGTGTTGCTTATCCAATTGAACTTCATCCACAAGTTTAGTTTTCTTTAAAAGCGAACTACTGTATGTATAATGAAACTTTCAGGCTTGATTTGTTTTTGTTTTCGGTAAAACATAAAAAGATGAGTGTGAATAAGCGCTATTCTTATGTTCTTTTTTGTTTTTTTTGGTGGCTTAGAATCAGCTCTATTCTTGTATTTTTTTGTTTAATTGTTTTTTCTTCAAAATTTTGTAGTCTTCATGTTTGAATTCTTCAATAGTGTCTTTAGTTGGGAGATTATTGAATTGATTTTTGCAGTAGAAGTAAATAATAACTGAATTTAGAGCTCTCATGTAGTCTTTCTCTCACAGTGGGATGTAGAGCTTGTCTTTTTTCTATCGAAGTATGACCTTGTGCTTGACCCTGTTGAAGATTTGTCTGTAAGTTCTTGCTTGACACTCCTGATTAGTATACGTGGTTGTTCAGTCACAACAACTGAAGGATTTGTCAACTGCAAAGATGGGTTTCACTAAATTCACTAGAGGATGTCAGGATTCCATGCTTCGCAATGTGGTTTCTGTATGCTTGGAATTTGAATGTATCTTTTTTAGCCATTGTTAAGTCTGAGAAAGCCAAGTGGCCAGACCCTCCTGCTGGATTTTCCAAACTCACAGTGTCTGAGGCAGAGAGGGCTATTGCAGGCAATCTTGGCCGGTGCCCAGGTTACAGACCTATTGCAGATGTTTGCAAGAGTTTTGCATCTAATGTTGATATGGAGGATCATGGTCTCAATTCTTTCTCAATGAAGGGAGACAACCATGGTGTAAATAAAATACCATTGTACAATCCTAATTCCATCTGTACATTCCTGGACTTTCTATACAAAGAAATTATATCAAAAGATTTTATGAGGAGTCCCACTTTCTCATAGTGCAGTTCCTTTAATGTTGAAGAGTTTCACCTCTTGCTGAAATCTGACGTCGAAAAGGGAAACAAAGTGAAGTTGATTATTGGCAACACTGCAACAATTTTGATTTTATAAATATATTGATTTGCGATGAAGTCCCTGACCTTCTGTTGATTAGAGAAGATAATCAGGGGATTGAAATTGGAGCAGTTGTCTCTATTTCAGTTTTGAAGGAAGGAAAAAGGCCAAATTTCTCAGAAGTTGCCAATCATCCGAGTAAAGTTGCATCAGAGTTTGTCCAAAATACGGCTAGTATAGGGGGTAATTTAATTATGGCTCAAACGGACAAATTTCCCTCTGGTATTGCTAGTGTCCTGACATGATTCGCACAGGCTTACAAACAGTCACACTCTGCTGAGGGCTGGAGCTTGTTTGGATAGTTCCTGAAGAGTCCCTCTTGTGATTTGGAAACGCTGCTTCTGAGTATCTACATTCCAAACTGGTTTTCATTGGGAGATGCATCATATGAAGGTGAATCCTTAAAGTTTAAGACTTACCCAGCAGTCCCTCGTCCCCTTGGAAATGCAGTTTCTTTTATCAATGCAGCAGTTTAGCTCAGTGTTCAACCAGTACAAGTTGTGGCAATGTTATATTGGAGTGCTTACAGTTGGCTTTTGGTGCATGTGGAACTAGCCATGCAATTAGAGCAAGAAATATAGAGAAATATTTTAAGTGGGAAGCCTGTCACTCTTGATATTCTACCCGTAAGAAAGGAAGAAGATCTTTTAAGTGGGAGTCTTAATCAGAAAGAAAGGAATCTTGAAGATACTAGGAAGAAGATTGAGGCAATTAATCTGAAGTTATTGATCTGTAGTTTAAAGAAAATGAAGCGACACCATGCACAAGGATGGATGAACTAGGGGCTATTGAAGAGGTGGATAAAGGTTGTAATTTTTGTTGATCACGTCCACATGTTAAATTTTTTTTATGATTGCTAAATTGTTCTGATTGCAGAAAGCTGTTTTAAAGTGGAAGAACCTAAAGATAATCGAGAAAGAACTACTTGCCTTACAAGAAATGCTCAATACCAGAGCGAGTAAGAATTTGTCTGATTTACCGAAATTGTTTGTCTGTTGTCAGCCTGTTTTATTCACTGCAATCATGTGTCTAGCATTGTAGCTTTAAGGGTGTAACTAGACTCGGACGAAGGTCATATGCGTGAGTGAGCAAACTGGTTTTCTAATTTTTGTCTATAAATGGACAACTCATCTTTTTCATTACTTACGCAGAAAACCTTGCTGTATTTTTTTTTCTTTATCAACTCTTTGGTTTCTAGTTTTTTAAATTTAACTTATAGTAACAATTATCATCAATTTTAATGAAAAATATTAGCCATTAGGAGATCCTTGGGAGGTGTTGCCTATTCTCATTATCTTGCTTGGACTAATGTGTAACGGTCGGCTTAGATGCTATAAATTCCTTGTCGTGATTTCTTTTGGTAAAAAATAACTATTAGCCTTTTGCTTATTTGGTTACTTGCAGGTAGCAGTTCAGCAGCTAATTGATGAGCATGCTGCTGTTCTTGATGGAAAAAAGAAACAGTTTGAGCTGGAGATGGAGGAGAGGAGAAAATCAGTGGATAAGGAAATGAAAAGTGAGTTAGTTTCACTGGGGGAGATGGAAGACGAAATTGATCTCGAAGAAGAGAAAATAACGAAAAAAGAGATCCTTTAGATAAGATATCTAAAAAGGGGAGAGGAAAAAAAATAATGATTATGACTCAAAGATGAAAGCTTTGAAGGAGAGAGAGAAGCACCTTAAATATAAAGAAAAAGCCTTGGACATGGAGAGGAAGCGCCAAGAAACTGATAACCAAGAAATGCAAAATCTTAGAGCTGGGATTGCAAATGATAGATCTGCATTGGAGGATAACGAGAAGCAAATCCTAAAGAGCAGGAAGTTCACCAAGTACTTGAGGTTGAGAGGATAGAACTTCAGAATTTGCAGGCCGAGCTGACAGCTGAGAAAGAGGACCGGTGGCTCCAGAATAGAAAGGGACGATTTGAAGCAGGAAAATGACAATTTTGGAAAGGAGTGGGATGAACTGGGTGAAAGAAAAATTGAAATTGAGAAAAAGCTAAAGCACTTATTTCCCAGTTGAAGTTATTTTGGCGACTCCCTAAGAAGGGAGAACTCAAAGTTAATATGGGGGGCTCGTTCTTGCCTTTCAGCAATAAGGATGGTGTTGATGTGGTGACTAGTGATGATGGTGGTTGACTTATTCACTGCAAGGGGTCCTTGATTGAGGATGCTGGCTCAGCAAATGAGATAGATCTTTGTGTTGCTTTGGTGGCGATGGATGCAGTAGCAGATGCAGTTCCAAGGTGTGCTTTGAAGGAGACACTTTAGATGCGGTCAGCTGGCTGCGAGGTGAAGGAGGTTTGATTAACCTCAATAGTGCCAAAGCCGAGGAAGCTATGGTTTTGTTGGCCAACTGGAGCAGGGACAGTATTTGTCATGTCTTCTGGGGTGCGAACTCAGTGCCTCACGAGCTGGCTGGAATTGCTAGAAGTAGAGAAGAGTCTTATTCCTGGAGTGTTGCAATTCCTTTATGTATCAGTGAGTATTCCCTAAGGGACTACTCTGCTTTTGCCGTGTAGCCTGGTTTTAGGCTGTTTTGACAAAAAAAGAAAAAAAGCAAAAGTTGCTGCAATGATAGGCCATGAGAGATGAAATATGATTTAGAAAGAAGGAAATGTGAAATATGAAATGCTTCATAAATTTGAGCGCCAAAAGCATGAGTGGAAGCCTGGTTTTAGGCTGTTTTGACATAAAAAAAGAAAATAAAAAGAAAAAGCAAAAGTTGCTGCAATGATAGGCCATGAAAGATCAAAATTGATTTAGAACGCAGGAAATGTGACATATGAAATGCTTCATAAATTTGAGTGCCAGAAGCATGAGTGGAAATTTCTGTGCAGCATGAATGTGAAGAGATGAAGAAACAATTACAAGATAAAATTACAGGTTTTGAGGAGGAGCAATGTTTTGATTAAGAAGGATATTGAGGAACTATCTACACTGCTTGATAATGTGAAGATCGAGAGGCAGAAATGATTCGAGAACAGTTGTCAGCTGCATGCTTTTATTGAGCAAAACAAAACTTGCAAGTGCTGCGCAGAGGCAGTACTTTCTAACAACCAACTGTAATTGGAATTTAGGATGCAAAAGCCCCTCTTTCCTGGCAATTAGCCAGGGGCTACTTGAATGAAGCCGTGAAAAGTGGCCTGCCATCTTCTGTTTTGTCAGCAAGGGTTATAGGTTCAATTTTTGGTGTCTGTTTGTGAAGGACTCTGCCATTACCTCGATCTTTTTTTGAAATACAGAGGACATGATGTGAGTGGTTATACTCAATCAAAGTTATTTTGGCGACTGCCTAATAATGGATATTGGGGTCTTCTTCTTGCCTGTCAGCAATAAGCGTGGTGTTGGTTTGGTGATTAGAGATGATGGTGATAGACTTATTCACTGCAAGGGGCTACTTATTGAAACCGTGGAAAGTGGCCTGCCATCTTCTGATATGTCACCCAGGGTGATAGGTTCAATTTCTCGTGGTCCATTATCTTGGTTAGGAAAATGTACAAAGATTTTTAACCCATCCCCAGTGAGCAGAGTTTTGTTGAGTAAAGACTCTAATGTAGAACCATCAGAGCAGTTGGACGAGGGGAAAGAGAGACACTAGCTTTTTGTTGATTCTGGCTCTGTTAATAATCATGTGAATGGTTTGGTAACTCAAACTGAGAACAGTATTAGGGAAATGGAGGATGGGCAAGCTCCATTGGTTGATCAAAGGAGGTTGAGAGGATAGAACTTCAAAATTTGCAGGGCCTGCTGACAGCTGAGAAAGACGTCCAGTGGCTCCAAAATAGAAAGGGGATATTTGATGCTGGAAAAGGACAATTTTGAAACGGAGTGGGATGAACTGGGTGAAAGAAAAGTTGAAATTGAGAAAAAGCTAAAGCACTTATTTTCCCCTGTTGAAGTTATTTTGGCGACTCCCTAAGAAGGGAGAACTCAAAGTTAATATGGGGGGCTCGTTCTTGCCTTTAAGCAATAAGGATGGTGTTGATGTGGTGATTAGTGATGATGGTGGTTGACTTATTCACTTTAAGGGGTCTTTTGTTGAGGATGCTGGCTCAGCAAATGAGATAGAGCTTTGTGCTGCTTTGGTGGCGATGGATGCAGTAGCAGATGCAGGGTATTCCAAGGTGTGCTTTGAAGGAGACACTTTCGATGTGGTCAGCTGGCTGCGAGGTGAAGGAGGTTTGATTAACCTCAATAGTGTCAAAGCTGAGGAAGCTATGGTTTTGTTGGCCAACTGGAGCAGGGACAGTTTTTGTCATGTCTTCTGGGATGTGAACTCAGTGGCTCACGAGCTGGCATGAATTGCTAGAAGTAGAGAAGAGTCTTATTCCTGGAGTGTTGCAATTCCTTTATGTATCAGTGAGTATTCCCTAAGGGACTACTCTGCTTTTGCCGTGTAGCCTGGTTTTAGGCTGTTTTGACATAAAAAAAAAAGAAAAGAAAAAGAAAAACAAAAGCAAAAGTTGCTGCAATGATAGGCTATGAGAGATGAAATATGATTTAGAAAGCAGGAAATGTGAAATATGAAATGCTTCATAAATTTGAGTGCCAGAAGCATGAGTGGAAGCCTGGTTTTAGGCTGTTTTGACATGAAAAAAGAAAAGAAAAAGAAAAAGCAAAAGTTGCTGCAATGATAGGCCATGAAAGATCAAAATTGATTTAGAAAGCAGGAAATGTGAAATATGAAATGCTTCATGCATTTGAGTGCCTGAAGCATGAGTGGAAGCCTGGTTCACGGTAAGCGCATTTGAGTGCCTTCATGCATTTGAGTGCCTGAAGCATAAGTGTTTCCGGATGGAGAGGCTTTCCTTCAGTTCACAGTAAGTTGCAATTCTCCCTTTTGTTTCATATATTACATGTATATTTTTTTTTCACATAAGCAATTTATTTTTGTTTGTTATTTTTTCTTATTGCTTATTGTTTGTTTTCTATTTTAGAAAAAAAGCCCATAAAGACAAGACCTGCACGAATTTAAGCAACACTTTGCTTGAATTCTTCAGGACTCAGACCAAGTACGGAGGAGCTAAGCTTGACTGTGGAGTAGGTCAGCTTAGTTCTCTTTTTTTTTTCTTTGTTCTAAATACTTTGTGGATTGTATGTATTGTTTTTTTCCAGTGAATGGAACATTCTTGTTTACATTCGTGCTTCTTATATAGTGACTGAACAAGTTGCTGGAATTGGTTTTGCGAATCTATGTTTTTGTATATTTGACATCAGTTCTTAAGCATTATCACTGTCATTTTTGTTTGTAATGGTTTTGTGGCTTCAACACAATATCAGAACTTAATTGCTTGTTTCTTGACTTCAATAAATGAACATAAGCTATCCTGTTGCACACTTTTTCGTTACTAGAAAGTAGCGGATTTTCTGCTTTCTTTGAAAAAGAAACAAAGAATAGCCATGTTGTGTTGCTTATCCAATTGAACTTCATCCACAAGTTTAGTTTTCTTTAAAAGCTAACTACTGTATATATAATGAAACTTTGAGGCTTGATTTGTTTTTGTTTTGGGTAAAACATAAAAAGATGAGTGTGAATAAGCGCTATTCTTATGTTCTTTTTTTGGTGGCTTAGAATCAGCTCTATTCTTGTATTTTTTTGTTTAATTGTTTTTTCTTCAAAATTTTGTAGTCTTCATGTTTGAATTCTTCAATAATGTTTGAATTTTTTTGTTTAACATGGATGACTCTTTCACCATGTTATTTTGTTGTATGATGTTAGCGCCTCTACCAAGAGTTTAGCAATATCCGACTTCCAGCAAATTAATCTACCTGTAACATTTGGGCTTACACAAAACCATACTTTGTAGGGCCCACATTTTTTAAGACGATTATAATGAGACTAATGCACTAACAAAGATATTTCATAGAGACAATTATTAAGCTTAACATGGCCCCTCTCATCTAATAATTAGATGAGGGGGCTTTCATCTAACATTAAAGGTGTCCTCATCTAAGAACCACATCAAGGCCCCCTCATCTACACAAGATACTAATATTGTGACTTTCTGTTCATTTTACAATTTTTCTCATCTATTATGCTTTTAAAATAGTTGTTGTAATGATATTTATTAATTTCAATAGTTTGTATACAGGTTAGAGGTTTTGCGCCCGTTTTGGCACGTACCTAGTGTATCTTCGGCGTGTACCTGTATCAGTGGTCATCAATACTGGTACAACCTTCCATGTTGGCAAGCAAGGGAGATGATTTTATTTTATTTTTCGTTTTTTAATTATGGTTGATAATGGATTGTCAAGCTGAGAAAGTGGACCCTTTGGATCAAGATCAAAGATTCCTACTCGCTTGATTGGAGAAAAGTAGTCCACAATCAATTTGAGGCTACCTTTCTCCTTATGTATTTGTGTATGTGATGGAAATCTTTAGTAGTTACAATCAGAACTAGGATGGATTGGAGGGTTCGGTGAGATGGTCTGTATTATGTATGTTATGTTATACAGATTATGTATACAAAATTGATGGACGTCTAAATAGTTCTGATGTAGAGGTTTCTTCGTACTGTTCTGAGTATTTTAGTTGTGCTAATGCTGCACACAGACTTATGTCATCTAGTGGTTGCTTATTTCTTTATGAACATTTTCTTGATGCTCCTGGATTGAATTTGAAAAACCTTTTGTTTGCTGAACATTTATCACCGGCGGCTTCTTTTTCAGATTTCAGAGTTTAGGAAAAGCCTAGGCATTGTAAATTCTGCATGTGAAGAGGTAATCCTGTAAAATCTTTTATGCTTGGCTCCTTGAATGTACTTTGTATCAAATACTTGCATATATTTAGTGCTTAGTTTTTGTGTCTTGTAGATTCGTAGTTCGGCTAAATTGAAAGAGTTAATGAAGAGAATTCTGTTCTTTGGGAGTCTGTTAAACCAGGGAACTGCTAAGGGTAAGAAAAAGTTAGCACTACTATTTCTCTCTTTTATTTGTGTGTGTGCATTCACTGAGACTGGATGTTGGATACAATGTGTCAGATCCTTATCTATACTAAGTGCAGGTTTGTAGTTTACTGTATACGCCTTTACTTGCGTGATTTATATTGAAATTTATATAAAAGGCTGTCGCTTTTTAGCCTCTTTGTGTGGGTGTCCTTTGCAAATGTGAATAAATTTACTCCACTAATAGCGGATAGGAAAAGTAGTTGTGTGTAGATATGCACTTTTGCATGTGATCTTACATGTGTTTATATTCAAAGGAGGGCTTCAGATAGTGTATGAATTGTGAATTTATGATCTTCATTTATTCTAAAGCAAACTTGTTTCTGTCTTTTACTATGCAAAGGAACACAATTTTGGCTATTTGTTTAAACTTCTTTCCTTTTGTTTGGGAGGGGGGGACACGGAAAGAAATATTTTTACAATGGATAAATTGCACTTACACCCCCTGACCTTTGTCAAAAGAATACTTACACCTCTTGACGTTTGAAAAGGGCACATATATCCCTTTCGGATGTAAGGGGACTTACGCTCTAAGTAGGCTTGTATAGGATGTAACACTAGAAGTAGGCTTGTAAGGGGCCTCAACCGATGTGGACCGATCCTTCTCTCTGCTACTCTCCCTCCCCACGCCACCCATCACGCTTAAGTCATCAAGGGTATTTTTGTCATTTAATAACAATCACTAATGGTTTTGTTAACGGCAGGGGTATATGTGATGCAGAATAAGAAGCTAATAAGTATTATTTAAGTATTTTTATTTATATTAGGGTTAGTTTGGTCTTTTCATCATGTTGAATTTTCTAGTCTTTTTATGTAAGTCAGGCTCTACTATATAAAGCCTGTGAACTATTGTAATCGGTAGTCTTGGAGATGAATTGAAGAGTTTTCCCGTTCGTCTCTGGCCTTTGGCCTCCCCCTACTCGAGCTTCGGCTCCCCCTTGCTTGGCTACGGCCCCCCTTTACTCCTCCATCACATAGCCACCCCATCATTTGGTATTAGAGCTCAGCAAGTCCATCGCCGGCAGTTGCTTCCCAAATTCCACATGTTGGACAAGGCTCACTGCTGCCACCGTCTATTGATCCTCGTCGGCCTTCGGCGTCAGATGTGGCCAATTGGGCTTGCGGCCGGCGTTGCCACTTCAGCCTCATCGGTGATCATTGTCAGCCGCAGCCAACAGATCAAAAAAAAAGTTGGTATTTTTTTTTTATGGAGCTGCACGAGTTCGACATCGCCGTCGACGGATCTGCTCCTCTGCCGTCGTCGGAACCCATTGTCTGCCATCATCATCTTCGTCAATCGTGACCGCTGCTCTCGCTGTTGCCATCGCCGCTCATCTGTCGCTCGATGCTATGTCGGGTGTCTGTATGGAACAGAACACCACGAATCTCCTCCCCTTGTGCCAGACTCCGGAAACGACGACCCCATTGGGCACCTTCTGCTATTACAAGTCAGTCTCCGGCGTCGTTGCAGCTAATGAGACCTGCATCTGGCGTTTCTGTTCCGCCTACATCATTGCGCCATCAACACACCTACATCTTCTGGATTTCTCCAGCAACCTCGTCGCCAAAGCTTCGATCTTTTCGTGATAAAAATTGGATCTTTTCAGAATCTGGTCGCTCAGGGGCCAGTCGCCGCCGTCCTCTTCGTCACACTCGAGCAGCCTCCGGCATTGGTCGCGGCCAATATGGCCTGCCTCCGGCGTTTCTGTCCTACCTCTATCTGCTCCACTGATCCGATGCCGTCTACTATTCCGTCATCACTTCAGTCCGCCATCGCCTCTTTCTCACAGTCATCTGATTTCTCCTCTGTTGGTCGACTCGGCTGGCTCGCCACCTCCACCTCTCTCTCGAGCTCGAGACTAGCCATGACATCTCCGTCTTGCTGCCCCCCGACCAGAAGGGCATCTCTTCCCGGCCGCCGGCCTGCAACAGCGCCCCCTCAGCCACTCCAGAAATCTCGGCGCGTCATAGCCAAATATGAAATCCTTCCGAAGCAGTCGACTCCGATCAGCGTTAGTAGATCCCCTCCAGGCTGTTGCATCCTGCAATTTCACAATGCTCTATTTCAGAAGGCAGGCTCTGTTTCAGAAGGCAAGTCTGAAGGAATATCTCGATTGAACCGGTCAGTGGTTCCAGACCGATCCTTTATTTCCAACTGACCCAAATTCTCTTTGTTCCAACGAACCAGCCCAACATTAGTGAACCGAGTTTCATTTTATCAGTCCAGCCCGATGCTTCCGGTAGTTCTCGTCTCGTCTCGTCTCCATTCCACCGCCGTCCGACGTCTTGTTCCATTTTGCTGCTTGCCACAAAGACATGGAGCATTGTTGGGATAGTTCAAGAAGCCGTCGAGCTAGAGTTGATTATAATTCTCCCTTCGCAACTGAATGAGCAAGGTACTACAAACCTTCATAGTTCGGGCCTGAACCAGACGACCACTCTCGTTATGAGGTGGCGTGGTCTAATCGTCCCTACAGGAGGCCATACCAGTGCAGCATGCACGATGAGTATTTTGAGTCCTTTCAGCCCACTCATGCCTCTCTAACAAGGCCTTGAACTGGTCTCCACGATTCAAGAGGTATCGCTCTCATTCGACAACGGCCTACATCTCATATAGCTAGCATGTTGGAGTTCAATGAGGAGATTCACTGTCGATTAGAGGGTATTCTGGATACACTTCATACCATGCAATACAATTTACATGAATTGAAAAAGACCTCTGACAAGCACTTTAACAAGATGATAGAGACATTTGTTTCTTCACATCAACCACGATCTCCATTGCCATCTCTTCAGCCGGTCTCATCAACATGTCCACCATCACCATTAGACCAAACACGTGGATCATCAGTTGTTCAGTTAGCTCCACCCCTAATGACAACACCCACACTAACAGAAGCAATCCAAATCACAGTCCCCGTACCCCTAACCACAGCAAATCCACCTTTAGAAGAGAAACCTCGACAATCCACTGTGAGTGGTGTGCCACTACCCACTTCAGTTCTCATACTGGGTTCACCAAAATTGCCTCTCTTATCATGGCTGCCCATTCCTGTCCCATTTTTCGATGTCTTGGTCATCAACACAAAGGAGTCACTCAACGTTCCTGACACCTACTTAAACCTTCATATTGACTACTCTTTGCTCTTATCCCCTTCCTCAATCACGATTATGTTATTGGCTTGCATGTCACTTCCCCTGCCTAAGGATCCTTGGCCCCCTCCTCCACCTTCCATACCCTGGCTACACCCATTTTCCCCACCTGTTGACCCAATTGTGCCCAACCTTGATTCTACTCTTATTCCCTCTTGTGGGAGTGGTATTCACAAATATTTATTCTGGTGAACTGGTCGACCTAATTATGACATACGTGTTGTTCTATTGCTTCTCAGGGCAGTACCTCATCTTTGACTCTCCGGATGAGAGTCCTTGTTGGTCGGGGAGAATGATGCAGAATAAGAAGCTAATAAGTGTTATTTAAATATTTTTATTTATATTAGGGTTAGTTTAGTCTTTTTATCATGTTGAGTTTTCTAGTCTTTTCATGTAAGTCAGGCTTTACTATATAAAGCCTGTGAACTATTGTAATCGGTAGTTTTGGAGATGAATTGAAGAGTTTTCCCATTCGTCTCAGGCCTTTGGCCCCCCCTACCCTTGCTTGGCTACGGCCCCCCTTGCTCCTCCATCACATAGCCACTCCATCAATATGTGTCCTTTTTGAAATGTCAGGGGGTGTAAGTGCTCTTTTGACAAAGGTAAGGGGTTGTAAGTGTTTTGAAAATATTAATAAAAAGCTGAGATCAAATCTAATCTCTCCAAGATCTTGTCTCTTTGACCAACTGAGGAGACCAAGATCTGAGACCACAAACCTTTTGGTCAACTGGACGAAATTAGAAGTGAAAAAAGAAGTTCTTATTAGGCCTGAACCGCAACAAGATTAAAGCCTGAACGGCAAAAAGGCCGCTAAGTCCTGGACATAGAAGATATTTTGATGGCTTTTAAAGTCATTTGTTGAAAAAAGGATGAGTGTGAGAAAAATTGGCTGATCTTTTTTTGCGATAGAAGAGCATACACTCTAGTGCTGCATGTTCTGTAGAAGATTTGGAAGGCCTCTGTGGCCTCGTTGTGGGCACATCTGACCATGACGGCCACATTCTAGATGGTGCCTGCTACTTTGGAAGCAACTCAGGCTGGGGTTCGGGGGAGGGGCATGGAAGCCTAACCAATATAACTTAATTGAAGCATAAGTTATGCTAATTGAGTAGAAGAAGAATGAGCTTGAAGATAACGTCATTGATCAAGAACCATAAATGGGTTCGGGGGAGGGGCATGGAAAGAAACTTACACCCCCTGACCTTTGTCAAAAGAGCACTTCCACCTCTTGTCTTTTAAAAAGGGTACATATGCCCCTGTGCGAAATGAGTTAACTAAATGCAAAACAAGTTCAAATCAATGTAAATCAGGTCTGTAAGCCGGCTAAAAGCGTGTGAACCAGGTTCAATCAAATATGGAATCCGCTAACCAGCCAGGTAAAGATGTTGTCAACCTGTTGTAAAATGGGTAAAAAACAACATAAACTCCAAAAATATGTACAACCTGGGATTATATCTATCAAAATGAACAGAGCTAAAAATCACTTGAACCCATCTGAAATAAAATATTCTTGAACTGCTCAAAACAAAACAAAACTGGGTCAAAAATAGATATGAACCATCGTCTTCCTCCTTTAACGGACATAGTAGCAGGAAAAAAAATGACAAGTTAAAAAAAGCAATGTTTGGCATGCAGGATCCACGTGTTTGGGACCCTGAACGTTGATGGTAGGGTCATGGTGGTCCAGCCAGCAGAGAGACCACATAAGCCCCCAATTAATAACCTTTTTCACCGAATTTTCACTGACCAAGATGCAAGGTCTTACTGAGATTGCAAACCATAAACATAATAGTGGTGCAATTATGACTCAGAAGTGTAACTTCACTACACATATGTTGAAAACCAACATGCACTATCATACTATCATCATCATCATCATACACCTTATCCATACTATATGGGGTCGGCGGCATGGATTATATACCACATTTGACTCTGATCAGAATCAAAATGGTACAAAATCCATTATAAAGAAACATAGTGGCAAGTTTTTATGCCAGATGCCCTCCTGACACAACCCTCAGAAGAGGCGACGATGATAAGAAGATTCAACGTCATCATATGCACTAAAAATATGATGCAAGCACAACTATTACACCAGAAACCTCGCTGACTATTGTAATGGTCACTAAAGTAGTTTCACAACTATTACACTTGTAATAAACATAACACCATTTTACTAACAAAAATCAAAGTAATAGTAACCTGAATATGTAGCAAGTTCTACTAAAGTGTGTGCCAGTCCGCAGACTACATTATGCATCTCCCTTTGTGCCAACTGACATAAATCATGCATCCCATTTGTCTAAGGGGAATGCAGGTTCCCCTTTCAACCACATGACGCATGCGTGCAGAAACTCGGTCCCGCATTCATCATCATCATACGCCTTATCTCAGCTATCTGGGGTCGGCGGCATGGATTATATACCACATTTGACTCTTATTGGAGTCAAAATGGTACAAAATCCATACAAAGAAACATAGTAGCAAGTTTTTACGCCGGATGCCCTTCCTGACGCAACCCTCCGAAGAGGGGACGGTCTGCAGATGCATTCATTAATTTTTTTTACTACAATGTTTATACAAAAAGAAATTAGACAGGACCTCAAAAGGCATGCCAACATCTGCCCCTTTGGATCCTGCCAACTCGGCAAAAAATCAAAATCGCCAAAAGATCTCATAAGATGGATTTCCTTGCATGGATAATTTAACCAGACTTCGCTTTCATCATAAAAAAAATTACTCTTACGTCGAAGCACAAGATGACATGATGAAATAACAAATTTCTAGCAAACCACTAGAAAAAATCAGCACAATACTACCAATCCTTAGTATTGAACTGAATTTTGAAAGAGAACACTCTTAGCTTTGACTCCGCTCGTGGGACTTTCATCAATTCCAGAAAATACTACAAAACCAAGATACATACGAAATTTGTCATCAGAACAGCTGAACAAAATGCCAACAGGTGAGGCATCCACACATCTATGCGCATTCCAAAACATACGACAATTCAGATACTAAAGCAATCAGCAAGTTCCACCTAAATTTTTTCATGATAAATGGAATTGAACATGGAACAACCAAGAAGACAAGAAAACATAGTTTCCACCATCAGAAGCATTTTTTTAAAACAGAGGATGGCATAATATAATCTTTATCCTGGTTTAAATTGAAAAACTTTACACCCCATCGCTTCTCACCCAAAACCATTGTTTCTATACAACTGGTATATAGAAGTACACGCCATAACTAAGTTTCAACTAAAATTCCAACAGAGATGGAGAATTAAACACATGATCGTCATCATACACCTATTTCTAGCTATCAGGAGTCATCAACCTGAATTCTAGGACAACTTTTGACTGTTTTTAGAATCAAGCTGATGTTACAAAATTCATGATGTGACCAAACACATGTGAAGAAACATAGTGGCAAGTTTTTATGCGGATGACCATCCTGACGCAACCCTCTAAAGAGGGCGGTATAAGATGAAGGTTCAACATCATCAACTTCATCATAAGCCTTACCCATTATATGGATTGGCTCCATGAGACAAATTTCACCATACATATATACATAATTTACAAAAATCATAGTCATCTCCTCATTAAGTGATTCTGTAAAAATGATTATGAAACAACAGAAAGGCCACTAAAGCGTTACTAAATTCCAAAAAAAACCTACAACAGGAAATACATTTATGCATAAAAAGTCGTTTAGCATATCCATTTACCCCATGAAGCACCCATTGAAAGTAATGACCAATTTATCAAATTTGATAATTTGACAAAAAATAATAGACTTGGCAGGATCAGAAGCTCAGTCACCTGTTAACACATTCCCAAATTCTCCTTCTCTCCGCTATAGCTATGAAGAATAAAAGAAGCAAACATAAAATATCAAGGAGGAAAAGGAATATGCAAAAAGTATTTAATTCACCCTCACAATGCGAAAAGAAAACCATGAGTAAGGATAAAAGACTCAATTTTTTTATGAAAGAACCACCTTGAGAAGTTCCATTTCTTTTTCTGTTCGACAAAATTTGATAAGATTTTCCACCTGGTCAACATCTAACAGCAAATCATCTAATGCCAAAGCTGCACTCTGGATGGGGGAAAAATAGATACAAGCAAAAAAAATCCAAGATTAACTTCCAAACCAATATATTGTTAATATAAAAAAGCTAAACAAAGAGTTGACACAACTAAAATGAGAATGAGTATTGATCAACAAAATCAAGCACATATAATTGTCATGCAAACAAGACATTGTCAATACTAATGCAGCCACAGCAGACTCATAAAGTGAACACAGACACAAGTTAATACAAAAACAATATTAAAAGAGATTCCGTAAAGCATAACAATATTAAAAGAGGTGATTCCATAAAGCTTACTTACTAACAGATGCAGCCATCTACAATTTCAGTCTGAAGAATAAAAGAAGCAAACATAAAATATCGAGGAAAAGAAATATGCAAAAAATATTTCACAATGCGAAAAGAAAACCATGAGTAAGGATAAAAGACTACATTTTTTATGAAAGATCCAGCATTCTCAAAAGATAACAACTTATTGATGGCAAAAAAGACAATCGTTCTGTCCACACAATAGTGACCTCATTTAAAAACGAGGGAAATTTATTGACCTGCGGGGCCCACAGCATTTCAAGCCCATCCGAACAACTGCACATGCTTGTTCCCGAGGGAATATTGGCCTGTAGGGCAAATGAAGTCACTTTTTTGTGGATCTGTCAAATATGAAATGCGGTCATTGTTTTATGGACGGAGGAAGTACCATTATACAGACAGCATTTCAAGCCAAGGCTGATATTTGAGTAAGAAGCTCTATCTAAATTGTTATATGAGCTCTAGTTTAGTCTTATGTCTTTACTTACTACCCAAGTTATTTCCTTCTTTGTATGCAGTTTGGTTCTAAGATTTCTACTACAAATATATACCAGATAGATTAACTACTATAATTTGCTGGAAGTCAGATATTGCTAAAATCTTGGTAGAGGCAGTAACATGATGCAACAAAATAACATGGTGAAAGAGTCATCCATGTTTCACAAGCTCGCGAGATCTCGGACTCGATGGCTTCACCGAGAGTTGAAATTGGATATTGCTATTAATAAGCTGCTTTATTATACTATCTCAGCGAGATTGGCCAGATCCAACCGAGAAAGCTCCAGCTGCTTTCATAGAAGCAGCCTTTTCTGGCAGCAGGCTAGCAACTTCTATTCGTTTTTACAGAATCAGACTCTGCTGTCTGCTGCCTGCTTTTTGAGCAGCAGTAGTTGCGGCTGTTGCATCAGCTGCTGCCTCCTTTTTCGCAGCAGGTAGTCTGCTGCTTCCATGGCTTTGCAGCATCTGTGCTTGTTTTTCAGCAGCATAGCAGCCTTGCTTCACAATTGCTACAGTAATGAAGTTTATGCCCGTTATGGTTCTTCCATTATCCTAACTGTGATACACTTGTTGCTTAATTATAGTGTGCACCCAATATCTATACCATGTCAATGCTCAAGAATGGTACAATAGTAGGATATTATACTTCTGGAGCATAACATGTTAAAAATTATATATTTCCATGTTGTTATGGAAATTTGATGTTAGCATCAGTGCTTCTAAACATTAATTTCTACTTCAGATTGCCAAATACATGTGAAAATTTTATCTCTCCGAGCTGCTAAAATGCTCACTTAGCTTAAAACAGGAAAAGAGCTTTCCTACCATTCACCGATAAGGGTAGAGGTGTGCTATTGAAAACCCAATTATCCAAGAGTCAAGCCGTAACCAAAATACATTTCTATGCCAGTTTAGAGTTTCACACTTCATGCTTACTCCATCTATGCCATACTTCAACTTACACTTTGCATGGGAAGAATATGATCAAGCAGCTAAACCCTAGTTAACTACATCATGAACATGATATGCACAACAACCAATAGGAAAGGCAAGCAAAATTAGGTGCTTTATTTAGCTTGATCTATATCCTAAAGCGTCAGGCATGGGTAGCACCACACTCTCAAAATATTTGAACTTGTCTCAAGGTTTTATGAAATGTCCATGAGATACAGGCTGTATACATGGCTACACCATCACAAAACAAAGTAATCAAATGTATCATTTAAAAACGATTTATGCATAACATTCAACCCTACAGAAATTTCAAGATATCATATCAAAGAGAGAGTAATGAGAAATACTAGGTGGACTTTATCAGTCTTAGATCCAACAGACTTCCGACAACTTTGTTCTCCTGAGCCTTCATTCATCTTTGGAACAACAGCAGAAAAAAGATCCTCAAGCTCCGTGACCTCAAATTCTGATGCGCTAGCATGCAATTCAAACAAATAGTTCACGAAAAGGTAAATAACTAGTTCATTACCCGATAGCATCATCACAAATCGATCCCATCAACTTCAAAGAACGTTCCAAAACATACTAATAGTCAACATATATCATGTTCTTGAAGTTCTGCCCATAAGCTTCCCTGAACAGTACTTTAACCCAGTGTAGAAGTTTCAGTGATGACCTACAAGGTGCATAATAGCTTGCGCCAGCAGCACGCGCTAATCCACATCCTCTTGCTCCCAAAGAATTTGTGGCAGCTCCTGATCAGCTACTGGAGCTTTAGCACCAACAGGTGGAGGCGGTGGAGCACCTGGAGCTTTTGGTGGGGCCGGCGGACGAGGAAGTCCTCTAGGAGGAGGAGGGGGAGGAGAAGGTGGAGCTCCTTCACGTGAAGGAGGGGGTGGAGGAGGTGGATCTCCTCCACATGGAGGAGGCGGTGGGGGGAACTGGAGCATTGTGAGTGCAAGGTGGTGGGGGAGGTGGGACACCAGCCCCACCCTTCATTGGAGGTGGCGGTGGGACAGTTGTACCAGCCCTAAGCGGTGGAAGAGGAGGGACAGGGGGGGACAGGCGCACCAGCCTTCTGTGGAGGAGGAGGTGGTGGAGGTGGGCCAGGTGCTCGAGCCCTCAGTGGAAGAGGAGGAGGGGGTGGGACAGACACATCAGTCATCAGCAGAGTTGGTGGTGGTGGTGAGGCAGGGGAACCAATCCTTGGCAGAGGAGGGGGTGGGGGTGGGGCAGGTGAGGCAGACTTCAAAATTAGTGGAGGTGGGGAAGGAGCACCAAGTTTCAAGGTGGTGGCAGAGGTGTGTCTGGGATACTAGATTTCAGTGATGCAGGAGATGGTGCAAGAGGTCCAGTACCAGAAACCATTAATGGGGGAGTAGGAGGAGGGGCAGGAACAAGAGAATCTAATTGAAGGGAGTGGTGGTGGAGGATTAGGGCCGATGCCAGATAATCTGGTTGAAGGAAGTCCAGGCATACAGACACCACATTGCGAAGCATGGAATCCTGACATCTTTCGGTGAATTGAGTGAAATCCATCTTTGCAGTTGCCAAGGCCTTCAGTTGTTGTGACTGAACAACCACGTACACTATTCAGGACTGTCATGCAAGAACTTCCAGAAAAATCTTTAACATGGCCAAGCAAAAGGTCCTACTTCTAGCTCCACATCCGTCTGTGAGAGAAAGACCATCAGATGTTTAAATTCAAAAAATTCCTTTAATAATCTCCCAAATAAAAACCACTATTGAAGAATATGAAAACTACAAAACTTTGAAGAAAAAATAATTAAACAAACAGTACAAGAATAGAGCTGATTCTAAGTCACCGAAAAGCCAAAAAAAACATATGAATAGCGCTTATTCACACTCATCTTTTTATGTTTTACCCAAAAGAAAAATAAATCAAGCATGAAAGTTTCATTATACATACAGTAGTTCGCTTTTGAAGAAAACTAAATTTGTGGATGACTTCAATTGGATAAGCAACACAACATGGCTATTCTTTTATTCCTTTTCAAAGAAAGCAGAAAATCCACTACTTTCTAGTGTCGAAAAAATGTGCAACAATAACTAATGTCAAACATACAAAAACATAGATTTACAAAACCAATTCAAGTAACTTGTTCAGTAACTAAGAAGCATGAATGTAAACATAAATGTTCCATTAACTGGAAAAAATAATATTTACATTCTATATAGAAATATATTTAGACCAAAAAAATAAAAATCAGACAAAATAAAGAACTAAGCTGACCTTCACCACAGTAAGCTTAGCTCCTCTGTACTTGGTCCGAGACCTGAAGAATTCCAGCAAAGTTGTCGATGAGTCCAAGAAAAGTGTTGCTTAAATTCGTGCAGGTCTTCTCTTCGCCTCAACAAAGCATATTTATGGGCTTCCTTTTTACAATAGAAAACAAAAAATAAGTAATACAAAGAAACAACATACAAAAATAAATTACTTATGTTAAAAAAATATACATGTAATATACTCCCTCCGTCTAGAATTAATATCACCGGAAGGTTTTCCAAAATGAATTATGATAGCGGACAACACGTGGAGGAAGAGGAGCGGAGGGAATAGAGGGATAAAAGGGATAACTTTCTCTGGAATCACCACCAGAGATCACCACCGGAATCGACACCGGACGGCGAACCATGGAATCAACACCACGTTTGTTCAGCATCATCACCGAACGTAGATCTCCATCGGTATTTTTTTCACCAAAATATTCACTGACTTTTCATTGATGATCATGCCTTTAAATAGGCTTCCAGAGAATCCTAATAAAAAATAACATACTAAATAAGATAAGTCTTAACTTGGAATCAAATCTCAACTAAAATCCTAAATCCTAAATCAAATAAATCTTTTCATGATAAGAATTCCTAATATAAGTAAAATTCTAAAAATTTAAATATAATAATAAACTTTGTGGGACCACTATGGCTCCGCATCATTCTCCCCGGGGGAAAGAAACTCGACTATGACGAGTAGAGGCAAGGAATTGGCAAATGACAACGCATATAGCTAGGAAAGCACAAGAAAATAGAGCCCGCTAGAAAACCAGACGGTGGACTATAAGGCTGGTTCATCCAAAATTAATTGGAACCGGACCAAACCCATGGCCAAACTGAACCTGAACCTAAACTAATCGAAATCTGGTTGAACCAAGTTTCCGGGTCGACCTTTCGAAAGGAAGCCCGAGCAAAAGGGCTAGAGGTGCCCTAATGCGACCGTGGCGGCGGCATGGTCGATTGCGACGGTGGCGACTGGCGGCGACAGTGGCGCAATGGGGTGACAAAGCGGCGGCCGGGAGAGGAGACGATCAGGCACTCGATCGATCGCACGATAGTGTCGCGATTGGTCGCTCGGCTGTATCAGTCGGTGGGGCGGTGGAAGAGGGCGACGGTTCGGGGCCTGGTGTTTTAGTTCATTCTGAAAATCCTTAGTGATAATAATTCCGGATGGCGGGAGTATAAAAGAAGGGGGAGAATAGCAACTTACAGTGAACTGAAGGAAAGCGTCTGGAAAGCACTTTTACGGCTCTTAACTTCTTGTAGTTTCTGATCAATCTCTGAACTCTTCCAACTAGCCTCTGCCAGCTTGGCATCAGCAGCTTGCGTCAACCTCCAACAACTTCTCTGTATAAGAAATTTCCAGGAAATGGGCTACTCAAAGAAGTAAATTGTATCAAACATTTGAAAAAACACACATGCAAATTCATTACACAATTTAGACCACGAAACCATAAGGTAGACAGCACTATAAACATATGCACTTTTAAAAGAAATATATTGTTCGTAGGTGCTTAAATGCCTAAATCTACACCCAATATGCCTCTACGTTTTTTCTTAAAAAAAAATTCCATAATTGAACCATATCGACTTTACAGCTAATGTTAATTCATACTTCAGAATTAAACTGAAACTCACACAGTTGATCTTCCCAAATTATATCGTCTAGCTCTAGGGTTTTCATTTCCAGTGACAACAGTTTGCCTCTCTTCCGGTGACATGTTGTAGCACTCTCAGTCCTACCTTCGCTTTCATCAGCATCAAGTGTCGCTTCCTCCCAACAATATAACAACTACTATCTTTATTGAGGGAATGGTTGTTCTTTTCCCCATTGACCTGCGCAAGATATCCATCCTTAAATTCTGCATGCACTTTTTTATATCGCAGCTTTTCACCCGATTCCCCAAGAAATGCCTAAGATTCCTTAATCACTTGCTTCGAAAGATCATATAGCTCTAAGCCTACCACACCTGCTGTAATTTGGCACTGGAACCTTGGATTCGACGTTTTCTGTAGAAATAGATATATTTTCAAGGATCCCCTGTGACTAATCCATGCCACTCCTTTGATCAACCGACGGAGCTTGCCCATCCTCCATTTCCCTAATACTGTTTCAGGTTGAGTTACCAAACCATTCACTGGATTATTAACATGCCCAGAATCGATAGAAAGTCGGTGTCTCTCTTTTGCCTCGTTCAATTGCTCTGAAAGTTCTACATTAGAGTCTTTACTCAACAAAACTCTGCTCACTGGAGACAGGTTAAAAATCTTTGAACATTTTCTTAACCAAGATAATGGACCATCAGAAATTGAACCAATCACCCCTGGTGACATATCAGAAGATGGCAGGCCACTTTTCACAGTTTCATTCAGGTAGCCCAGGGCCAATTGCCGGGAAAGAGGGGCTTTTGCATCCTCAATTCCAATTACAGTTGGTTGTTAGCAAGTACTGCCTCCCCCCAACTCTTGCAAGTTCTGTTTTGCCCAATAAAAGCACGCAGCTGACAACTATTCTCTAATCATTTCTGCCTTTGAATCTTCATATTATCAAGCAGTGTAGATAGTTCCTCTTGCTCTCCCTCAAGATCTTATCATACTATGGCAATTTTCTCCTCTTCTCTTCAATAAAAGTCTGCTTTTGAAGCTACCAATTTCCCACTTCCCGCAGACTTTGCTCCCTAAGATACTTTATATCATTCATCTCACTGGTTTTCTCCTCCTAAACAGTTGTTATCTTATCTTGTAGTAGTTTCTTCATCTCTTCACATTCATGCTGCACAGAAATTACCAACTCATGCTTCTGGCACTCAAATTAATGATCCATTTCATATTTCACGCTTCCTGCTTTCTGAATCAATTTTTATCTTTTATGGCCTATCATTGCTGCATCTTTTGCTTCTTCTTTTTTTTAAGACAAAACAGCCTAAAACCAGGCTGCAATGACCTCGCAACCAGCAATTCCAGCTAGCACGTGAGCCATTGGGCGACATGACAAAAACTGTCCCTGCTCCAGTTGGCTAGCAAAACCATAGCTTCATCTGCTTTGGCACTATTGAGGTTAATCAAACCTCCATCACCTCGCAGCCAGCTTACCACATCCAAAGTGGCTCCTTCAAAGCACACCTTGGACAACACTAGATTTGCTGCTGCTCTCGTCGCCATCAAAGCAGCACAAAGCTCTATCTCATTTGCTGAGCCAGCATCCTCAACAAAAGATCCCTTGCAGTAAATAAGTCAACCACCGTCATCTCTAATCACCACACCAACACCACCCTTATTGTTAACAGGCAAGAACGAGCCCCCAATACTAACTTCGAATTCTCCCTTCTTAGGCATTTGACAAAATAACTTCGACTGAGGAATATATGCATTCCAATCATGTCCTTTGTATTTCTCAAAAAGAACAAGGTAATGGCAGCGTCCTTCCCAAACAGACTTCGCATCCACACCTTGCCCTCCATCACTTTATCGTTTCTATTCCACAAGATTGACCAGGCTCCCATCCTGAAAACCTCAAAGTCCTCCTCCTTCCCTAGTTAGAGACAATCCCAAGCACAAAAACAGAGTAGTCCCTTAGGACATAATCACAAATACATAAAGGAATTGCAACACTCCAGGAATAAGACTCTTCTCTATTACTAGCTATTCCAGCCAGCTCGAGAGCCACTGAGTTCACCTCCCGGAAGGCATGACAAAAACTGTCCGTACTCCAGTTGGCCAACAAAACCACAGCTTCCTCGGCCTTGGCACCATTGAGGTTAATCAAACCTCCTTCACCTCGCAGCCAGCTGACCACATCTAAACTGTCTCCTTCAAAGCACACCTTGGACAACCCAGCATCTGCTGCTGCCCGCATCGCTAACAAAGCAGGAAAAGCTCTATCTTATCTGCTGAGCCACCATCCTCAATAAAAGACCCCTTGCAGTGAATAAGTCAACCACCATCATCTCTAATCACCACACCAACACCACGCGTATTGCCGACAGGCAAGAAGAAGCCCCCAATATTAACTTTGAATTTTCCCTTTAAAGCTTTTATCTTTGAGTCATAATCATTCTCTTCTTCCTCTCCCATTTTTAGATTTCTTATCTAAAGGATTCTCGCTTTTCATTATTTTCTCTTCTTCGAGATCAATTTCGTCTTCCTTCTGCCCAGTGAAACTAACTCACTTTTCATTTCCTTATCCACTGATTTCCTCTTCTCGTCCATCTCCAGCTCAAACTCTTTCTTTTTTCCATCAAGAAAAGCACCATGCTCATCAATTAGCAGTTGAACTGCTACCTGCAACTAACCAAATAAACAAAAGACTAATCGTTATTTTTTACCAAAAGAAATCACATAATCACAATAATAATCAAGTAGTGCATGTTCCCAACTCTTTGGGGCCAAAAGAAATTAGAACGAGGAATTTATAGCATCTAAGCCGACTGTCACACATTGGACCTTGTAAGATAATGCGCATAGGCATCACCTCCCAAGGATTTCCTAATGGCAAATATTTTTCATTAAAGTGGATAATAATTATTACTATAAGTATAATCTAGAAGTCAAAGAGTTTGATACAGAAAAAAAAAACAGTAAGGTTTTCTGCATAAGAAATGAAAAAGGGGATTGGTGCATTAATAGAAAACAATTAGGAAACCAGTTTGCTTGCTCATCTGAGTCTAGTTACACCCCTACCGCAACAATGCTAGCCTAAAAATATTTTTTAGACACAAGATTGCAGTGGATAAACAGTAAAAATTTCATAACAGGCTGACAACAGACAAACGATTACGGTAAATCAGACAAATTCTTACATTCAATCTGGTATTGAGCATTTCTTATAAGGCAAGTAGTTTTAGCTCAATTCCCATTAGGTTCTTCCACTTTAAAACAGCTTCCAGCAATCAGAACAATTTAACAATTATGAAAAAATTTTAACATGTGGAAGTGATGAAAAAAAATTACAACCTTTACCCACCCCTTCAAAAGCCCCTAGTTTAACCTACGGCATGGTGTCCCTCCATTTTCTTTAAACTACAGATCCATAACTTTAGATATCACCCTCAAACTTCTTCTTAGTATCTTCAAGATTCCACTCACATCATGTCCTCTGTATTTCTCAAAAAGATCATAACAGCATCCTTCCCAAACAGACTTCGCAACCATACCTTGCCCATCACTTTTTATTTCTATTCCACCAGATTGACCAGGTTCCCATACTGAAAACCACAAAATCCTCCTCCTTCCCTAGCTTAAGACAATCCCAAGCTAAAGCAATAAAAGATTGGGAGTTATGCACCGGCAAATTGCTTTTTCTAATTGTAGAGCAACTAATTCCCTCCGGACTTTACTCTCTACAGCAATATTTTCCCTCTCCAAGCCTGCCTCCTAAACTTCTATCCATCTTGCGAATCTCTCCTCCTCCTCCAGCTGCTTTAGCTTTTTCTCAATTTCAACTTTTCTTTTATCCAGTTCATCCCACTCCTTTTGAAAATTGTCCTTTTCCAGCATCAAATATCCCCTTTCTATTTTGAAGCCACTGGTCCTCTTTCTTAGCTGTCAGCAGGCCCTGCAAATTCAAAAGTTCTATCCACTCGACCTCCTTTGATCAACCAATGGAGCTTGCCCATCCTCCTTTTTCCTAATACTGTTCTCAGTTTGAGTTACCAAACCATTCACATGATTATTAGCAGGGCCAGAATCAACAGAAAGCTGGTGTCTCTCTTTCGCCTCGTCCAACTACTCTGATGGTTCTACGTTACAGTCTTTACTCAACAAAACTCTGCTCACTGGGGATAGGTTAAAAAATTTTGTACATTTTGCTAACCAAGATAATGGACCACCAGAAATTGATACTCACTGACACATAAAGAAATTCTACACGGCAAAAGCAGAGTAGTCCCATAGGGGATACTCACTGATACATAAAGGAATTGCAACACTCCAGGAATAAGACTCTTCTCTACTTCTAGTAATTCCAGCCAGCTCGTGAGCCACTGAATTCCCATCCCAGAAGACATGACAAAAACTGTCCCTGCCCCAGTTGGCCAACAAAACCATAGCTTCCTCGGCTTTGGCACTATTGAGGTTAAACAAACCTCCTTCACCTCGCAGCCAGCTGACCACATCTAAAGTGTCTCCTTCAAAGCACACCTTGGAATACCCTGCATCTGCTAATGCATCCATCGCCACCAAAGCAGCGCAAAGCTCTATCTCATTTGCTGAGCCACCATCATCACTAATCACCACATCAACACCATCCTTATTGCTGAAAGGCAAGAACGAGCCCCCCATATTAACTTTGAGTTCACCCATCTTAGGGAGTCGCCAAAATAACTTCAACTGGGGAAAATAAGTGCTTTAGCTTTTTCTCAATGACAATTTTTCTTTGACCCAGTTCATCCCACTCCTTTCCAAAATTGTCATTTTCCTGCTTCAAATCGTCCCTTTCTATTCTGGAGCCACCGGTCCTCTTTCTCAGCTGTCAGCTCGGCCTGCAAATTCTGAAGTTCTATCCTCTCAACCTCAAGTACTTGGTGAACTTCCTGCTCTTTAGGATTTGCTTCTCGCTATCCTCCAATGCAGATCTATCATTTACAATCCCAGCTCTAAGATTTTGCAATTCTTGGTTATCAGTTTCTTGGCGCTTTCTCTCCATGTCCAAGGCTTTCTCTTTATATTTAAGGTGCTTCTCTCTCTCCTTTAAAGCTTTCATCTTTGAGTCATACATTATTTTTTTCCTCTCCCCGTTTTAGATATCTTATCTAAAGGATCTCTTTTTCCGTTATTTTCTCTTCTTCGAGATCAATTTCGTCTTCCATCTCCCCCCAGTGAAATTAACTCACTTTTCATTTCCTTATCCACTGATTTTCTCCTCTCCTCCATCTCCAGCTCAAACTGTTTCTTTTTTCCATCAAGAACAGCAGCATGCTCATCAATTAGCTGCTGAACTTCTACCTGCAAGTAACCAAATAAACAAAAGGCTAATAGTTATTTTTTACCGAAAGAAATCACGACAAGGAATTTATAGCATCTAAGCCGACCATTACACATTAGTCCAAGGAAGATAATGAGAATAGGCATCACCTCCCAAGGATCTCCTAATGGCTAATATTTTTCATTAAAATTGATAATAATTGTTACTATAAGTTGAATTTAAAAAACTAGAAACCAAAGAGTTGATACAGAAAAAAAATACAGCAAGGTTTTCTGCATAAGTAATGAAAAAGATGAGTTGTCCATTAATAGAAAACCAGTTTGCTTGCTCACGCATATGACCTACGTCCGAGTCTAGTTACACCCTTACAGCTACAATGCTAGCCTAAAAATATACTTTGGACACATGATTGCAGTGAATAAAACAGGCTGACAACAGACAAATAATTTCGGTAAATCAGACAAATTCTTACTCGCTCTGGTATTGAGCATTTCTTGTAAGGCAAGTAGTTCTTTCTCGATTATCTTTAGGTTCTTCCACTTTAAAACAGCTTCCTGCAATCAGAACAATTTAACAATCATAAAAAAATTTTAACCTGTGGACGTAATCAACAAAAATTACAACCTTTACCCACCTCTTCAATAGCCCCTAGTTCAACCTGCCTTGTGCATGGTGTCGCATCATTTTCTTTAAACTACAGATCGATAACTTCAGATTAATTGCCGCAATCTTCTTCCTAGTATCTTCAAGATTCCTTTCTTTCTGATTAAGACTCCCACTTAAAAAATCTTCTTCCTTACTTACGGGTAGAATATCAAGAGTGACAGGCTTCCCACTTGAAAAATTTCTCTATATTTCTTGCTCTAATTGCATGGCTAGTTACACATGCACCAAAAGCCAACTGTAAGCACTCCAATATAACATTGCCACAACTTGTACTGGTTGAACACTGAGCTAAATTGCTGCATTGATTAAAGAAACTGCATTTCCAAGGGGACGAGGGACTGCTGGGTAAGTCTTAAACTTTAAGGATTCACATTCATAGGATGCATCTCCCTATGAAACCCAGTTTGGAATGTAGATACTCAGAAGCAGTGTTTCCAAATCACAAGGGGGACCATTCAGGAACTATCCAAACAAGCTCCAGCCCTCAGCAGAGTGTGACTGTTTGTAAGCCTGTGCGAATCATGTTAGAAGAAGGACACTAGCAATACCAGAGGGAAATTTGTCCGTTTGAGCCATAACTAAATTACCCCCTATACAAGCCGTATTTTAAACTAACTCTGATGCAACTTTACTCGGATGATTGGCAATTTTTGAGAAAATTTGGCCTTTTCCTTCCTTCAAAACTGAAATAGAGACTACTGCTCCAATTTCAATCCCCTGATTATCTTCTCTAATCAACAGAAGGTCAGGGACTTCATCGCAAATCAATATATTTATAAAACCAAATTGTTGCAGTGTTGCCAATAATCAACTTCACTTTGTCTCCTTTCTCGACGTCAGATTTCAGCAAAAGGTGAAACTCTTCAACATTAAAGGAACTGCACTATGAGAAAGTGGGACTCCTCATAAAATCTTTTGATATAATTTCTTTGTATAGAAAGTCCAGGAATGTACAGATGGAATTAGGATTGTACAATGGTATTTTATTTACACCATGGTTGTCTCCCTTCATTGAGAAAGAATTGAGACCAAGATCCTCCATATCAACATTAGATGCAAAACTCTTGCAACCATCTGCAATACGTCTGTAACCTGGGCACCGGCCAAGATTGCCTGCAATAGCCCTCTCTGCCTCCGACACTGAGTTTGGAAAATCCAGCAGGAGGGTCTGGCCACTTGGCTTTCTCAGACTTAACAATGGCTAAAAAAGATACATTCACATTCCAAGCATACAGAAGCCACATTGCGAAGCATGGAATCCTGACAACCTCTAGTGAATTTAGTGAAATCCATCTTTGCAGTTGACAAGGCCTTCAGTTGTTGTTACTGAACAACCACGTATACTAATCAAGAGTGTCAAGCAAGAACTTACAGAAAAATCTTCAACAGGGTCAAGCACAAGATCATACTTCGATAGAAAAAAGACAAGCTCTACATCCCACCGTGAGAGAAAGACTGCATCAGAGCTCTAAATTCAGTTATTTTTTACTTCTGTAAAAATCAATTCAATAATCTCCCGACTAAAGACACTATTAAAGAATTCAAACATGAAGACTACAAAATTTTGAAGAAAAAACAATTAAACAAAAAAATACAAGAATAGAGCTTATTCTAAGCCACCAAAAAAAGAACATAAGAATAGCGCTTATTCACACTCATCTTTTTATGTTTTACCCAAAACAAAAACAAATCAAGCCTCAAAGTTTCATTATATATACAGTAGTTAGCTTTTAAAGAAAACTAAACTTGTGGATGAAGTTCAATTGGATAAGCAACACAACATGGCTATTCTTTGTTTCTTTTTCAAAGAAAGCAGAAAATCCGCTACTTTCTAGTAACGAAAAAGTGTGCAACAGGATAGCTTATGTTCATTTATTGACGTCAAGAAACAAGCAATTAAGTTCTGATATTGTGTTGAAGCCACAAAACCATTACTAACAAAAATGGCAGTGATAATGCTTAAGAACTGATGTCAAATATACAAAAACATAGATTCGCAAAACCAATTCCAGCAACTTGTTCAGTCACTATATAAGAAGCACTAATGTAAACAAGAATGTTCCATTCACTGGAAAAAAACAATACAAACAATCCACATAGTATTTAGAACAAAGAAAAAAAAAAAGAGAACTAAGCTGACCTACTCCACAGTCAAGCTTAGCTCCTCCGTACTTGGTCTGAGTTCTGAAGAATTCAAGCAAAGTGTTGCTTAAATTCGTGCAGGTCTTGTCTTTATGGGCTTTTTTTCTGAAATAGAAAACAAACAATAAGCAATAAGAAAAAATAACAAACAAAAATAAATTGCTCATGTAAACAAAAGGGAGAATTACATGACAAATACTGTCCCAACTTTTGCTTTTTCTTTTTCTTTTCTTTTTTTATGTCAAAACAGCCTAAAACCAGGCTTCCACTCATGCTTCAGGCACTCAAATTCATGAAGCATTTCATATTTCACATTTCCTGCTTTCTAAATCAATTTTGATCTTTCATGGCCTATCATTGCAGCAACTTTTGCTTTTTCTTTTTCTTTTCTTTTTTTATGTCAAAACAGCCTAAAACCAAGCTTCCACTCATGCTTCTGGCACTCAAATTTATGAAGCATTTCATATTTCACATTTCCTGCTTTCTAAATCATATTTCATCTCTCATGGCCTATCATTGCAGCAACTTTTGCATTTTTTTCTTTTTCTTTTCTTTTTCTTTTCTTTTTTTTTTCTTTTCTTTTTCTTTTCTTTCAATTCCAGCCAACTCGTGAGCCACTGAGTTCGCACCCCAGAAGACATGACAAATACTGTCCCTACTCCAGTTGGCCAACAAAACCATAGCTTCCTCGGCTTTGGCACTATTGAGGTTAATCAAACCTCCTTCACCTCGCAGCCAGCTGACCGCATCTAAAGTGTCTCCTTCAAAGCACACCTTGGAACTGCATCTGCTACTGCGTCCATCGCCACCAAAGCAACACAAAGCTCTATCTCATTTGCTGAGCCAGCATCCTCAATCAAGGACCCCTTGCAGTGAATAAGTCAACCACCATCATCACTAATCACCACATCAACACCATCCTTATTGCTGAAAGGCAAGAACGAGCCCCCCATATTAACTTTGAGTTCTCCCTTCTTAGGGAGTCGCCAAAATAACTTCTACCGGGGAAATAAGTGCTTTAGCTTTTTCTCAATTTCAATTTTTCTTTCACCCAGTTCATCCCACTCCTTTCCAAAATTGTCATTTTCCTGCTTCAAATCGTCCCTTTCTATTCTGGAGCCACCGGTCCTCTTTCTCAGCTGTCAGCTCGGCCTGCAAATTCTGAAGTTCTATCCTCTCAACCTCAAGTACTTGGTGAACTTCCTGCTCTTTAGGATTTGCTTCTCGTTATCCTCCAATGCAGATCTATCATTTGCAATCCCAGCTCTAAGATTTTGCATTTCTTGGTTATCAGTTTCTTGGCGCTTCCTCTCCATGTCCAAGGCTTTCTCTTTATATTTAAGGTGCTTCTCTCTCTCCTTCAAAGCTTTCATCTTTGAGTCATAATCATTATTTTTTTTCCTCTCCCCTTTTTAGATATCTTATCTAAAGGATCTCTTTTTTCGTTATTTTCTCTTCTTCGAGATCAATTTCGTCTTCCATCTCCCCCAGTGAAACTAACTCACTTTTCATTTCCTTATCCACTGATTTTCTCCTCTCCTCCATCTCCAGCTCAAACTGTTTCTTTTTTCCATCAAGAACAGCAGCATGCTCATCAATTAGCTGCTGAACTGCTACCTGCAAGTAACCAAATAAACAAAAGGCTAATAGTTATTTTTTACCAAAAGAAATCACGACAAGGAATTTATAGCATCTAAGCCGACCGTTACACATTAGTCCAAGCAAGATAATGAGAATAGGCAACACCTCCCAAGGATCTCCTAATGGCTATATTTTTCATTAAAATTGATAATAATTGTTACTATAAGTTAAATTTAAAAAACTAGAAACCAAAGAGTTGATAAAGAAAAAAAAAATACAGCAAGGTTTTCTGCGTAAGTAATGAAAAAGATGAGTTGTCCATTTATAGAAAAAAATTAGAAAACCAGTTTGCTCACTCACGCATATGACCTTCGTCCGAGTCTAGTTACACCCTTACAGCTACAATGCTAGACACATGATTGCAGTGAATAAAACAGGTGACAACAGACAAACAATTTCGGTAAATCAGACAAATTCTTACTCGCTCTGGTATTGAGCATTTCTTGTAAGGCAAGTAGTTCTTTCTCGATTATCTTTAGGTTCTTCCACTTTAAAACAGCTTCCTGCAATCAGAACAATTTAACAATCATAAAAAAAATTTAACATGTGGACGTGATCAACAAAAATTACAACCTTTACCCATCTCTTCAATAGCCCCTAGTTCATCCAGCCTTGTGCATGGTGTCGCTTCATTTTCTTTAAACTACAGATCAATAACTTCAGATTAATTGCCTCAATCTTCTTCCTAGTATCTTCAAGATTCCTTTCTTTCTGATTAAGACTCCCACTTAAAAGATCTTCTTCCTTTCTTACGGGTAGAATATCAAGAGTGACAGGCTTCCCACTTAAAATATTTCTCTATATTTCTTGCTCTAATTGCATGGCTAGTTCCACATGCACCACAAGCCAACTGTAAGCACTCCAATATAACATTGCCACAACTTGTACTGGTTGAACACTGAGCTAACCTGCTGCATTGATAAAAGAAACTGCATTTCCAAGGGGACGAGGGACTGCTGGGTAAGTCTTAAACTTTAAGGATTCACCTTCATATGATGCATCTCCCAATGAAAACCAGTTTGGAATGTAGATACTCAGAAGCAGCGTTTCCAAATCAAAAGAGGGACTCTTCAGGAACTATCCAAACAAGCTCCAGCCCTCAGCAGAGTGTGACTGTTTGTAAGCCTGTGCGAATCATGTCAGGACACTAGCAATACCAGAGGGAAATTTGTCCGTTTGAGCCATAATTAAATTACCCCCTATACTAGCCGTATTTTGGACAAACTCTGATGCAACTTTACTCGGATGATTGGCAACTTCTGAGAAATTTGGCCTTTTTCCTTCCTTCAAAACTGAAATAGAGACAACTGCTCCAATTTCAATCCCCTGATTATCTTCTCTAATCAACAGAAGGTCAGGGACTTCATCGCAAATCAATATATTTATAAAATCAAAATTGTTGCAGTGTTGCCAATAATCAACTTCACTTTGTTTCCTTTTTCGACGTCAGATTTCAGCAAGAGGTGAAACTCTTCAACATTAAAGGAACTGCACTATGAGAAAGTGGGACTCCTCATAAAATCTTTTGATATAATTTCTTTGTATAGAAAGTCCAGGAATGTACAGATGGAATTAGGATTGTACAATGGTATTTTATTTACACCATGGTTGTCTCCCTTCATTGAGAAAGAATTGAGACCATGATCCTCCATATCAACATTAGATGCAAAACTCTTGCAAACATCTGCAATAGGTCTGTAACCTGGGCACCGGCCAAGATTGCCTGCAATAGCCCTCTCTGCCTCAGACACTGTGAGTTTGGAAAATCCAGCAGGAGGGTCTGGCCACTTGGCTTTCTCAGACTTAACAATGGCTAAAAAAGATACATTCAAATTCCAAGCATACAGAAACCACATTGCGAAGCATGGAATCCTGACATCCTCTAGTGAATTTAGTGAAACCCATCTTTGCAGTTGACAAGGCCTTCAGTTGTTGTGACTGAACAACCACGTATACTAATCAGGAGTGTCAAGCAAGAACTTACAGAAAAATCTTCAACAGGGTCAAGCACAATGTCATACTTCAATAGAAAAAAGACAAGCTCTACATGCCACTGTGAGAGAAAGACTACATGAGAGCTCTAAATTCAGTTATTTTTTACTTCTACTGTAAAAATCAATTCAATAATCTCCCAACTAAAGACACTATTGAAGAATTCAAACATGAAGACTACAAAATTTTGAAGAAAAAACAATTAAACAAAAAAATACAAGAATAGAGCTGATTCTAAGCCACCAAAAAAAGAACATAAGAATAGCGCTTATTCACACTCATCTTTTTATGTTTTACCCAAAACAAAAACAAATCAAGCCTCAAAGTTTCATTATATATACAGTAGTTAGCTTTTAAAGAAAACTAAGCTTGTGGATGAAGTTCAATTGGACAAGCAACACAACATGGCTATTCTTTGTTTCTTTTTCAAAGAAGGCAGAAAATCCGCTACTTTCTAGTAACGAAAAAGTGTTCAACAGGATAGCTTATGTTCATTTATTGAAGTCAAGAAACAAGCAATTAAGTTCTGATATTGTGTTGAAGCCACAAAACCATTACTAACAAAAATTGCAGTGATAATGCTTAAGAACGGATGTCAAATATACAAAAACATAGATTCGCAAAACCAATTCCAGCAACTTGTTCAGTCACTATATAAGAAGCACGAATGTAAACAAGAATGTTCCATTCACTGGAAAAAAACAATACATACAATCCACATAATATTTAGAACGAAGAAAAAAAAAAGAGAACTAAGCTGACCTACTCCACAGTCAAGCTTAGCTCCTCCGTACTTGGTCTGAGTCCTGAAGAATTCAAGCAAAGTGTTGCTTAAATTCGTGCAGGTCTTGTCTTTATGGGCTTTTTTTCTAAAATAGAAAACAAACAATAAGCAATAAGAAAAAATAACAAACAAAAATAAATTACTTATGTGAAAAAAAAATATACATGTAATATATGAAACAAAAGGGAGAATTGCAACTTACTGTGAACTGAAGGAAAGCCTCTCCATCCGGAAACGCCTATGCTTCAGGCACTCAAATGCATGAAGGCACTCAAATGCGCTTACTGTGAACCAGGCTTCCACTCATGCTTCAGGCACTCAAATGCATGAAGCATTTCATATTTCACATTTCCTGCTTTCTAAATCAATTTCTATCTTTCATGGCCCATCATTGCAGCAACTTTTGCTTTTTCTTTTTCTTTTCTTTTTTCATGTCAAAACAGCCTAAAACCAGGCTTCCACTCATACTTCTGGCACTCAAATTTATGAAGCATTTCATATTTCACATTTCCTGCTTTCTAAATCATATTTCATCTCTCATGGCCTATCATTGCAGCATCTTTTGCTTTGTTTTTCTTTTTCTTTTCTTTTTTTTTTATGTCAAAACAGCCTAAAACCAGGCTACACGGCAAATGCAGAGTAGTCCCTTAGGGGATACTCACTGATACATAAAGGAATTGCAACACTCCAGGAATAAGACTCTTCTCTACTTCTAGCAATTCCAGCCAGCTCGTGAGCCACTGAGTTCACATCCCAGAAGACATGACAAAAACTTTCCCTGCCCCAGTTGGCCAACAAAACCATAGCTTCCTCAGCTTTGACACTATTGAGGTTAATCAAACCTCCTTCACCTCGCAGCCAGCTGACCACATCGAAAGTGTCTCCTTCAAAGCACACCTTGGAATACCCTGCATCTGCTACTGCATCCATCGCCACCAAAGCAGCACAAAGCTCTATCTCATTTGCTGAGCCAGCATCCTCAACAAAAGACCCATTAAAGTGAATAAGTCAACCACCATCATCACTAATCACCACATCAACACCATCCTTATTGCTCAAAGGCAAGAACGAGCCCCCCATATTAACTTTGAGTTCTCCCTTCTTAGGGAGTCGCCAAAATAACTTCAACAGGGGAAAATAAGTGCTTTAGCTTTTTCTCAATTTCAACTTTTCTTTCACCCAGTTCATCCCACTCCGTTTCAAAATTGTCCTTTTCCAGCATCAAATATCCCCTTTCTATTTTGGAGCCACTTGACGTCTTTCTCAGCTGTCAGCAGGCCCTGCAAATTTTGAAGTTCTATCCTCTCAACCTCCTTTGATCAACCAATGGAGCTTGCCCATCCTCCATTTCCCTAATACTGTTCTCAGTTTGAGTTACCAAACCATTCACATGATTATTAACAGAGCCAGAATCAACAAAAAGCTAGTGTCTCTCTTTCGCCTCGTCCAACTGCTCTGATGGTTCTACATTAGAGTCTTTACTCAACAAAACTCTGCTCACTGGGGATGGGTTAAAAATCTTTGTACATTTTCCTAACCAAGATAATGGACCACCAGAAATTGAACCTATCACCCTGGGTGATATATCAGAAGATGGCAGGCCACTTTCCACGGTTTCAATAAGTAGCCCCTTGCAGTGAATAAGTCAATCACCATCATCTCTAATCACCACACCAACACCACGCTTATTGCTGACAGGCAAGAAGAAGACCCCAATATTAACTTTGAATTTTCCATTATTAGGCAGTCGCCAAAATAACTTTGATTGAGTATAACCACTCACATCATGTCCTCTGTATTTCAAAAAAAGATCGAGGTAATGGCAGAGTCCTTCACAAACAGACACCAAAAATTGAACCTATAACCCTTGCTGACAAAACAGAAGATGGCAGGCCACTTTTCACGGTTTCATTCATGTAGCCCCTGGCTAATTGCCAGGAAAGAGGGGCTTTTGCATCCTAAATTCCAATTACAGTTGGTTGTTAAAAAGTACTGCCTCCCCGGAGCACTTGCAAGTTTTGTTTTGCTCAATAAAAGCATGCAGCTGACTACTGTTCTCGAATCATTTCTGCCTCTCGATCTTCACATTATCAAGCAGTGTAGATAGTTCCTCAATATCCTTCTTAATCATAACATTGCTCCTCCTCAAAACCTGTAATTTTATCTTGTAATAGTTTCTTCATCTCTTCACATTCATGCTGCACAGAAATTTCCACTCATGCTTCTGGCACTCAAATTTATGATGCATTTCATATGTCACATTTCCTGCTTTCTAAATCAATTTTGATCTTTCATGGCCTATCATTGCAGCAACTTTTGCTTTTTCTTTTTCTTTTCTTTTTTAATGTCAAAACAGCAGGCTTCCACTCATGCTTCAGGCACTCAAATTCATGAAGCATTTCATATTTCACATTTCCTGCTTTCTAAATCAATTTTGATCTTTCATGGCCTATCATTGCAGCAACTTTTGCTTTTTCTTTTTCTTTTCTTTTTTTATGTCAAAACAGCCTAAAACCAAGCTTCCACTCATGCTTCTGGCACTCAAATTTATGAAGCATTTCATATTTCACATTTCCTGCTTTCTAAATCATATCTCATCTCTCATGGCCTATCATTGCAGCAACTTTTGCATTTTTTTCTTTTTCTTTTCTTTTTTTTTTTCTTTTTTTTTTCTTTTCGTTTTCTTTTCTTTCAATTCCAGCCAGCTCGTGAGCCACTGAGTTCGCACCCCAGAAGACATGACAAATACTGTCCCAACTTTTGCTTTTTCTTTTTCTTTTTTTTTTTATGTCAAAACAGCCTAAAACCAGGCTTCCACTCATGCTTCAGGCACTCAAATTCATGAAGCATTTCATATTTCACATTTCCTGCTTTCTAAATCAATTTTGATCTTTCATGGCCTATCATTGCAGCAACTTTTGCTTTTTCTTTTTCTTTTCTTTTTTTATGTCAAAACAGCCTAAAACCAAGCTTCCACTCATGCTTCTGGCACTCAAATTTATGAAGCATTTCATATTTCACATTTCCTGCTGGTGCGGACACGGGACCTATACGGGTTTACACCCGCCGGAATAAGGCCCGTGCCCATTAGATTTGCTTAATTTCTTTTCCCATAATTAGTACTTTCTATTTTCAGCATGTGATTTCAATTAGGGATTTTCTTTGTTTAGAAAGCTTGATTCCCGTATCCAATTCGGGCAAGCTTAAATTACTTTCTTGGTTTAAAACTCTTGTAATGCCTATTTAAAGGCTACCCCTTCTATGAAATAGGATCATTACAGTTTATGCAAAAAAAAAAGAAAAGTTCTCGAGATACCTCTGTGAAAGAGTTTTCTGTCGGTGCTGATTCCGACTCCGGTGCCGAAGCCGGAAGCCGCTGGTGCCGAATCCAGTGGTGTCGATTCCAAAGCCCCACTTCTGGAACGTTCGTCAGTCGTCGCCGGCCGTTTTCACTTGTCGATCATAGAACTACTGTCGTGCCAGTGTTGATTCCGCCGCACAGATCATCAACGACTTCAATCGGAGTATCACCACCGGTAAATCTTTCGCAGCTACCTTGGTGGGGGACCCTGGAGAGGCAGCGCAGTCCAAAGTCGTCGCCTTTAGGACCAGAAGCTTGTCGACGTCTCTGCTCGTTCCGACACCCCTTTCTGCCGGTCAGAACTCAGATTACCTCCGCCGTGCCTTCGTCGTCTGCACCAGTCCAGCCGGCGGCTTGCCTTTCTGGTCTCATCTGCCATCCGCCGTTCTGTCAGCCAGAGACCTTCGACCATTCCGCCGCGGCCACAGGCACCTTCGTGCCTGAGTTCTGTTCTTTCGAGCCGATAAGCTCGGGTTCTGTGGAGATTAAACCCGGTTCGGGTTATATTTTGGGTGAGCCATTGGGCCACGGAATCATTTCAACTTTGGCTCGGGTTCGGGATTCACCTCGGGCGGACAGGTAAGTTGTATTCTTCACATCTTTGTGGTTTTAACTGTTTATCTCAAATATCATATTTGATCTGACATGCAAGGGCGTGGAAAATATTGATTCAACGTCAAGCCTTTTAGTCCTAGCCTAAGACAGTTTCTCAACTGTTGCTGCCCTTCAACCCTTTAAAATCAAATCTGAAATATTCGTAGTCATTTATATTAAATTCTTTATTTTGCCTGAGTAGGATTGCTAAATTTTATAATTTTCTTTACTTGCTTAACTTTTATCGGACCTCAAGGTAGTTGTCCTGCATCATATTTGGTGGCCCATGCATCATTTAGGCTAGGTATTTGAAAAAAAAAAAAAAAAAAAAAAAAAAGAGTCCCTCTAGTTTGCATTTCATTACATGCATTTGCGTTCTGGTAAAGTCATTTCTCCCAGTTTGTTTGAATCCCACTCTGTTATGGATCCCTTAGAAGCTATTGCTACCCAACTAGAAAACATAAACAAACGACTAGAAAACCTGACCGTTCAACATGAGGAGTTTCGTCACGATCTTGCCCAAACCAATGTTCGTTTAGACTCTGTTGAGACCTCTCAGAGGTTCAACCACAACTTTGTCGGTGAGTCTTCTCAGGCGCCAGACGCTGCACCGTCTAATGAGGTTGATCCTCATGCCCATGACCAACCTGCCTACGCCAATTTTGGTCCATTCCCATACAATGCGTGTGCTGCCCATCATCGCCGAGGCCCACCCCCTCAACCCTATTATCACCATCATGACCTTAGGGAGCCCCGTGACCCAAATGAGCGCATCATGAGGAACCTTAAGGTTGAGGCACCTTCCTTTGATGGTAGCCTTGATCCTAGAGTATTCATTGATTGGGTGAGAGAAATGGACCACTTCTTTGAGTGGTATGAGTTAACTGAGGATAAAAAAGTCAAATTTGTTAAGATGAAACTCATCGGGCGAGCTAAACTCTTTTGGGAGGATGTTGAAGGTTTGATAGCCCTTCGACATGAACCTCCAATTTCTACTTGGATGGACATGAAAGAGCGCCTGAGCACTAATTACTTGCCTCGGTCCTATAGAAGTGATCTCATAGAGACTTTCTATAAGCTTAGGCAAGGTAACCGGTCTGCCCTAGAGTATATTGCTGAATTTGAGGAGTATCGGGTGCGTTGTCAAGTCCGTGAGGAACATGATTCGATTCTGGTTCGATTTCGAAAGGGTCTTAATGATGACCTTAGGAAGGAGCTTGTGTTTCGAGGTATTGCTACTCTTGAACAAGCTTATGCCTTTGTCAAGGACTATGAGATGATCACTAAACCTCACTCCTTTCGGCGTCCAGAACCTCGCCCACAATTAGCTGTTCCCCAACCACTTTCCAGTAAGCCATATGGGGGATCGTCCACGTATGCAGGGAATAGGTCTAATTCTGGTCCAGTTCCATTTGCTGGGCGTAAACCACAGTCCGGATCTTACCCAGCCAAAGCTCCTCCTCCTGTGCGTGCCTCTACTGATAATGACAAACGGGTAGATAGAGATTCCCCAGCACCTAGTCGTTGCTATAGGTGTCAAGGATTTGGTCATGTTGCTGCCGTGTGCCCTACTAAGAAGACTCTTGTTATTAGTGAACAAGAAATGCCCTCTGATGATGACAGCCTCGACGAGGAGGTCTATGAGCCCAATCTAGCAGACATTCATGACTCTGATGCTGAGTATGAAGAAGCACCTGGCTTCCTCGGTTGTATTAGAGCTTCTCCTTCTCCATTCGGTCGCGCAAACACTCAGTTTGTTGCCCCAACTCTGAACGTCGTTAGGTGTGCCCTAACCCAGCCTCGAGAGAATGATGATTGGCGTAGGAATACAATCTTCCACACTTATGTTAAGTGTGGGGGAAAAGATTGTAAAGTAATCATTGACAGTGGGAGCTGTATTAATGCCGTTTCTTCGAGACTTGTTTCCCGCTTAGGTCTCAAACCAATTCCCCACCCTAATCCCTATAAAGTCTCTTGGGTTGACACAACATCCATCCCTATCAATGAGCGATGTCTAGTACCAATTGAAGTTCACTCTTACACAGACAAAATCTGGTGTGATGTCATACCCATGGATGTCGGTCATCTTATCTTAGGGAGACCTTGGCTCTTTGACTTAGATGTCACAATCTATGGTCGCAGCAACTCTGTTACTTTTACTTTTAATGGCCATAAGATCAAATTGAACCCTTTAAAACTGCAACCCCTCCCTAAGAATCCCAAAAGTGCTACAACCAAAGATAAGAGCTTGCACATCATTAGCCCCAAAGAGTTTGAGAGAGAAGTGAGCACTGAAGATGTTCTCTTTGCCGTCATCGCAAAGGAAGTTTCACCGGACACTCAGGAAGACACACCTGCTGAGGTAACTAATCTCCTTACAGAATTTAAGGATGTTTTTCCTGAAGATCTCCCGGACCAGTTGCCACCCATGCGTGATATCCAACACGCTATCGATCTTGTTCCAGGAGCAACTCTCCCAAATTTGCCTCATTATCGACTTAACCCCACTGAGCATGATGAGTTAAAGAGGCAAGTTGATGATCTCCTCCGTAAGGGGTTCATTAGGGAAAGTATGAGTCCGTGTGCCGTACCCGCGCTCCTAACACCTAAGAAAGATGGATCCTGGAGGATGTGCGTGGATAGCCGTGCGATCAACAAGATCACAGTGAAATATCGGTTTCCCATCCCTCGGCTTGACGATATGCTTGATATGATGGCTGGTGCCAAAATTTTTTCCAAAATCGATCTCAAAAGTGGCTACCACCAAATTCGAATTCGTCCAGGTGACGAGTGGAAAACCGCCTTTAAGACAAAGGATGGCCTCTATGAGTGGATGGTCATGCCCTTTGGCCTATCTAATGCTCCTAGCACCTTTATGCGAGTGATGACGCAAGTTCTTCGTCCATTCATGGGCAAATTCCTTGTTGTGTACTTTGACGACATCCTCATTTATAGCACAACCAAGGAGCAACACCTAGACCACCTTGCCCAAGTTTGTCACACCCTGAGGAATGAAAGTTTATATGCTAACCTTAAGAAGTGTTCTTTTCTTACACATCAAGTTATCTTCTTGGGTTTTATAGTTTCCTCTAAGGGAGTTTCTGCTGACCCTCAAAAAGTACAGGCGATAGTCGACTGGCCTGAGCCTAAAACTATTCATGATGTTCGTAGTTTTCATGGGCTTGCTACTTTTTATCGTCGATTTATTCGTGGGTTTAGCACCATCATGTCCCCTATAACTGATTGTATGAAGAAAGGTGAGTTTCGATGGTCACATGCTGCTGCTAGAGCATTTGCGGAGATCAAGAGGAAGATGACTGAAGCACCCGTAATGCGCCTCCCAGATTTTTCAAAGGTTTTTGAGGTTGAATGTGATGCATCTGGTATAGGCATTGGTGGCGTCCTTAGTCAAGAACGTCATCCAATCGCTTACTTTAGTGAGAAGTTAAATGAGGCTAAGCAAAAATACTCAACCTATGACAAAGAATTCTATGCGGTAGTGCAAGCTTTACGTCACTGGCGACATTACCTTCTACCGCATGAATTTGTCCTTTATTCAGATCATGAGGCTTTGCGTTACCTGAACTCTCAAAAGAAACTTAATTCTCGACATGGTCATTGGATTGAGTTTCTACAGTCTTATACTTTTGTGTTGAAACATCGAGCAGGGGTTGCGAATAAAGCAGCTGACGCACTTAGCCGTCGAGCATTCTTACTCTCTATGCTGAGTGTCAAAGTTACAGGTTTTGATCGACTTAAGGAGGACTATGGATCGTGCCCTGATTTTGGAGAGATTTTCCTCGACCTGAGTAATGATTCTACCCTTTCCCATGATGGCTACCATCTTCACGATGGGTACCTGTTCAAAGCAAACAAGCTTTGCATTCCCCGTACGTCTGTGCGAGATTTCTTAGTGTGGGAAATTCATGCTGGTGGTTTAGCAGGACACTTTGGTCGTGACAAAACCATTGAAGAAGTCGAGCGCCAATTTTATTGGCCGAGCCTCAAAAGAGATGTTGCTAAAATCATTAGTCAATGTCGCACATGTCAACTGGCCAAACACAAAAAGCAAAATACTGGCCTCTACACCCCTCTTCCTGTGCCAGATCGTCCATGGCAAGATGTTAGTATGGATTTTGTGCTTGGATTACCTCGTACTTTTACAAAGCATGATTCCATATTTGTGGTCGTAGACCGCTTCTCCAAAATGGCCCACTTCATTCCTTGTTCCAAAACCTCTGATGCATCTAAAATTGGGAAAATCTATTTCGATAAGATCGTGAGTTTGTATGGTTTACCCAAAACCATCGTGTCCGATAGGGATGTTCGCTTTATGAGTTATTTTTGGAAAACCCTTTGGCATATGGTAGGAACAAAGCTGAAATTCTCTACTGCCTATCACCCTCAAACAGATGGTCAAACAGAAGTCGTTAATCGCAGTTTAGGCAACCTTTTACGTTGTTTAGTGGGAGACAGTAATAGAAACTGGGATTCAATTCTGCCTTTTGCTCAATTTGCATATAACAGCTCAGTCAATAAGTCTATAGGCATGAGTCCATTTGAAGTTGTGCATGGTTACAAACCTAGGAAACCTGTAGATCTTATTCCCATGTCCCCTCATGTGCGTATTTCTGAGTCAGCTGATGCATTTGCACGACATGTTCATGATTTGCATAAAGAGATCCGTAATAAAATTGAAGCAAGTAATGAACGCTATAAGATTCAAGCTGATTCTCGTAGGCGCTTTAAAGAATTTAATGTGGGTGACTATGTTATGATTCGGATTCGACCTGAACGGTTTCCTTCTGGTGCCGTTCGCAAGTTGCAATCCCGTAGTGCTGGTCCCTTTAAAGTGTTAAAACGCATTGGTCCTAATGCATATGTTATTGATATACCTTCTGATTTTGGCATCCCTACCACTTTTAACATTGAGGATTTGGTTGCTTACCATGGCCCTCTTGCCATCCCTGATAACCCGTTTGATGATTTGTCCCCTGACCATGACCCCTCACCTATCCCTGATCCTATTCCACTGCCTTACCCACTTGCACTAAAAGATCAAGTTGATGCTATTTTAGATGAACAGGTAATTTCCACCACAGATGGAGGGGTACAACGCTATCTTGTTCGTTGGAGGGGACGCCCCGAGTCAGATTGCACATGGATCACACGTGACGAGTTGCAGACACTTGATCCGGATGCCTTGGAGTTATATGAGCGTTTTCCTGCACATAACTCGACGGGGTCGAGTTTTTCCCACCCGGGGAGAGTTGGTGCGGACACGGGACCTATACGGGTTTACACCCGCCGGAATAAGGCCCGTGCCCATTAGATTTGCTTAATTTCTTTTCCCATAATTAGTACTTTCTATTTTCAGCATGTGATTTCAATTAGGGATTTTCTTTGTTTAGAAAGCTTGATTCCCGTATCCAATTCGGGCAAGCTTAAATTACTTTCTTGGTTTAAAACTCTTGTAATGCCTATTTAAAGGCTACCCCTTCTATGAAATAGGATCATTACAGTTTATGCAAAAAAAAAAGAAAAGTTCTCGAGATACCTCTGTGAAAGAGTTTTCTGTCGGTGCTGATTCCGACTCCGGTGCCGAAGCCGGAAGCCGCTGGTGCCGAATCCAGTGGTGTCGATTCCAAAGCCCCACTTCTGGAACGTTCGTCAGTCGTCGCCGGCCGTTTTCACTTGTCGATCATAGAACTACTGTCGTGCCAGTGTTGATTCCGCCGCACAGATCATCAACGACTTCAATCGGAGTATCACCACCGGTAAATCTTTCGCAGCTACCTTGGTGGGGGACCCTGGAGAGGCAGCGCAGTCCAAAGTCGTCGCCTTTAGGACCAGAAGCTTGTCGACGTCTCTGCTCGTTCCGACACCCCTTTCTGCCGGTCAGAACTCAGATTACCTCCGCCGTGCCTTCGTCGTCTGCACCAGTCCAGCCGGCGGCTTGCCTTTCTGGTCTCATCTGCCATCCGCCGTTCTGTCAGCCAGAGACCTTCGACCATTCCGCCGCGGCCACAGGCACCTTCGTGCCTGAGTTCTGTTCTTTCGAGCCGATAAGCTCGGGTTCTGTGGAGATTAAACCCGGTTCGGGTTATATTTTGGGTGAGCCATTGGGCCACGGAATCATTTCAACTTTGGCTCGGGTTCGGGATTCACCTCGGGCGGACAGGTAAGTTGTATTCTTCACATCTTTGTGGTTTTAACTGTTTATCTCAAATATCATATTTGATCTGACATGCAAGGGCGTGGAAAATATTGATTCAACGTCAAGCCTTTTAGTCCTAGCCTAAGACAGTTTCTCAACTGTTGCTGCCCTTCAACCCTTTAAAATCAAATCTGAAATATTCGTAGTCATTTATATTAAATTCTTTATTTTGCCTGAGTAGGATTGCTAAATTTTATAATTTTCTTTACTTGCTTAACTTTTATCGGACCTCAAGGTAGTTGTCCTGCATCACCTGCTTTTTAAATCATATTTCATCTCTCATGGCCTATCATTGCAGCAACTTTTGCATTTTTTTCTTTTTCTTTTCTTTTTTTTTCTTTTTTTTTCTTTTCTTTTTCTTTTCTTTCAATTCCAGCCAACTCGTGAGCCACTGAGTTCGCACCCCAGAAGACATGACAAATACTGTCCCTACTCCAGTTGGCCAACAAAACCATAGCTTCCTCGGCTTTGGCACTATTGAGGTTAATCAAACCTCCTTCACCTCGCAGCCAGCTGACCGCATCTAAAGTGTCTCCTTCAAAGCACACCTTGGAACTGCATCTGCTACTGCGTCCATCGCCACCAAAGCAACACAAAGCTCTATCTCATTTGCTGAGCCAGCATCCTCAATCAAGGACCCCTTGCAGTGAATAAGTCAACCACCATCATCACTAATCACCACATCAACACCATCCTTATTGCTGAAAGGCAAGAACGAGCCCCCCATATTAACTTTGAGTTCTCCCTTCTTAGGGAGTCGCCAAAATAACTTCTACCGGGGAAATAAGTGCTTTAGCTTTTTCTCAATTTCAATTTTTCTTTCACCCAGTTCATCCCACTCCTTTCCAAAATTGTCATTTTCCTGCTTCAAATCGTCCCTTTCTATTCTGGAGCCACCGGTCCTCTTTCTCAGCTGTCAGCTCGGCCTGCAAATTCTGAAGTTCTATCCTCTCAACCTCAAGTACTTGGTGAACTTCCTGCTCTTTAGGATTTGCTTCTCGTTATCCTCCAATGCAGATCTATCATTTGCAATCCCAGCTCTAAGATTTTGCATTTCTTGGTTATCAGTTTCTTGGCGCTTCCTCTCCATGTCCAAGGCTTTCTCTTTATATTTAAGGTGCTTCTCTCTCTCCTTCAAAGCTTTCATCTTTGAGTCATAATCATTATTTTTTTTCCTCTCCCCTTTTTAGATATCTTATCTAAAGGATCTCTTTTTTCGTTATTTTCTCTTCTTCGAGATCAATTTCGTCTTCCATCTCCCCCAGTGAAACTAACTCACTTTTCATTTCCTTATCCACTGATTTTCTCCTCTCCTCCATCTTCAGCTCAAACTGTTTCTTTTTTCCATCAAGAACAGCAGCATGCTCATCAATTAGCTGCTGAACTGCTACCTGCAAGTAACCAAATAAACAAAAGGCTAATAGTTATTTTTTACCAAAAGAAATCACGACAAGGAATTTATAGCATCTAAGCCGACCGTTACACATTAGTCCAAGCAAGATAATGAGAATAGGCAACACCTCCCAAGGATCTCCTAATGGCTATATTTTTCATTAAAATTGATAATAATTGTTACTATAAGTTAAATTTAAAAAACTAGAAACCAAAGAGTTGATAAAGAAAAAAAAAATACAGCAAGGTTTTCTGCGTAAGTAATGAAAAAGATGAGTTGTCCATTTATAGAAAAAAATTAGAAAACCAGTTTGCTCACTCACGCATATGACCTTCGTCCGAGTCTAGTTACACCCTTACAGCTACAATGCTAGACACATGATTGCAGTGAATAAAACAGGTGACAACAGACAAACAATTTCGGTAAATCAGACAAATTCTTACTCGCTCTGGTATTGAGCATTTCTTGTAAGGCAAGTAGTTCTTTCTCGATTATCTTTAGGTTCTTCCACTTTAAAACAGCTTCCTGCAATCAGAACAATTTAACAATCATAAAAAAAATTTAACATGTGGACGTGATCAACAAAAATTACAACCTTTACCCACCTCTTCAATAGCCCCTAGTTCATCCAGCCTTGTGCATGGTGTCGCTTCATTTTCTTTAAACTACAGATCAATAACTTCAGATTAATTGCCTCAATCTTCTTCCTAGTATCTTCAAGATTCCTTTCTTTCTGATTAAGACTCCCACTTAAAAGATCTTCTTCCTTTCTTACGGGTAGAATATCAAGAGTGACAGGCTTCCCACTTAAAATATTTCTCTATATTTCTTGCTCTAATTGCATGGCTAGTTCCACATGCACCAAAAGCCAACTGTAAGCACTCCAATATAACATTGCCACAACTTGTACTGGTTGAACACTGAGCTAAACTGCTGCATTGATAAAAGAAACTGCATTTCCAAGGGGACGAGGGACTGCTGGGTAAGTCTTAAACTTTAAGGATTCACCTTCATATGATGCATCTCCCAATGAAAACCAGTTTGGAATGTAGATACTCAGAAGCAGCGTTTCCAAATCACAAGAGGGACTCTTCAGGAACTATCCAAACAAGCTCCAGCCCTCAGCAGAGTGTGACTGTTTGTAAGCCTGTGCGAATCATGTCAGGACACTAGCAATACCAGAGGGAAATTTGTCCGTTTGAGCCATAATTAAATTACCCCCTATACTAGCCGTATTTTGGACAAACTCTGATGCAACTTTACTCGGATGATTGGCAACTTCTGAGAAATTTGGCCTTTTTCCTTCCTTCAAAACTGAAATAGAGACAACTGCTCCAATTTCAATCCCCTGATTATCTTCTCTAATCAACAGAAGGTCAGGGACTTCATCGCAAATCAATATATTTATAAAATCAAAATTGTTGCCGTGTTGCCAATAATCAACTTCACTTTGTTTCCTTTTTCGACGTCAGATTTCAGCAAGAGGTGAAACTCTTCAACATTAAAGGAACTGCACTATGAGAAAGTGGGACTCCTCATAAAATCTTTTGATATAATTCCTTTGTATAGAAAGTCCAGGAATGTACAGATGGAATTAGGATTGTACAATGGTATTTTATTTACACCATGGTTGTCTCCCTTCATTGAGAAAGAATTGAGACCATGATCCTCCATATCAACATTAGATGCAAAACTCTTGCAAACATCTGCAATAGGTCTGTAACCTGGGCACCGGCCAAGATTGCCTGCAATAGCCCTCTCTGCCTCAGACACTGTGAGTTTGGAAAATCCAGCAGGAGGGTCTGGCCACTTGGCTTTCTCAGACTTAACAATGGCTAAAAAAGATACATTCAAATTCCAAGCATACAGAAACCACATTGCGAAGCATGGAATCCTGACATCCTCTAGTGAATTTAGTGAAACCCATCTTTGCAGTTGACAAGGCCTTCAGTTGTTGTGACTGAACAACCACGTATACTAATCAGGAGTGTCAAGCAAGAACTTACAGAAAAATCTTCAACAGGGTCAAGCACAAGGTCATACTTCAATAGAAAAAAGACAAGCTCTACATCCCACTGTGAGAGAAAGACTACATGAGAGCTCTCAATTCAGTTATTTTTTACTTCTACTGTAAAAATCAATTCAATAATCTCCCAACTAAAGACACTATTGAAGAATTCAAACATGAAGACTACAAAATTTTGAAGAAAAAACAATTAAACAAAAAAATACAAGAATAGAGCTGATTCTAAGCCACCAAAAAAAGAACATAAGAATAGCGCTTATTCACACTCATCTTTTTATGTTTTACCCAAAACAAAAACAAATCAAGCCTCAAAGTTTCATTATATATACAGTAGTTAGCTTTTAAAGAAAACTAAGCTTGTGGATGAAGTTCAATTGGACAAGCAACACAACATGGCTATTCTTTGTTTCTTTTTCAAAGAAGGCAGAAAATCCGCTACTTTCTAGTAACGAAAAAGTGTTCAACAGGATAGCTTATGTTCATTTATTGAAGTCAAGAAACAAGCAATTAAGTTCTGATATTGTGTTGAAGCCACAAAACCATTACTAACAAAAATTGCAGTGATAATGCTTAAGAACTGATGTCAAATATACAAAAACATAGATTGGCAAAACCAATTCCAGCAACTTGTTCAGTCACTATATAAGAAGCACGAATGTAAACAACAATGTTCCATTCACTGGAAAAAAACAATACATACAATCCACATAGTATTTAGAACAAAGAAAAAAAAAAAGAACTAAGCTGACCTACTCCACAGTCAAGCTTAGCCCTCCGTACTTGGTCTGAGTCCTGAAGAATTCAAGCAAAGTGTTGCTTAAATTCGTGCAGGTCTTGTCTTTATGGGCTTTTTTTCTAAAATAGAAAACAAACAATAAGCAATAAGAAAAAATAACAAACAAAAATAAATTGCTCATGTAAACAAAAGGGAGAATTGCAACTTACTGTGAACTGAAGGAAAGCCTCTCCATCCGGAAACACTTACACAGCTCTCCACTTCTTGTAGTCTCCGATCAATCTCTGAACGCATCCAACTAGCTTCTGCCAGCTTGGCATCAGCAACTTGTGTCAACTTCCAACAAATTCTATTGAATTCCAGCAACCATTGCATGTGCTTCAGCTAGTTTATCGTCAGAACAAATCTTCGCTCCTGCAGACTCTCAGCACAAATCTGCAAAGCGTTTTCCAGCTGCAAAAACCAGTTACAACTAATTATCATTATAGTAAATCCTACAATAAAGAATAACGAAGAATGTTAAGTAAATAGCACGTTCATAATTTATTGTGGCTATCATCATCAATTTCACCGTTGGACTCAGTTTTATTATATTCCAGGTCTTTACTACATAACAAGTTCATACTAATTCACATCAACACATTCGATTATCCAATATGCATGAGATTGGCGACTAGGTTGCAACAAAGAGAATAAAAAGAGAAATAGAAATGGGAAAAAAAATGAATGTCATCACTATATAAGAAATTCAAGAACAGGTAAGATTGTTATAAACATAAACCAGAAAAATAAAACTAACAATGAGCTTAAAACATTCAAAGTCGTGGCTCTGGTCTAGATATGACAAATGGATAGACAACTTACATTTGCAACACAATGCTTCTCAACACCCAAAGCTTTCCTCAAATTCTTCTCTCGTTTTTCAACTTCAGAAAAAGGCAATTATATAATCAGCTTGGTCTCGTTTAACTATCTCTTGGAGCTCCGTATACTTCAACGTCCATTCTTTCTTCTCAATCCAAATAAGTCCCATATTATACTGGTCGTCGTGGAGCTAGTCACAAAAGCACGCCAACAAATAAATATTTACTACATACGAGGAAAATTTAAAGTAGATGTAGTGGCAAGGAAAGGAAAATTCAAATTAAATGTAGTTGTACCACTCTCAAAATTAAAAATTAGTTTTCAGTGGTGCTGAATGCAAATCTGCAACAGGATTTTAGAACATAAAGTTCTCTACCATCATGCTCCTACAAGGTTGTCGCGCACTCTATTATATAAGCAAGTAAAAACTGGTTTTGATCCAAAAATTGTGTTTATGCTCCTTCGAATTAGTACCCTGCATTATTATTAGTATTCAGCTTAGAATGCTAGTTTTACATTCTCAAGAACCTTAACCAATCTTAAAATCTAGCCCATATAGTCTACCATAGTTTTGTCACCATTCTAGCATATCGAATAACTAAGATACTGTTCTGTCAGTACAGATTCATATTTTCTGGGACACATTAATAACAATAGCAGTGTCTAGTAGCCACGAAATTTGTGACTAAAAACATACATCATGATGGCTTTGTGCCTCTGTCCCAACAAATTCTATTCAGCTAAAGAAACATATTAACTTATCAACATAAAAACTTCAACAGTTTACAAAAAATTGTACTAGAAGCAGGATTCTAGGTAAAAATTCAAAGTGGAAAACTTTGGCTGCTAATCTGTGGTGTAGTGGTGTGCAACTCAAGTATCAATATAAGCATAGTGTTACAAATTTGACACCAATCTTCCGTCAAATGACCAAGAGTGATCACCTTAACAAAGAAGACCAAGATGCGCTCATATGAAACAAGTATCATTTTGAATATTGAAATTTGGGCGTTTTAAAAAGTCTACCCAAGATTCATTCATTCTTCTAAAAGAAAAGATTGCAACTTACAAAAATGCCAAAAGAGAGCATTAAAAAAGAACAATCAAACCACTGACCTAATTCACACAAATATCCAATGCATTCACACCCACAAACAATCCCAGCAAACAAGTCATCAAAATCCAAGAAGCCAACCGAAGAAAAATCAGATTCCAGCAAAACCCGTCCCAGAAATAAACACATACTAGGTCAGATGGTGTTTATTATTATAAATAAAAATTAGTTTCTTTAGAAAACAATTAGAAGCGAACATGAACTTCAGTAATTTACCAATCATCCCAAGTAATTTACAATAAGCCAAAAGGAGAAGGAAGAAAGATAGCAAGAAAGAAAGAGAAGAAAGGGAAGATGTAATACGGTGTGGAGGAGGGATTGAGGCGGGCTTCTCCATCGGTGGGAGCCATTACACCTTCCCTCTTTCAACACTCGTCACCCCTCTCTCTGTGGCCGCTCACTGCTCACTCTCTCGATTCGATTTCAGTCTTGTCTTCCGGATACGAATCTCAAAACCCCACAAGTTTCCAGGGTTTTCCTTTCTTGAATTTGGTCTGGTCTCCGGCAATGTACCTCTAGCTTCGGGCCAGCTCCGCCGCTTCTAGACGCCAGCGACCGGGCCCTTGGCCCCCAGCGCCGCCCGAGCAGCTGCAGAGGACGGGATTCAAGCCCAGGCTGTCCGGCGAGACGAATGCCAGTGATTCGGCCAAAATGTCGCCGACAAGTCTAGGGAGGCCGGTCGGACCGCCCGTGTCGGTGGTCAACGAGAGAGCTCCGGCGCTGGCTGCCTCGACCGAGAAAGAAGGCTCTTGGATCAGTGGTGGGCAATTAGGTTTTCTTGGGTTCTTCTAAATTGAATGAGGCACCTATCCTGCCACTGGTCCTTTTCTGGTGCCCCCATTTGTCCGGGCATCATATGAAAGGGGACAGAGTGACAAAGGTTACCTTTCGGCACCCCAAAATTTTCCCCAAACAAACACTTGCACAAGTAGGATTAGAAAAATGATAATGATATTGGTACAATCTATATGTCTGTTGTAGTAATAGGGCTGTTCGTAGACAGACACGGACACGGACAGAAGTCATCCGTGTCCGTGTCCGCTTAAATCTGTCCACGGGGGTTATGGCCGTGTCCGCATCCGTCAAGCCGACGGACACGGACACGGACACGGCCATAACCCCCTCCCCTCCCCTCCCTCTTTCTCTCCCCTCCCCTCCCCTCCCTCTCTTCCCGTCGCCGCCCCTCCGCGGCGGCAACGCCGTCATCTCTGACAACGCCCTCCTGATCTCTCCGGTCGGCAATCGGATCTCCGTCACTGACCTCGTCAAGTCTTAGACCCTCACCCTCCCCTGCGAGTCGCCCTCCAACATCTCCCGCCTCGCCGTCTCCCCCGATGGCCACTTCGTCCTCACCGTCGAAAACCCGCCTCGCGTCGTCCTCCACCGCTTCTCCTTCAAGTCCCTCGTCCCCGCCGTCAGGTTCAGTCCCAAGGCTCCCACATCGCCGTCGCCGTCGGGAAGTTCCTCCAGATATGGCGATCCCCTGTATTCCAGAAGGAGTTCTTCCCCTTCCACCGCGTCCACACCTTTTCCGACTGCGATGGGACGATCACCGCTCTGGACTCCTCCACCCCTGCCGCCACCTCCTTGGGTGACGGCCGGAAGCCACAGCGCGCCGAACGACAGGTAAAAAAACATTTTTTTTTATCTGTCGACCGTCGTCGGTGGTCATCGATGCGGTAGCCGCCCCTCCTCCTCCCCTCCACCCCGCCGTGGCTCCTCCATCCTCCCCTCCACCCCGCCGCCCTCCTCTTCCACCCCGCCGGCCGTCGCCCCTCCTCCTCGGACCTCGGACAGCCGTCTGTCCGAGGTCCCTTGGCCGTGTCCATGGCCGAAATCCATGGACAATTCATCCCGGCGCGGACACGGCCACGAACACCTCGGACGCGGCCGGCCCCGCGGACACGGCCGGTCGTGAACAACCCTAGTACCAATATCATTATCTTTTAGACTAATACTTTCGAAGAAAGAGGTCTCTCAACTTGATCGAGCGGGGCATCTAGAACAATTGGTGAATGGTGAAGGGGTAAACTCCGCCGTGTCGGCTGATGATGTCACAACGTCAGAACAACCTTGAGTCCTGGAAGCTAATAAAGGTCCTGGAACAACCTCGAATCTTATTATCTCTGTCATAACTGGCTGAAGTAATGGCAAACTCGTAAGGACATGTCCAGATATATCGTGTATCGTCTGACATCCCGCTACAAAGCTATCGTAGGATTAGTCTACCAAAGCTTCATTCTTGCATAAGTAGGAGCGGCCACGCTGGTGCCTGCGTGGCTTGTCAGATAGCCTGTTCGGTAAATATTTTCTACAATGCATCATTTTCAAAAAAAAAATCGTGATTTATTATATAAATTCCCTTTTTTCCCAAACACTCACTTGCATAAGTAGGATTAGAAAAAATATCATTTTTTCTAGTTGTGAATAACACCCAATGTTACATTCGCTGGAAGACGTTGACGGACAAAAATCTTCCTATTTAATAGTGGCATTCTACTAACGGAAAGACAATTAATTTCCATCATTTCATTAGTTCAATAAGGCATGTTGTAGGGATCCACCATTCTATATTTGATGGTGGGGTGTGACCACCAGGATACCAGTATTGGTAACGTCCTAAATTTTCAAAACTTATTTTTAGATGATGAATATCGAAGATGCATATCCATTGCTATTTTCCACATGGTATAACAATGCATCTAGAAAATTACTTTGGTTTTTTAAAATATTTTTGAAATTTTTTATAAATAAATAATAATAATCATTATTCAAATTAAAATAAAAAAATCTCATATCCGTCTAGAATGTGCAAGAGTACAATCCCTTAGTTATATAGGACCTGTTTGGTGGCAGCTACATACCCAACTCTTAGGAAAATCCAACTTCTCCACGAAAAAAAGAGATTTTCCAAAAGAAGTGATTCCTCACTTCTTTGACTTTTCTCAATGGCTGTTGTGTCCCGGCATGGGACACAACAGACCCGGGACTTATGCAGAAGCGGAAGCGTGGTGGAGTGTTGTGAACGTCAGGCCCAGGACGTCAGCACGCATACGTCACACGCACGGATATCTGCTGGCCCATATCTATTAGGACTAGTTATTTAGTTGCTTTCCTTTTTAATATTGTAATCAGGCCCGTTTGGGATAACTGATATGTAATGGAGTAATTAGGGGCAATCATGGCCCATTAGGCCGTAATTGATGGCGCGGCTCCCTAGGGCACGCGCCATCCTTTTCTTTATAAGGAGGTCATCCTCCTGAATTAGGACTTATGCAATATGAATTGATCTTCTTCTACTATTTCTTCCTTGTCTTCTCCTCTTTCTCCGGCCATGATACCAGGCCCTGTTCGTGTCCCATGCCGGGACACAACATTGGTATCGGAGCAGTTCGATCTGCGGGCTGATTCTGATTCCCCACAGACAATCCTTTCCCTGCTCATGGAAATCCAAAAGCAAGTCGAGGAACTGCGATTGTCGTACGCGGAAGAGAGGGCCATGCAAGCTGCCACCATGGCCACGCCGCCGCCACCAAGGCATGGTCTTGGACCCCGTTTTCATCGTCATGCAGATGCCCTTTGGATTGACCCACATCAAGTCACCCACGGCCGTTTCCCATCCCACGCCGGTTCTGCCACTTCCCATCCAGCCGCAGCCATGGCCACCCTGCCGCCGAGCTCCGTCACCGGATCCTCCGCCCAGCCGAGGTGGGGCTTCCCATAGCCACCTCCGCCGTCGTGCGAGTCCCACTACGACAGCTTCTCCGCTCCGCCGGCCGCGCCTCATCTTCCACGGCAGCCAATGTCCCTGATGCTGCCGCCGCTGACGCCGTTGCCGGGCCCCGATTCCAAGTACTAGGCCCAGCTGTTGAGGGGCTCCCCACAGCCACCGCCGCTAGCAACCCCGGCGACATCGCGCTTTCCCCCCACACATCCACTGCCTTCGCCTTCATCTACCCTGTTTCCCCTGCTCTCCATCTCTCTGCCGAGACCCCCACATCCCTCGTCGCACCGAGACCTCCGGCCAACCACATCGGCCTTGCCGATTTCGTCGCCCATGCCGCCATCGACAATTTCTTCTCTGCCTCCGCCGCCACTAAGGATCGGCTCGATCCACTGAGCCGAGGCAACCCGACAGACCACGCCTTCGTTCGGCAGCGCTAGACGCACAGGGGCACCGACACGCCACCCCCGCCGACCACGGCAGCCTCGCCGATTGCAAAGCTGCCACCTTTCCCCTCTTCACTGCCTCAAGATGGGATTTTTCAGCCAACTACGGTCGCCACGACGCCGCCCAACGCTGTGCCGCCGCTTCCGTATCTTGGGCCAGCGCCGCAGCGCATGCAAGCACGACTGGTCAGGGAGGCACAGCGAGTCCAGACGACCCCTGCCCTTTCACCAATCTCTTGCCTACCATGTGTTTGATGAAATGCAGGAGTTGGGAGCGACCTGCATGATGAAGTTTTCTCATTCCCTCTTGTCTACAGCTGTGTGTTCGAGGCGACGACAGGCCAAATTCTGCTCAGCCATTCTTGTCTCAGCGTTGGCAGCAGTATCAGGGGAGGCTACTCTTCACCCTATTGTTTTGTTGAGTAATGGTGGAGTTTATTGGCGTATTGTCTATTTGGTCAACTCCGGCTGCGTCGCAAACAGCTTAGAAGGAAGAAAGGCATCCTATAAACTTTCTGAGAGGCTTGGAAAGCATGGGTTAGTGATAATTAAGCCAGCAGTTCGAACTCTTGCAACATTCCCGAAATTCCGAATGGGATCTGTGTCTGCTCAGCCTCAGTTTTGTTATACTCAACCGCCTTCAAAGGTGCTTCATTTGCGAAATCTACCATGGGGTTGCACAAAGGAGGAATTGATAGAACTTGGAAAGCCTTTTGGTAAAGTCGTGAACACAAAGTGCAATGTTGGGCCCAATCGTAATCAGGCAATTATTGAATTTGCTGATATGAATCAGGCAATTGCCATGATATCATATTATGCTTCGTCATCAGAGCCAGCTCAGCTTTGGATTGGTACATAAAATTGCTACATTTGAGAAGACAGCCAGCTTCCAGGCCCTTATCCAATTTTCTGAGATTGAAACTGCATCTGTTGCAAACAATTCTCTTGATGGTAGAAGTATTCCGAGCTATTGACGGCCATAGTCAATTATCTGTGGGCCTTGATGGTAAGAAGCAAGATGCTACAAGTAACGTTCTTCTTGCTACTAGGGAAAATGTACAGTATGCGGTAACTGTGGATGTTTTGTGCACGGTGTTTTCTGCTTTTGGCCCTGTTCAGAAAATTGCAATTTTTGAAAAAAATTCCGGATTCCATACCTTAATTCAGTACCCAGATGTCAGAACAGCTGTTACTGCGGAGGAAGCCTTAGAAGGTCACTGCATCTATGATGGAGGATGTTGCAGACTTTACCTTTCATATTCACGTCACACTGGTCCTAGTGTAAAGGTTAACAATGATAAGGGTAGAGACTATATCATTCCGAATCCGGCTGTAATGAGTAGCCAGCCTTCTATCCTGGGACAACAGCCAATTTCTACTTCGGGCGCTGTCGCACCACCATATGCTGCCAACTATGGGCCACCTTACAATGGGATGATGATGTCTCAGCCAATGGGAGCTTGGAATCCTGGCGCTATTATTATGGAAGTGGATGCTACAACTGTTGGTTGGAAACTTGATGCCACGATCATCTTTTCGGAGAATCATCCAATGGCCAGACTATTTTCCGCTTCTTTCGCTTGGGGTTGTGCCGAGATTTACACAGATACTGTTGTCCAATGTTTAAATGGTGTACCTATCCTCCGACTTGAAATGGGTTATGCTGGTCAAGTTCCTACCTTTCAGCTTGCTAATGGGTTTGTTAAACCAGAAGGTGATTATAATGTCTGCGCCTATACTGTAGAGGATGAATTACAAAATCGCTTCTCTTCTTGGCCGTCTTGAGGACAAGGCGGATGCGGAAGCGTGGTAGAGTGTTGTGAACGTCAGGCCCAGGACGTCAGCACGCATACGTCACACGCACGGATATCTGCTGTCCCATATCTATTAGGACTAGTTATTTAGTTGCTTTCCTTTTTAATATTGTAATCAGGCCCATTTGGGATAACTGATATGTAATGGAGTAATTAGGGGCAATCATGGCCCATTAGGCCGTAATTGATGGCACGGCTCCCTAGGGCACGCGCCATCCTTTTCTTTATAAGGAGGTCATCCTCCTCAATTAGGACTTATGCAATATGAATTGATCTTCTTCTAATATTTCTTCCTTGTCTTCTCCCCTTTCTCCGGCCATGATACCAGGCCCTGTTCGTGTCCCATGCCGGGACACAACAATGGCATATTCTGTAATTTTATAAATAAGATTGAAAATGCATTTTTTTTCTATTATGTGCCCCTATCTTCCATATTTATTTACAAAACATGTCATCGGGCCCTAAATTATTCTCTAAAAGCTTATTCTTCCCAACCAAACACTCTGCTTCTTCCCTAAAATTTGGTTCTCCCACTCGAGAAAGCTACTACTAGACGGGGCCCTTGATAAGCTTAAAACATAGGTTTTCTCACGAACTTAGATTAAAAGAATAAAATCTAATATTTTATACTTACTATAAGTGTCGTACCTTTCCAAACATTTTTTGTTATTCATGCAAAACTGAAAAATTGGTATAGCTGAGTATTTTCACATACTCATTAGAACAACAATGTAATAAAATTGTTGTTTCAAAAGATATTATCATAATATCAAACATTAATACTTCAACCATGCATTTAATTAATAAAAATTTCAAGCTTCCTACGCACATTACTTCTCCTAGAATCTTTTTAGGTATTTTACAGTTATTCTATAGTTTCTAGAGGTTTCTGAGATCTGTTATCTACTTCTATATTCTACTTTCCTCCAGGGATCTACTCTCAATAAATGTTCATATTCTTTCTTCTTTCTTTTTCCACCACAGCTCATCACAAAACTAAGAGTCCTGAGGGGAATTTATGGTTTTCACCGGTTTGAGTTACATACACCTTGAACTTCGTTATAACTCTGCATGCATTCTTTCTCTCTTGTGGATCGAAGCCATCAAGACGACTAACCTCGATACAAGGCATTGTGCCTTCCTACTAGCATGGTTGCTCTTGTGGCATATGGGTATTCTTTTTTTTCTTTGTTGATTTCTTTTAGTGAGGATATTCCTCAATTCTCCTTCTCAAGGCTCACTTATGGAACTTAAGAGGTTGAAGCTACTAGTCATTCTCACCTGTTACTGCATATTTTTCATTTTTCCATTGTGACCTAATTATTATTAAGGCACTTAAATGTAGTTTATTTTGTTGTTTATAGAGGGTGGTCCTCATATTTCTGATGGTTTGCCCTTCCCTTAAGTGACATATTGGTTTTCTATGCCTACTAGATGCTAATCGCGAGTTTGGATCTATTCATTCAGACAATATTGCATTAGTATTAAGTTTTGCTTCTACCTCTCAAACCATAATTCACCATATTCAATCGATAACAAATTCAAAGCTGAAATAGATATGAAATCGCTAAAAAATTAGATGCGACTTGGGAAAGATGCACGTTACTCCCTTTGCACCACAATAGGTATCCCATTTGATCTTCCCAAATAAAATAATTCACTTCATTTTGAAAAACCAAATAGGATATGGGAAGGAAGGACCAACTTTAAGAAAGAATCCCGTTGGATTTGAAAAACACATAAAACTCCAAATCAACAAGATTGAAAAGGCTTCATGAGATCATCCTAAGTTTTCACAAGATTAGAAAATTCATTCTCCCGCTATTGTTTTATTTATTTTCAACCACTATGGTTTTAGTTGGGATGCTAGAGAAACTGATATACCACCAAGTTTATCTAGGATACATGAGCCTTACTGGAGCAAGGAAAATTATCCCGTGAGCACTCACAACCTAACTACCCATACAGGCCAAAAGTAGTGGGAGCTCTTAAAAGTGAAAGGGACTACAAACAAGGGGGCTCGCCAAATTTGGTCCCACTCAACCAGTGGACCTCCTTGGCATGTAAAGCCAGACAATTCTCATCTGTTTGCTAAAATTGAAGAAGGCTGAAACTTTAACTGTCAAAATGAAGGGGGTCTACAAGTCTGAATGGAACCAAAATTGGAGCCCCCCCACCCGTTTGGATTCCTCACTTTAAACCCAACTGATCCCATCTCCAAAAACCTGCGTGCAGTTGGGGCCTGCATGTAATGGGTTCAATTTGATCACCCATGTGAGTGCTATAGAACCTTCCATGAAACCAAGGTAAATCATAGCCGATCTAAGGACAATAAGATGTACAATGAACATATACCATAATCCGTTTTAAAATAAATAAATCACCATTGCCGGAATCTATAGATGCATAATTGCTAGAAGAGTATGATCCCGGCCCAATATTACAACCATCTGACCCAAACCAAAGTTTGCCAACTGTAGTAGATCCATTCAAAGCAATCTCACACTGTGAGCAATTCCAGTGCATAGCCAACCAAACTTCACTCTAGGATCTACAATCATAAAAAAATGCAACCACTAAACTGAACGTACATGTGATTCTGCAGATATTAAACTCGAAAGTTGTGAAAATGAGAAGACGGTATTGAAAAGAAGGCTGGCTCAATCAGCAATCGAAGTTGAAAAACAGGTACAAACTATTTTAAAGAGGTGACATCCCCTTTTTTCAGTACAATAAAGGTGACATCTGATCCTCCCCTTTTTCTAATGCAGAGAATGAAATGCCTTCCTTGAATCTGCAATCTATCTAAGCTTCACGTTGTATTTCTTCTATTTGGTTTGGGGCTTAATTGTTGTCATAGAATGTTTTTCTTGGCAGTTTGCTAGGGTTAATAAGAGTCACGATAATACTAGAAACCCCATATGCAACGAAGTAAATCAGTCACAGCAAAACAAGACACGTCTATTAGAGGAAAGTGAAATGAGATAGTACCAAAAACTTAACACAATGTATGTGATTAATTATTCTTAAAATTATGATCATGAAGTGCCTTTTCCCAACAATGTGGAGTAGGTGACACGGATCTTGCACCTTGACTCTAGCTTGTTTTGTGTTAACTCTTTTGTATTTCCTCTCTCCATTGAAGTTCCTCTGCATTTGCAAAATCACGGGTCCATCACATTGACTTCTCTCTCATGATCAAAAGCACGGGATGGGGGGATTCTGTTTTTTTTTGTACGGGCCATAGAGTCCAATAAATTTCACTCATTTTCAAATGCAGATTGGCTTCATTGGAAGGGTGGAGTAAGAGATAGCACTAAATTTTATTTCGTATCTCAGTTTTACCTTGGTTGCTTTGAATAAAGAAATCTTGAGGTGATTATGAATCCCAGTCACAATCTGATTCTAACGTGAAAAATTTAAAGCAAAAATATGCAACACCTTAAACAACAAAATTAACATAAAATCACGAATTTGAGCTAAAAGTAAGCTGGACCAATTGAAAAAAAACACAGTCAACGAACATGCTACATCTTATAGTATTATAATCTAAATATGTAGTTAGATTATATTCAAAGCAAAGGCTACATCTTATATGCACAGGCGTATAGTTATTGGGTTGGTGATATCCCACATCCTTTTCCTGGGATTGCTCAGTACCAAAGGCTATGCGCCGTCGACACCTTTGCTTATTGTTCTGCCCATATTGACGATATGGTTTCACATCTACTGCCGTAATTGCTTTCAACCAGCATTTGTTCAGTTTCCACTACAGGTTATATGCATAGGCGTATAGTTATTGGGTTGGTGATATCCCACATCCTTTTCTTGGGATTGCTCAGTACCAAAGGCTCTGCGCCGTCGACACCTTTGCTTATTGTTCTGCCCATATTGACGATATGGTTTCACATCTACTGCCGTAATCGCTTTCAGCCAGCATTTGTTCAGTTTCCACTACAGGTTAGTCTCTCACGTGAGATCATTTTGCCATTTACTAGGATGACATCTTTGGTGAGCTTTATATTGCTGAATAATGTTCTTACAACAGCTGCTAAGTTATCCATGCTCCCTTTCTCATAAGCAGTGTTTACAATGTAATTGGCCAAAGGTTGGATTCCCATATCAAAGAATTCCATATCCATGCGCATATCCCATAAAAGATGGCAAATGTCCTGTGCTGTCATCTTTTCAAAGATTCCATAAGATGCAGCAATTAGATAATTGTCATTTTTGGTGAGAGGCTGCCAATCCTTCACTTCAGGAACAGAGGTTACCCCATAGCTAAAAGAGTCAAAATACAAGAGTAAAATGGTGAACAAGAAAATTATCCATATAAATTCAACAAAACAGGCCTGAATGGAGGAGTAAGATCCATGTCAATGACCCCAAAAAGTTGGAAAAATGCGCTACTTGATTATGATTATGATTATGAAATTCAACAAAGCACCCAACTACCTAATCTTCCAAACAATCCACCACAAACAATGTAACTATCATCTATTAATGAATCATATTACTAAATTTCACAGTTCAGCAAGCCACCCTTTATAAGACACTTCACCAATAGCTCAAGACAAAGCCAATTCTCCATTAACACGAGCTACATCACCCCATTCAGTAACATAACCACCGGCATTTTCCACCCAGGTTGTTTCATCTGCTCTATCTGGGTGGTGATCTTGCATCAGCTCTGTAGGAAAGAAATACATCAAAGTGTCACTGGCTGGCAAGTTGGCTAATTTTCCATAACTTTTGGCGACTGATACAGCAATTTTATGCTTCCTCCGCTCATTATACATAGAGAGCCTTCCTGCAGAGAGCATGATTTACAATGATGAATAACACCAAAAGACTGCATCTGATGCGAAGGTAGTTTTTTGATAACCATCAAGGAAGCAATAATATTCATGTCCCGCTAACCTTTCCAGCATTTGGTCAATGAAAGGAAGGGGAAAATGATCTTTTCTTGTCAAAGCATTCAACTTCCTATAATCAATACAGACACGCCAACCCGTTTGAACTCGAGTTGGCACTAACTCATCAGCATCGTTTTTCACAACAGTTATGCCAGACTTTTTCGGCACAACTTGAACAGGACTTACCCATTTACTATCAGAGATTGGGTAGATAACTCCTACATCTAAAAGCTTAAGGATTTCAGCTCGAACAACTTCTTGCATTACAGGGTTAAGACGCCTTTGAGATTCACGAGAAGGCTTAGCATCATCCTCCAAATGAATTCTATGCATAACAATAGAGGGGCTGATGCCTTTAATATCTGCAATGGTCCACCCTATGGCTTCTTTGTGCTTTACAAGAACATCAAGTAGTTTACGCTCTTGAGCCACATCTAGGTCCGATGCAATAATGACAGGTAAGGACTCAGCAGGACCTAAATAAGCATATTTCAGAGTATCAGGCAATGGTTTCAGGTCTAATTTAGGTGGCTCAACACTAGATGGAACTACTGGTGATGATGATAAGGCAAGAGGCTCCACTTTTGGTTGCCACCGTTCAGTACTCATCAGAGGTACAGACTTAAGCAAGGAGTTTACTTGTTCAATTGACTAATCGATATCAAATTCACAACCAAAATGTGTTAAGCATGCCTCTAAAGGATCTTGGGAATGTGTTTGAAGAAATGTTTCATGGACAAGTGTTTCAATCAGGTTTATTTCATTCACATCATCCATGTCAGGTGGTTGTTTACTGATGTCAAAGATGTTCAATTCCACCTTCATATTCCCAAAAGAAATTTGCATCACTCCATTTCTGCAGTTAATGATAGCATTAGATGTAGCTAGAAATGGACGACCCAAAATGACAGGTATTTGCCCACTTATGTTTGGAACAGGTTGAGTATCAAGGACAACAAAGTCCACAGGGAAATAAAATGTATCAACCTTTATCAAAACATCCTCAACAACACCTCAAGGAATTTTAACCGAACGGTCAGCTAATTGAAGTGTCATTGAAGTGGGTTTTAGCTCTCCCAGACCTAATTGCACATACACAGAGTAGGGCAATAAGTTCACACTTGCCCCCAGATCTAACAAGGCTCGCTCAATCTGATGTTTCCCTATCATGCACGAAATTGTGGGATAACCAAGGTCCTTATATTTGATAGGAAATTTACATTGAATGACAGAGCTGACTTGTTCTGCTAGAAATGCCTTTTTAGGAACATTATTTTTCTTTTTGACAGAGACTAGATCTTTCAAGAATTTTGCATATGAAGGCACTTGTTGGATTGCATCTAGAAAATGAATGTTTATTTGCACTTGTTGGATTGCATCTAGAAAAGGAATGTTTATTTGCACTTGCTTAAAAACTTCTAGAATATCTCCATATTGTGCACCTTTTTTAGGATTGACTAGTCTTTGCGGATAAGGTGCCCTAGGTACAAAATTCCTAGGTGGAGAATCACTGTCAACAGTTGGAGATGAATCTTTAGTCTCTATTTCAGTCTTAGTGTTCTCACTTTCTTCTTTTTCAGGAGTTTCAATTTTATTATCAATTTGCTTGCCAGACCTAAGGGTAATGACTGATTGAACATGTTCCTCATTCTGTGAAGAATTAGAGCTACTACCAATGGCGAATTGGCCCTTCTGGTTAGGCACAGGTTGACTAGGGAACCTACCTCTCTCTCTTTCTGCTAATTGAGTAGCCAATTGACCAACTTGGGTCTCTAACTTGGCAATTGCTTGAGTATTCATGTGTGTAGAGTTCTTCATTTCAAGCATAGCTTGGTTAGTTGACTGAATAACTTGGCTTGTAGATTGGATGAAAGATTTGAGAGTGTCTTCTAACGAGGATTGTTTTTGTGTAAGGGATGGAGATTGATTGACAGGTTGTTGATATTGGGTAGGAGGTTGAGACAAGACTGGATAAGGTGGGTTGCTTTGCCTAAACTGATTATGCATGGGTTGCATAGGCTGCCCACCTACATTCATAGGTGGTTGACTTTGTCTCGAGGAGAAATTTGGATGATTTCTCCAACCTGAATTGTAAGTTTCAGAGAAAGGATTGCCTGTCGGCTTCCCATAATTGTTTAGAACATTGACTTGTTCTGCATAACACTCTAGATAAGTATTCATGGAAGGGCAGTTCAGAGATGTATGCATCGGGCTAGCACACACAGAGCATGCTTCATTCATGTTGAGAGCATTGATGCTTCGGTTCAAACTCAGGGCATCTATTTTCTTGGTTAGCGCATCAAGTTTGACCTTAACATCTACGTCATCTTTGATTTCGTAGAGACCTCCCTTCTTAGGAGCTTGATGTTGTCTCTCCCTATGACCTGCAAAATCCCACTGTTGGGACCTTTCAGCTAATCGCTCTAAGAAGTTATAAGCTGCTTCACCTCCCAAGTCTAAGAAGGCACCGCCATTCATTGATTCAATCATGTTGCGGTGTGTTTGAGTTAAACCATTGTAAAAGTGTTGTATTAACCTCCATGTTTCAAACCCATGATGTGGACATTTTAGTAAAAGGTCTTTAAATCTTTCCCAACTCTCATAAAATTTTTCATTTTCATCTTCCATAAAGTCAGTGATTTCTCTCTTTAATTCATTGGTTTTGGCCATTGGGAAAAATTTGGACAAGAATTTGCTCACCAACATATCCCATGTTGTGACAGAGTCAGCAGGAAGAGAATTTAACCATGCCTTGGCCTTGTCCTTCAAAGAGAAGGGGAAAAGGCGCAGACGAACAGACTCATCAGAGAAGTCTGCGAACCTAAAGGTTGCACAAATTTCTAAAAAATCCTTTACATGCATGTAAGGATCCTCTCTGTTAAGACCATGATAATTGGGCAACAGTTGAATTATCTGAGGTTTTAGTTCAAAATGTTTTGCAGAAGTTGCAGGCAACACTATGCAAGATGGAGGGTTGATTGTGATCGGAGAAAATAACTCCCTCAGAGATTTCTCAGGTTGATCTTCCATTTTGAATGAAAGATCAATTTTAGTTTCACTATTCTCTAAAGGATTAGAATTGTTGCTAACCAGACGCAGTATGTGATCACGTGTCCACGTGGTCATCCACTGTCAATCAACTCTCACGTGTTGAAATTTTTAATTTTTTTAATTTTTAATTTTTAATTTTTTTTTAATTTTTGACCTAAAATTAACTGCAAGGGTCAAATTAGTCTTAGAATTTGATTTCCTACAAGTCCCCGGCAACGGCGAATAGTGGCCGTGAATAGTGCAAATGACTTCTCCGATGAATCAGGCCAATTGATTGATTGATTTTTCTACTTTTTTTACTCGCAATCGCACGAGACTCAGTATAGTCTAGTGGTAACGAGGTCGAACCCAAAGGACTTGGACTGATTCAACTTAATTCTAATGAAAGATTTGATTTTTTTATGAAACTAGTTATAACAGAATGAAAAGTTCTAATTAAACAAAGCAATGAAATTTATGGAAAATAATATGATAAGAAATATACTAAGACTTCGAATCTACCCAAACCAAATAGCTATCCTCTCCGTTAAACCCGTACAATTCCAAGTGATCAATTACCCGTGCCCCTCTCGAAGTCACGAATAATCGTAATGTGTGCAGCTCTCTCGAACATGCAACTAAGCAATTAAATCTAATTTAATCAATCTCCCTCTCTCGAGCAAAGACCAATCATAAAAATGCAATTTTTATTCAAATAACACCTTGGAATTCGCTAAGATCTCTCGAACATTAACAAACCCTTAACTAACAATTACTCTACCCTCTCTCGAGCAACAGAATAATCATAGCAAAATAATAAGCATATGGAATAAAAATCACAACTTTAGAATTGCAAATAAGTATTGAGAGTCAAACAATCAGCAGGGCTTCATCTAATCTTAGTACAATGAAATTTAGCTAGACATGAAAATAAGGGAAGAAAAAGCCTGCTTTGTCGGATTATCGAAAACACTGTTCACCGAAGTACTGTAGCACTGTTCACTATTCATCATCTTCTCCGGCGAGACGCGTACTGTAGCAATTTCGAATAGGTGTGCAATTCGTCCAAAAGACCAGCCCTTGTCTTCTCCCTTCCTCCTCCTCTTGCTCCGGCCGAGACCCACCGGAATCCGGCCGTCGCAACTCTGTTTTTCTATGTGTTTTCGTCTGTTTCTTTCCTCTGTTTTTTCCCTGTCGGCGGCCCTCTTTTTTTTTGCTCCAGTTCCTCTTCTTATACAGACCCACAGTCTCATGAAAATAGCAAATGGGACCTTCCCAATCGAGCGATTTTGGATCGTGATTTCATTTATTTTGATCAATTGAAGCTTCCCGATTCGGCTTTGTCGCGCGCGATTTGGAAATTTCCAAAATCAGAGCCTTCCTTCTTGTAGCTCTGTTTTTCTGCCGTTTCTGCCCTCGTCGATGGCCTCCTCACTGCTGTTGAACCGCCGGTGGCCCTCCTCAGCCGTCGCCGTGCCCGTGGCCGCCTCATCGCCGGTGCTCAGCCTGGCGCATCAAAGCAGAGCATCGTCCGCAATCCTCGCCCCACCGCGGTGATTCCTCCTCCTCTCCGGCGCCGTCGAGCTCTCCGCTGGACTACCCTTCCAAACCCAGCCGCCATGATCGCCGGTGCTCAGCCCCGCTCGTCTTTGCCGGCGCTCATCCAAAACAGAGCATCGCTCTGTTTTCTGGAATGGAAGGCCCGAGCGCCCGAGCTCGGCTCGGGCCGGGTTTTTTTTTTTTTTTTTTAACAGAACCGGCACTGAACCAGCCGGTTCAGCGCTCCTTTTATTTTCTTTTATTTTCTTTTTCTTCTTTAAAACCCGTCGTCATAATCTCAGCCGCCGGATATAATCTGAACGGATCTTCTCTTTAATTGTGTCTCTTTCGCGCACGATATTTCAAATGATCATAACTTTTTGCTCAGAACTCCGAATTGCGAACAGTCAGTGGCGTTGGAAAGCTGACTTCGTGTACTTTAACATGAAGCTTAAATCAGTCCCATCAGAGATATGTAATCGAAGTTGTAAATATTCAATCATTAAAGTCGCATTTTATCCCATTTCTGCGTTTTGCTCTCTTTTCCTACAAAAACCAAAAACTATATTAAAGTAGCAATAATTCTAAACAAACACTAGCAGAAACATAAGTTTAGGATATAATAAAATGCATATTTCATGTACAGATCACACCCCCAAACCTAGATTTTGCTAGTCCCTAGCAAAACAAAACAAAATAAAATCAAACAAACTAAGGAACTAATGCATAAAAGTAAACACCACTTTCGTAGGGAACATGATTGCATTGAGCGTATGCAACAAGCCGTTAAACCTCTAGGTGGCCCTAGTAGGACGAGTTTTATCTCGTGAGGGTTTGCAGCCATGCTACCCGCAAACATGTATTTATGAAATTAACCTAATTAACCTAAATGTAAAAACAAATCAAAAACACTGCAAAACAAACAAACCTATTATCCCGACAAATACAAAATACAATGCTTAAGAGAATTAACCACACGTACTTGGTTCATAATCAACAGGAAAATAGAAGCCCTCAAGTAAGTGGTTTTATTCCACACTTTCATCTTGGAAATTTCTGCTCAATATGATATAGCATTATACTGTAAATAGTAAAAGTGTAGAACATTGTAGCAATACATTCTAAATTTTTGTTTTACACATATCCAGTGTTACCCATTAACCAAAGAACATCAGAATCTACGTAGTCATCCCAATTTTTAGGTTCATGATAGCACAGATCTGCGCGCCTCCTTCGGGTCCAACATTCTAGATTTGAGAGGATAATACACCAGAGACTTTTCTTTTTTTCTCGCTAGGACTGTGTAAGGCCTGACTTTAAGATGCTTAGGTTTAGCAATGACTCAGGCCAATAACTCCCAGCCAGTTGGCTTAGGGCATCAGGTATTAAGAGACCGCTTCGGGCCTGAGCATCAGCCTAAGGTAATCCTATAAAGTCAAGCAGCCCCTTTCTTTCATTTTGTTTTCAATTTTTTTTTTCGCATTTTCATTTTATTTTCAGCATTCATATTTTCAGCACATCTTTATTTTGTCCAGGTTGTATTATACTCTCAACCTATTTCCGGTTACAGCCCTTGCCATAGCCAAGTAAATGGTCTATCATGATCTTTTAAGCTTAAAGGACAACCACATATCATCCAATGACTCTGACTAAAGACATCCCACTGAAGATTAGTATTCAACAAATCTCTAGAGGGTATTACTTTATGTACTAGTGTGTGTGAGTGAGTTTTCTTGGCTCAAGCACAGGTTCCAAGAGGACTGTAATAGAAAGATATGCTCAGTTAAGTGTATCTATCCTCCAGTATACTTACTCACACTTCCAATGTAAATTAATCTCTTAAGAATTGTAAAATGCATCATCACGGGATAAACTATCAAAACCTAAAAAAAATACTAACAAACAACCTAAAAACTAATTTTCTTTTTTTTATGGTTTTTTTTTTTAATTTTTTTTTCAAAAACAAAAAACATACTATAAACACTTCTTTTCTACACCCCCAAACCTAAACTAAACATTGTCCTCAATGTTGACCAAAATAATACTACAATGAATAGTAAAAGAAAAGGAGTGAGGAAGGAAGTCACCTGAATGGAGAGCCTCATGGTAGATGTAAAGCATGAAACACATAAGCAAAGAATGAGGAGATAAGATAAATATGGAAAAATTAAATACACCCCCAAACCTCGACTGTGGCATCCCCACATAGGTAAGAAATAACCTACAATAAAAATAAAAAAATAAAATAGAAAATAAACAAGAAAATAAAATTTGGGTTGCCTCCCAAGAGCGCTAAGTTTTACGTCTTCAGCCAGACGTAACCCCAACAAGTCAACCTGGATCAATTAAATCATTGCCCCACACACTCCTATCCTTGTTGCCTAAGTGCGGATCACACCTTGGAATAAAGGGGTGGAGTGGTGGGCGCCTAAGTTTTGGGAATAGAGGCATGTGCATTGGCCATATTGATCCATCTCTGAGGTTCAACAACCCTTAAATACTCACCGTAGTACAATTGCCTTGTGCACTTGCAAGGGTTTAAACATTAAACGATCAGAGGGCAGCCTCGGGAGTGTTGTGTGATAGGCGTGTTCGAAAAAGGCTTAAAGGCTAGTTCTATAGAACAGCCATTAAGCTTGCAATACTCTATGGATCGGAGTGTTGGGCACCAAAGAGGAGTCATATTGATAAGTTGAATGTAGCCGAAATGAGAATGTTAAGGTGGATGAGTGAGAAACAAGGAGAGATAGGTTTAGAAATGAATATATTCATGAAAGTTTAGGGGTAGCTCTTTTAAGGGAAAAACTGATGAAATATAGGTTGTGTTGGTATGGACATATGCAAAGAAGACCAATAGATGCCCATGTGAGAAGATTAGAAGGGATGCATGTAAACGATGCTAAAAGAGGGAGAGGGAGCCTAAGAGAACTTAGATGGAGTTAGTAAAAAAAAAGATTTGACTTTGCTATCTCTTACAAAAGAGGTAGCCCAAAACAGGCCTAAATGGAATAGTGAGATGATCGTTTAAATATAAACCCTTGCAAGTGCACAAGGCAATTGTATTACAGTAATTATTAAAGGGTTATCGAACCTCAGGGACGGATTAATATTTTACCAAATTCAAAAGAAAGCAGCAGTGTTGATTCTAAACTAAGAAAGAATGAACTTTTACTTAAATTACTGGGATTCAATCAATATGGAGAATATCAAGGCAGAGAATCCACCACTAAACATGCAATTACTACTCTCAATTATTATTAAGCATAAGTTAATATGATATGGTAACTTGTGTTCATGGTCAGACACACAAATCACAATGAATTCACTAATGTTCTTGGTCGGACACGAAAGTTCATCCACTATGGTGTAATCAATTCTATCCTTGGTCAGGCATAAAATCAATCATAACTCTGTTATAATGCAATTAATCTTATCCTTGGTCGGGCATAAAATCAATCACAATATCTAATTCCATTCATAATCAATCAAGTCTATGGTCAAGCACTCAAAAGAATACTCATGAAATCGCATTAAGCATGAATCATAATTAACTTTATAAAATTAAACTATCAAGATTAGCAATACACATCTAGGGCTTCATCTAGCCTTGAGTAAAAGTTTAGTTACACATAGAAAGAAAGAAAAGAGAAGTCTATTTATGTAGATCCATCGTCATGAATCCTTCTTCTTCTTTGCTCCAAAAGACTCCTTCTCTTGCTCCAAAAGATGTGCTCTAGTCTCCAAGGTTACCCAAAATGTTCTTCCATAAGGCCTATTTATATGTTTGAAGAGAAACCACGAAGTCCCCTTCCAAATCCGAGTCGAAATAGATCTTATTTCAGTCTTTCCATATACGGCGATCGATCGTACGTATTGCCGATCAATCGTCTACCGATCGACCACAATTCCTTCATTATTTTCTGCCGATCAATCGTTTTGTCGATCGATGTTGTATGACTCCGATCGATCGCTGTTACTGTCTTGTACGGATCAAAAACTCCAGTAGATACGATCGATCATTTTGAGGCCGATCGATCGTTTCCTTCAATAACACTATTTTGCGGCTGAGGCGATCGATCGCGTTGATTGACCGATCGATCGTAGTTACTGTTTACAATCTTCAAATGGCTATAACTTTCTGCTCCGAACTCTGAATTGTGCATGGTTGGTGGCGTTGGAAAGCTGACTTCTTGAAATTAACATGAAGCTTGAATCAGTCCAATCAGATATTTGTACACGAAGTTATGATGATTTAGCCATTGAAGTCTATTTCACCTCATTTCTGTGTATTACTCTTGTTTCCTACAAAAACCAAAAACTATATTTCATGTGTAGATCATGAGATCCATGTCGCCGACCCCAAATAGTTGGGCAAAGATACTACTTGATTATGATTATGATTATGAAAGAAAAAATTGATATGTTTGGTAAGCCATTGGATTCAGATATGATGGTTCACATTAAGAGGGAAAGGGACGATTCCAACCTTGTATGCCCCTGTTTTAGCAGTCGTCATAGAATTCAAATCCTACAACCCGTCCTGCACCAGATCCCAACTATACAGATGGGCAGAGACTGTAGACCTTCCGTAATATCATACAGTCTAAACGTACATATATGCCTTCATCAGTTAAGCTGCAGAGGTTCAAAACTAATCAGAGATCTCGCAAGATCTAGCAATGACTCTCTGAGCATACTATGATTCCACCTCGAAGAGATTCTCGCAAGGTCTCTAGTGGAGAAATAGGTTCATATCAAACTGAACAATGTCACAAGAAGAGCAAAGGTCGCAATACTTTGAGATCCAAGGTATCTTTTACTGGAATAGACTCACTTAAGGAGCATAATAATCATCAATATCTTTCAATAGAATACGATTCCTCGCAAGGACACAGCTGAGATTCCAACATCTTGAACAACAGAATGACTCACCATAGGAGTATCGATAGGTTTCAACCATAATTTAAACAACATGCTTCATGCCTAACCCTAGATAGGAACATCTCTGAAATGTGAGATTTACCACTTACAAGGCTGAATTTATATTAAGAGAATGGTTTTGGAACGTTTGGTCTCCAACTAGAAACTCAAACTGACACCAAGCTGTAATTTGAATCCAATGACGATTTGACTCTAGGTCACACTGACTTATCCCATAATATTAATCATTTGGACTAACTATTCTTACTATAATAAACTTCATCATGCTTTATAATATGTATTAATGATACTTTAATCATATTAGACCATATCATTGAGTATTAGTAGGTACTACTAACTTAAACCCTGATTACAATAAACTGTTTTGGTTCATAACAGCCCACTTCCGACTGTCCCCATAGTCAGCACAGTTGGAATTTAACTCCGAAATTTTTACTGTAGATAGGTCTATGAGTTTAAGTTCCAACCTCCCTGACGGTTTATTTTTCGATTTTTTTGTAATTAGCTATGACTTTTACACTACAGATCATCGGCACAAAAATAGTACTGGCCGAGATCCATAATCTTGATCATACTTAGTAATCACATTTTATTAACCCTTAATTATGATACTAGGGTCTTATTGACTTGGTACACAATTCCGAGGGTTATTTCAGTCCCTTAAAAGTTTTGGAATTTAGTTAACCCATATTTTTATGTACCTCTCATTACACAAACCAGTTTAAGATATTCATTTTTTATCATGGAGGTCCTTACGCTAGGAACTCAACTATGTTCACATGAGACAATCAAATCAGAACTTTTTCAAAGCAAATATAGAACTTTCTGACTTCCAAACAGTCTAAGAGATGTATTACTTAATGACGTTCTCATCTAAGAACTAGCATGCAAACAAGGAAGATATAACATTCAAATAATATCAATAAGCATACTTGTACTCATAACGAAATGGAATCTTTCATCAATCCAAGCACTTTACATAACTCTACTTATTGAGATAAGACCATATAATTCATCACATAATTCTCATGAAGAAATTAAAGAAATTAAGTATGGAAAAAACATCCTACCACTTTGTTACGAGTGTCTCGCTCATCTCCTCCTTTTCACAACGATGCCTCCAGTCAATGCTACGAAAGGATTTAAGTCGAGAATAGGGCTTGGAGTAGAGATGAAAGTGTGTAGAAGGAAGGATAAGAAGCACAAGTCATCACACAATTAGGGTTTGGCATGCATATGCACAGGTCAGCCCCTCTCTTAGGTTTAAATACCTAAATCCTACTCCAACTTGGATATTTCCTCCCTCGAATTTCTTTCCTTATCATAATCCCAATACTCCAATAAAAATCTTCCACAATCTTAAGATGGATGTCCTAGGCCTAATCCTCCTTATTTGGTTAGGATTTGACATCTTTCATTAGATTTTTTAACAAAATCAGCAACTGTCGAATTTGGTTTATGCAGGCGCGATCGATCGCTGCAATCTTTCGCGTTATTCCAGTACTTTCGATCGATCATTTTCAAAGGCGATCAATTGCTGCTCACTTTCGCAACATTTTAGTACTTTCTATTGATCGTTTATAAAGGTGATTGATCGTTTAAATATAAAACCCTTGCAAGTGCACAAGGCAATTGTACTACGGTGAGTATTAAAGGGTTGTCGAACCTCAGGGACGGTGAATATTTTACCAAACTCAAGAGAAGAAAAAGATGTAGTTTAATCAATTCTAAAGAAATCAATGAACTTTATCTAATCTAACTGAGATTTAATCAATATGGAGAAATATCAAGGCAGAGAATCCACCACTAGACATGCAATTACTACTCTCAATTATTATTAAGCATAAGTTAACATGATATGGTAATTCATGTTCTTGATCGGACACACGAATTACTAATGAATTCACTAACGTTCTGGATCGGACACGAAAGTTCATCCACTATTGTGTAATCAATCCCTATCCTTGATCGGGCATAGAATCAATCACAACTCTATTATAATGCAATCAATCTTATCCTTGATCGGGCATACAATCAATCACAATATCTAATTTCATTCATAATCAATCAAGTCTATGATCAAGCACTCAAAAGAAACTCATGAAATCGCATTAAACATTAATCATAATCAACTTTATAAAATTAAACTATCAAGAGTAGCAATACACATATAGGGCTTCATCAAGCCTTGACAAGGAATTTAGTTACACATAGAAAGAGAGAAAAGAAAAGCCTATTTATGTAGATTCATCGTCATGAATCCTTATTCTTCTTTGCTCCAAAAGACTCCTTCTCTTCCTTCTCTCTAGCCTCCAATAAAGCTCTGGTTCTCCAAGGTTGAATAATAGGTGCCCAATATGTTCTCCCATAAGGCCTATTTATAATAGTGAAGAGAAACCATGAAGTCCCCTTCCAAATCCAAGTCGAAATAGGTCTTATTTCGGTTTTCCGTATACGGCGATTGATCGCTCCGTATTGCCGATCGTTCGCTATTCCTTCGTTATTTTCCTCCGATCGATTGCTTGCCGATCGACGCCGTATGATACCGATCGATCGTAGTTACTGTCTTGCGTGATTGAAAAATTTCAGTAGATACGATCGATCATATTTATATCGATCGATCGTTTCCTTCAATACAGTGCTTTTGCGGCTATGGCGATCGATCGCATTGATAGCCGATCGATCGTAGTTACTGTTCATAAAATTCAAATGGCTATAACTTTCTGTCCCGAACTCCGAATTGCGCGTGGTTGGTGGCTTTAGAAAGCTGACTTCTTCAAATTTAATATGAGACTTGAATCAGTCCAATCCGACATTTGTACACGAAGTTATGATGATTTAACCATTCGAGTTACTTTTCTCCTCATTTCTGTGTATTACTCTCGTTTCCTACAAAAAACCAAAAACTATATTAAAGTAGTAGTTATTCTAATCAAACACTAGCATAATCATAAGCTTAGGAGATAATAAAATGCATATTTCATGTATAGATCATACCCCCAAACCAAGATTTTGCTAGTCCCTAGCAAAACAAAACAAAATAAAATCAAACAAACTAAGGAACTAATGCATAAAAGTAAACACCACTTTCGTAGGGAAGACGATTGCATTGAGCGTATGCAACAAGCCGTTAAACCTCTAGGTGGCCCTAGTAGGACGAGTGTTGTCTCGTGAGGGTTTGCAGCCATGCTACCACAAACATATATTTATTAAACTAATTAACCTAAGTGCAAAAACAAAGCAAAAATTAAAAACAGTGCAAAACAAACAACCTATTATCCCGACAAATACAAACTACAATGCTTAAGAGAATTAACCACACGTACTTGGTTCATAATCAACAGGAATATAGAAGCCCTCAAGTAAGTGGTTTTATTCCACACTTTTATCTTTGAAATTTCTGCTCAATATGATATAGCATGATAATATAAATAGTAGAAAGTGTAGAACATTGTAGCAATACATTCTAAATTTCTGTTTATACAGATCCAGTGTTACCCATTAACCAAAGAACATCAGAATCTACATAGTCATCGTCATCTTTAGGTTCATGATAGCACAAATCTGCGCGCCTCCTTCGGGTCCAATATTCTAGATTTGAGAGGATAATACACCATAGACTTTTTTTTTTCGCTAGGACTGTGTAAGGCCTGAGTTCAAGATGCTTAGGTTTAGCAATGACTCAGGCCAATGACTCCCAGCCAGTTGACTTAGGGCATTAGGTATTAAGAAACCGCTTCGGGCCCGAGCATCAGCCTAAGTTAATCCTATAAATCAAGCAGCCCCTTTTCTTTCATTTTGTTTTCATTTTCACATTTTCATTTTCATCATTCATATTTTTCAGCACATCTTTATTTTGTCCAGGCTGTATTATACTCTCAACCTATTTCCGGTTCCAATCCCTTGCCATAGCCAAGTAAATGGTCTATCATGATCTTTTAAGCTCAACAGATAACTACACATCATCCAATGACTATGACTAAAGACATCCCACTGTAAATTAGCATTCAACAAATCTCTAGATGGTATTACTTTATGTACTAGTGTGTGTGAGTGAGTTTTCTTAGCTCAAGCACCTGTTCCAAGAGGACTGTAACAGAAAGATATGCTCAGTTAAGTGTGTCTATCCTCCAGTATACTTACTCACACTTCCAATGTAAATTAATCTCCTAAGAATTGTAACATGCATTATTACAGGATAAACTATCAAAACCTAACAGAAATACTAACAAACAACTTAAAACTACTAAAACAAATTTAACTCTTTTTTTATATATTTTCCTTTTCTGATTTTACAATGAAGTACATCCTCTCTCCAAACCTAATATAAGCATTGTCCTCAATGCACAATGAAAGACAAAATACAATGATCATAAAAAGGGAAAAGAGAAGGAGGAAGGAAAACACCAGAGAAAGAGCGGACTAAGAGTCCTGGTCATCGCCGTCTGCACCATCGCCTGGAGAAAAACGCCATGCATGAAGAAAATCGACTATGGAGTCGAGGCATTCCGTAATAGCATGCTGGGAGTCCATAAGCACCTGCTGGGACTGGCGAATCTCCTGCTGTGACTGGCGAATCTCCTGCACATGGCCAGTGAGATCGCTGATCTGCTGCTGCATCGTCGCCCATGGTGGTTGAGCAGGCTCATCCTCAGGTATCTCAGCGTGATCCTCAAGACGGGGAGCTCGTGGCCACCCGCGCCGTGTATGGCCCATCATACGGTTATACGCATCCACGCCAATGGACCCCAGTCCATGAGATACACGAGAATGCTCAGGAAAATGCACCCCATGAGTCAGAAATATTCGCTCTAAAATGTAGGGGTAGGGTAACCTCTCATCTTTACGGCCCACCATCATTTGCTTCATCCGGCCAAAGACGAATGAAGGCAAGTCAAGATCACGGCGCCGAGTATCATCGCCGAATACATAGAGTAGATTAGCCATGGTTCGGTCGACTTTCTCTTTCCGGGCCGGCCATACATCATGCTGTAGAATTAAAAAAGTAAAGCGAAACTCCGATCGCATGCTAATAGCGGCCAGCCAAGTAGAGGTCCCAGGTCCTACTGCAGACCCCGTCAAGCGCCCTGTGATATTCCGGTACGGAGGAAACTGATATCCATTAAAATCAGGGTGATGAATCGTACCTCGGTCACAACCCATAGCACTAGCAATATCTGCAACTCGGACTTGGATAGGAACACCACATACTACACTCTGAATAGTCACCTGTTCTGGATCATCGCTATCTTCTATGGTGCCAGTTGCATAAAATTCACGAACCGGGTCCTCATGGACCATTGCGAATGCATTCTGCCTTTTTGCAGCGATATGGGTGAAATAGTTCACCCAATCTGCCCTGTCCTCAATCCATCGCTGAGTTGAAAGATCGGGAATAATCGGGTTGAGGACAACCTACCTCTCATACTGGATGGGCCGTGGCGGTTGCAGCAGGTTCAGGTGGAGGGGTGGAAGGAACAGGACGTGATGAAGAAGCCTCACCCCTATGGCGTTTGTGCGCGACGGATTTCTGAGGCATTGTACCTGAAAACCAAAGATAATAGTAAAAATTCAATCAAGGTACAAGAATATGCAGCAGGTAATTGCAATACTTAACATCACAGCAAGTATATAGTAACAGATCCACTTCACAAATTTTCGTTTTTTTTTTTTGAAAATAATAATAAATTTCCTAAAAATAATAAAAAAAATAAAAATAAAAATTTTATGAAAACTTAGGAAATCAAAAGGAATCATCATGCATAACATAAATCACAATCATCAATATAGAAGTATGCATGAAAGGGATTCAAAAATCAGATTCGAAATTTTTTTTTTTAAAAATAGAAAACACTGTTCACCGCAAGAACACAAATCCTAAAAACACATAAAATCGAAGAATCAAAAGCTGAATGTCACGCATAAGCATCGCAATAGTCATTATAAGAGAATGCATAAGATTAATCACAACAATATCCACCGGAAACTAAGAAAAATCGAGTTTTTAAGTTTCGGCTTACCGGAAGAAAAAGGAGTGATTGCGATGAAATGAGTGCGAAATCCCGGAAACAGACACCGGATCTGGATTCTACGTGCAAAAATCCTTCGGGGGCCGGAGTTTCAGCTCAAACACGGGTCGGAAACGGCGGCGGCGAGCGGAAATAGATTTCTCTCGCCGCGGCCATTCGGACTTTATGCGCGAAGAAGACGACCCGCGATCGATCGCGCTTTTAGCCGATCGATCGTTTTTATAAATCAAGAAACAGTACCCGTTAGATTGAAGATGAACGGTGTTGATGTACCCCATGGCGATCGATCGCAAAGATAAGGCGTCGATCGGATAGCGATCGATCGTATATATACGATCGATCGTATCTACTGTTCTTCGATTTTTTTTTTTTAAACATATCCTCTCCCCCAAACCTAATGAAAATGGTATTAAAAATAAGACAATAAGAAGAAGAAAAGGAGAGAATACACCTGAATACGTGGGTTGCCTCCCACCAAGCGCTAAGTTTAACGTCTTCAGCCAGACTGGGCCAGGATCATTCTGTTTGGTCTGGATCATCCATGTAGACAGCCACTGCATCCAAGTCAGCAACAGTCCCCAGATAAGGTTTCAATCGGTGACCATTTACTTTGAACGTACTCCCATTTTTTGGATTGTGAATCTCCACAGCGCCATGAGGGTAGACATTTTTCACAATAAAAGGTCCATACCACCGAGAACGAAGTTTCCCCGGAAATAGATGTAGCCATGAATGGTAAAGTAATACTTTCCGCTCAGGCTGAAAAGATTTCCTAGAAATCATCTTGTCATGTATAGCCTTGGTCCTCATTTTGTAGAGTTTCGAATTCTCATATGCCTCAAAGCGCATCTCCTCTAACTCACTCAATTGGAGTTTTCGCTGCTCACCAGCTTTATCCATATCAAAGTTGTACGCCTTAATAGCCCAATAAGCCCGGTGTTCCAACTCAACAGGTAAGTGGCAAGCTTTGCCATATACCAATCTATAAGGAGACATACCAATAGGGGTCTTGAAAGTTGTCCGGTAAGCCCATAATGCATCATTCAGTCTCAAGGACCAATCCTTCCTATCGGGGCGAACCGTCTTCTCCAGAATCTGCTTGATTTGGCGATTGGAGACCTCCACTTGGCCACTCGTCTGAGGATGATATGGTGTTGCAACCTTGTGGGTGACAGAGTATTTCTTGAGAAGAGCTTCAAAAGACCTGTTACAAAAATGAGAACCTCCGTCACTAATGATAGCACGAGGAGTTCCAAACCTGCTAAAAATGTTAGATTTCAGAAATTCCAGCACAACTTTATGATCGTTGGTCCTAGTGGCAACAACTTCAATCCACTTAGACACATAATCCACAGCAACAAGAATATATGTATGACCAAAAGATGGCGGAAAAGGTTCCATAAAATCGATACCCCAAACATCAAACATTTCAACAA